>JARHKZ010000055.1:0-329702 GCA_029204075.1 Mycena capillaripes | reverse complement strand
ATGAGGATGACTCGGAGGATGAGGACGACCCGATCGAAGATGGCGACCGCATCTTCTATACGCGGTTCGGACCTTCGGAGGATATCGGGCGACCTCCACCGTTTCCCAGAGGCTTGCGGAGGCTCACGCTAAAAACTCCGGACCTCCTCCGACGGAAGTTCCCGACTGGATTCGGGAGTTCGAGGATGTCTTCAATCGGGAATCCTTCGACTCTCTTCCGGAGCGTCGGACGTGGGACCATGCCATCGAACTCGTTCCCGATTCGAAGCCGGCAAACTGCAAGGTCTACCCGATCTCCCCCCTTGAACAGAAGGAGCTCGATGCCTTCATAGAGGAAGGGTTAGCCACCGGCCGAATCCGTCCGTCCAAGTCGCCCATGGCCTCGCCGGTCTTCTTTGTGAAGAAGAAGGACGGCGCTCTCCGGTTCGTCCAGGACTACCGGGCGTTGAATGCCATGACCGTGAAAAACCGGTACCCGCTCCCTTTGATCAATGACCTCATTAACCGGTTGAAAGGAGCTCGGTACTTCACGAAACTTGACGTCCGGTGGGGGTTTAACAACGTCCGGATCCGCGAGGGTGATGAATGGAAGGCGGCCTTCCGGACTAACCGGGGATTGTTCGAACCCCTGGTGATGTACTTTGGCCTGACCAACTCCCCGGCGACCTTCCAGACCATGATGAACGACATCTTCCGAGACCTCATCTTGTCCGGAGATGTCATGGTCTACCTCGACGACATCCTTGTCGCCCACTCGACCTCGCGCGCCACCGGAAGATCGTCTCGGAGGTTCTTCGGAGGTTGCGTGCGCACAAACTCTACCTCCGACCGGAAAAGTGCGAGTTCGAGAAGGCCTCGATCGAGTATCTCGGCGTGATCATCTCCCACAACCACGTCGAGATGGACCCCGTCAAGGTTGCGGGAGTTGCCGCCTGGCCGACCCCAGCGAACAAGAAGGACGTGCAGCAGTTCCTCGGCTTCACGAACTTCTACCGGAGGTTTGTTCGGGGGTTCTCGGATATTGCCCGGCCCTCTTCGATCTCACAAAAAAGGGCATGCGGTGGTCCTGGGGAAGCCCGGAGGATGCGGCCTTCCAAGCTCTCAAGGACGCCGTAACCTCCGACCCGGTTCTTATCCTTCCGGACCCGTCCAAGCCGTACCGGCTTGAAGCAGACAGCTCCGACTTTGCCACCGGGGCTGTCCTGTCTCAGCCCGATGCCGACAGTAAGTGGCATCCGGTCGCGTTCTTCTCCAAGAGCTTGAACGAGGTCCAACGTAACTACGAAATCCACGACAAGGAGATGCTCGCGATCATCCGAGCCCTAGAGGAGTGGCGACACTTCCTCGAAGGCACGGAGCATCCGGTAGAGATCTGGACCGACCACAAGAACTTGGAGTACTTCCGTGAAGCGCGAACCCTCAACCGCCGGCAGGCTCGGTGGTCCCTCTACCTGTCCCGGTTCGACTTCGCCCTTCACCACAAACCCGGAAGTTCCATGGGTCGCCCGGACGCCCTCTCCCGTCGTCCGGATCACGGAGGTTCGGAGGATAATCGCGACGTCACCCTTCTCCGTCCCGAACTCTTCCATGTCCGTGCAATGGAAGGTCTCGTCGTCGCCGGCCCGGAGGTTCCGATCCTCCGAGACATCCGGAACGCGCTCTCTGGAGAGGCCGACCTCGAAGACCCCGTTGCCCGCGCCGCACGGGAGGTCCTCAAGGTCCGCGGCACCCGGTCCACCCGATCCTCCGAGTGGCATGTCGAGGGCGGGCTGCTCTACTTCCGAGGGAAGATAGTGGTCCCCCGAGATACTGACCTCCGGCGTCGGATAATGGAGCAGCACCATGATACGCGGATTGCCGGGCACGCTGGCCGTTTCAAGACGTTGGAGCTTGTCTCCCGGAACTACTGGTGGCCCCAGATGTCCCGACACGTCGGCCGTTACGTCGCCACCTGCGACCTGTGTTGCCGTACCAAGGCCCTCCGGAAACTTCCGATCGGAGAACTTCATCCGACGGAGGTTCCCCCCGAGCGCTGGCATACGGTCTCCGTCGACTTCATCGTCGAACTTCCGGAGGCCCACGGGTATAATGCGATCATGGTCGCGGCGGATGTTCTCGGTAAGCGGGCGCACTTCATGGAATGCCACACGCAGATCGATGCCGTGGGCTCCGCGCGCCTTTACTACCGGAACGTCTGGAGACACCACGGAACTCCCGTCCGCTACATCTCCGACCGAGGTCCGCAGTTCGTCGCGGAGTTCACTCGGGAGTTGTTCCGTCTCATCGGGATTCAACCGGCGACCTCCACCGCTTACCACCCGCAGACCGACGGGCAGACCGAGCGCATTAACCAGGAACTCGACCAATTCATCCGGCTTTTCACAAACTACAAGCAGGACGATTGGGACGAGCTCCTGCCAGCCGCGGAGTTTGCGTACAACAACCACATCCACTCGTCGACACAGCAGGTTCCGTTCATGACGGACACCGGTCGGCTCCCTCGGATGGGGTTCGAGCCGAACGGTCCACGCTCGCGACTGGAGGACGTGAACGACTTCCGAGATCGGATTGCCTCGGGGGTTTCGGAGGCCCAAGCCGCACTTGTCAAGGCCAAAGACGAGTACAAGCGGTACTACGACCGCCGACGAACCCCCGCACCGGAGATTAAGGTCGGAGATCGCGTGTGGCTTGACGCGTCAGATATCCATACCACACGCCCATCCCCGGGGCTTTCACATCGCCGGCTCGGACCCTTCCGTGTCTCGGAGGTTATCGGACGTGGCGCGTTCAAACTGGACCTTCCCCCACGCCTCTCCCGATTACATCCGGTGTTTCCCGTGGTGAAATTGGAGTTGGCGGAGGTTGACCCCTTCGGAGGTCGTCCGGGGTACGAGGAACCCCCGCCCGTACTTGCTGACGGAGCGGACAGCGAGTGGGAAGTGGAGGAAGTCCTGGACGCGAAAATGCGCTACCGAAGCCTCTGGTACTTTGTCCGGTTCAAAGGATATGACAACTCGCATGATCAATGGGTAAAACATTCGGACGTCTTCGCCCCTGATGCTATCGCGGAATTCTACCGCAAATACCCTGGGAAGCCCCGAGCCATCGCCGCTGCCACTTTCGACGCCCTTCCCTTCCAGGACCCCGCCACATCCTCCGCCCACATCCGAGCTGTGCGTCGAGGCGCCGCATTCCAAGGGGGGGGTGATGTCAGGGGAACCCCCGTTTCCAACCCCCGATCCTCCGATCGATCCTCCGATCCGACCCCCGGATCCTCCGATCCGACCCCCGGTCAGACCTCCGCTATCCTCCGACGTTCCCCCCGCCGAGCCAAACCCCATCTGGACGGATCCCCGCACTCCGCATGGCACTCCGCATGTGATCGTGCCCGGGATCACTGCCGTTCACTACGCCATCAACAAACCATGCGCAACCCGTAGTTAGCCCTAGCTGGTATATAGGCACGCACCTGGCCGGGGAATCCTTAGACTTTCTCCTCTTCGGATCCCCCCTGCCAGGTGCGCTTCTTCCTGTAGTAGTGTACTTCAATTGACTTCGGATCCCCCCTGCCAGGACTCTTGAGATATTTCGGGCCGCCAGGGTTGCCCTTACACACAAGACATAGAACTGACCAAGAGGATGTAGTGCTACAATAGATTTGGGAGTGGTAGCACGGAGAATGTATCGGGGCAAAGACAAGTGCAAGAGGAAGGGTCGGAGAAACACGCGTGGACCACGTTGGCCCTTTAATTAAGCAGAAGGCTGTGACAGGAGATCCGGGGAAGTGGTTAGCCACATTGTTCGCGGGAACGTCGAACTTTGATTGATGTGGCGCTTCGGCGATGACAGCCAGCTGACAGCGACGGTTCCATATCGCTCCCGAATGGACTGCAATAGTTCTGTTCGAAATGCAGATTGGTCGGATTTTGAGGTCAGAGTTGATAAGCTGGACGGTAGTAGCCGTGGCGCCCAGGGTGAGGAGGTGCGTAGTCGCCGTATTGTTCGGGTACAGTACTTACGTGGGTGCCAAACATTTGAATTGACAGCGGTGCTTCCGCCATGACAGCGAACTTTGATCTCGCACTTACAGCGAAGATTCAAATGTTGATCCCCGATTCAAAGATCGAGTAGAAAAATCGGGCAATGCAGGCAATGAACTGGGGTACTCTTGTTAGAAACAGAGTCCAACCTGTGAGACGAGGAGGTGCCAACAACTCCCTTTCCAACTAGGTCCCGTTAATAACGCCGGCTTAATCATGACACCGACATTGATCGGACTCCGACTAAAATCTATTTCACACCCAGTATATTCTCGTCTCGGTCCCTGCGACCGCTGCGCTTGCCCCGGATCTCTTCCACGGACTACGATGGCAATGTGTACCGGCCATTCGTTTCCGGCTTCGACAATAATTCAGTGGTATCGACTCCGCCGAGCTCCCAGCGCTGCTCTGGCAGACTGGCGGCTTCCGGTTCGTCGTTCTATGTTTGCGCCCTCATCGATATGCCCGTCCCGTCCCATTTGACTTCCGTGCATATTTCTCACCCACCCTTATTGTGCTTATTCCCCGACACCCAACGCGCGTGATGATCCCGGCTACGTCGCTGCCGCCTTCTGTGGTTACTTCTCGCAGGCCGATTTCCTCTCCGCTTGCTCGCTCGCACTCGCCTTCCTCGTGTACCTCCGTGCCTGTCCTGCACCCTGTGCGCCGCTCGCGCCGGTCGTCCTCCTCCCTCTCCTCCGCGTACTCTGCCTACGCTGCCTATGATACCGTCCTGAAGCTCTGAAACGACGACACCGGTGAGTAGCGTCCCTCCTCCACTCTCGGCCTATCCTATCCTCACTTCATCGAGCCGGATCCAAGCGCGAGCGGTTGACCACGACGAACGGGCTCATCTTCCGCGCTTCAGCGTTCGTGCCCCACGATGGCGATGGCGACCAGCGGCGGCGGCCCAAATTGGAGCACAAGCCCGCGTTTTTCCGCCGCGCCTCTTCCGGCATGCAACGGGTACGCGAGCTTGATCCGCATCCTCCTCACCATTCCCCGTGTGCTTTCGGTGTGCATGCGCGGACGACTGCGCTGCGTTTTTTCTTTCTTCACAGAAGCGCGACTAATTGCGATTTCTGTCTATTTACCAGCTCACGCTGAACCTCGAGAGCTTTCGCCGCCAGAGGACGATGCAGGACGGTGAGGGTGTGTGGAGGCAGAGCGATGACGTGCTAGGTGTGCTTAGCGGTAAGTGACTGGATTCGGTGCTTGTACTTCAATTTCGTTTCCCTTCTCCTTTCTCTTCATTTCCCTCCACTGCGGCGGCTCCTTCCTCTTCCCATGTCCACGGTGCTTGCCTTCGTCTTTCATCGTCGAGATTTGCTCCGCTTCATATTCCCTCATCAACGGCACCTGGTCGACCCGTTGTTATTATTTTTATTGTCTCTACCCACCGCATACCTACGTATCGTCGATACTCCCTCGCGCTTCCCACCTGGCGTACCATATTTGAATTTCTGCTCCCCTATATATAGATATGTGGACTCGTACTCGTACATTCTCCGCCAACGCGAACAACCGCATAGTTTTTTTCTCCCTAGGGCCTATTCGCTATTTTCGTGCAGAATCTGAATGAACAGCTTGCTTGGCCGCTTTGGCGAGACTACCTGTTCGCCGGCGCGGTTGTCTCTTTTTTGCTTTCGACCACCGCTAGAATCGCAACCTGTTCGTTTTACGTAACGACTCTGGGCCATGGCTCGCGCAGACTAGCATCCAACGCTTCAACTATCGCGGGATCTGCTGGTAACTAACGCTATGCTTGGTCTCGCCCCACATATTTGCCCTTGAGTCGAACGTAAATGTATCGGACCGTCTCGAGTCGACTTCCAAGGTGGCATCATATCGGTGCGTCTACTATACCTGGATTACCTTTTCTCCTGAACTAATCGTCCTTACAATCTGTTCCGCACCTTCTCTCCGAAAATTCTCACCCACCCCTCCGCACCGCAACTGCATTCCCATCATGCGCGCGCGAGTGTAGCCCGATGGGAGAACTTATTGCTTCAAAAATCGCTTGTGCTCGTAATCTCTCTGCTCCGGCGTTTTCTTGGACCGCGCGATATGCTATCGCAATCCAAGCGCTGCAATTTACCTCTGTAAAACGAGACCTACATAAACTTGATTTAAATGATTTGGACTGTGATCGAAGTCGAGATTCATTCCAGAATCTGGATCATCGCTTCTGTCTGGTATCTGGGATCCAATGCGGCGTCAATTACGATGTTTGAACTATGCATTAGGTTCATAGGTAGGCTGAAGTCGTGATAAGCATAGTCGCTACGTCGTTTCGACCATCTGATCACAGTGCAGTACATTTGACGCTCCAAGTTGCGGAACGGAAGACGAAAAACATAAGTGGCCTGCAGAAAGCTCTCGACACCGGCATCAAGCGACATAATACTCTTGATACTTCGGAGGAGCCAGAAGTCCCGCGTTCTCATCTGTCTGGTTCGTGTATTTTGATGGGGAGGTGGCTGTGGCGCGCGCATGCGACGCACGTTGTACCTACCGAATTCCTCGCGCAACTCTCGCGTCACTAGGATGCCCGTGACTGGAGCAAGGGCTGTAGCTATTATCCGGATGTTCAAGACCTGAGGAGAGCTTTAAACCGTTCGAGGAGCGCACAAGAATATCGTTGGCTCTGTGGGTAGCGCCGTATGAATTTACCTGCAGTCTGCTCTTCTTTAATGCTAGACACTGTATACGCATTGGAGCCATGGGCTCAAGGGACGTATTTGGAATATTCCAGTTGTGATAACATCGGTGAAGCTGTGGCGTGGTTTTGGAATTTCTGTGGGTCCACCTGGGGAACTTCAAACCCGGAATGCACCGCAGCGGCCGTGCTTCCTCGACGCCTCCTCCACACACCCATAGCACTAGAATGAGGACAACGACCACGCCCCCAACCACGCCCGCTCGCTATGAGTCCTGCAGAACCGACGTTCCGGATTCAGGGGGCTCAGGACTGGGCCTCGGCGGTGGTGGTGGTGCTGGGCCCGGCGATAGTTGGGCGAATCTGATCGAAAAAGGGTTTGGTTTGAAATCGCTAGTATCCACATTTTTCTGGTGAAATTCCGAGTTTATGATCGCGTAAAAAGAAAAGGAAAAAAAAATTGAAAGGCTGAGCGTTGCCAAGAAAGCTCTGTTTACGCGCCCGTCGGTCGCCGAGGCTCTGGTGTTCAAGTTTGGATCCGAACCCATGCCGGTTCCAATTTTTGCAAGCTTGATCCCGTTCAAAATATGATATACTTGTAGGGCACTTGTATTTTAGTGCTCAGAAGCGCGCGGTGGGTAATCGGTGGGGGTTTTGGGCAATTATTGTGCAGTAGATCGGCCTAGAATAGATAACCACTACGCCGCAGCTGTGGTTGCAAATGGAAGTCCGTTGCGGAGCTGTGGAGCGTCTTCACACAGAAAAGTCGACTTCAAACGATGAATCCCAACGTGCGAGGTACGAGCACCAGATTGTTATAGCGTTTGTCTACGAGACACTAGTCCCCTTTCGGAGCGTGCCGAGTTATACTGTCAAATACATCAGCCTGAAATGCATTATCACTAAGCCACAACTCACCAATTGTCAACGAGCTTACCACTTTTAAAGCTGGAGATCTCCGGCACGTAAGATGCAGCAGCCCGACCGGGCATTGCTGACCTTCCCGCGTGATGGGCATCGGGAGGATCATTGTTCTGTGTGCGAGGAAGAATGTATGGGAGTCGCCGTACTACAAATACGACCGTATCTCACTTTTTCACAATTTCAATGGTGACCCGACTACAGTAGTATGTGTAATAGTCGGTGAATGCCTCGTTTACTGCATCTGGGCCACTTACTTAGCTATCGACCGACCGACTCGGCACAAATATTAACGCTATCATATAGGCACGATCTGTTCCGAGCGTTTCTGTGAGACTGCTACGGATATGGGGTACACATTATGCAACATTCAAGTCTCCAGCACTACGAATATTATCCCTCAAACCTGTCAATAGCAATGATCGTGACATGCCGCTGCACTTATCGATTTAAATTCCCTGTGGCTTCGCCTGACCGCCACGGCTTCATCTCATCGTTGTTGATATATTTTAACGCATGCTCCAGAACCAGCAATAAAAATTTGGACAGCTCACCTCGGATCCCCAACTGTCCAGATGTTCGGATCCCCGCCCGATATCCATTTCTGTGAATGAGTTCCCAGTGTGCTTTCGCGTCAGCGATTGAATACCACTATGCGTAGGTCTAAGAAAAACGCGGTGATCCGACTCAGCACATAATATTAGCGTGGGCATCGAGCATTGAAGCGCTCTATATTGACAAAACTATTAAGGCACCTGTCCTACCTTTCCTCCTGCAGCGCTAACCCTACAGTCAGAACGCGGACCTTGGAAGAGCCTGCGGAGGCCAACAGGGGTCCTGTGATTGACCTCACGGGACTCCGACTCGTTGTTGATTGATCGGGCGGTGGAAGAGAGACTTCGGAAGAGGACGGTCTTGAACAGCACGGCTGAAGAATGGGTTTACGGTAGCGCAATGTGTTTACAGAAATGTACAGTATTCGTATAAAACACCGTGGTCGACGTTGTGAACGGGACAGCGGAGTGAGTAGGCAGTATTTCTCGAGGGTTTGCGAACGTGTGGTTCGTGATCGTCGGTTCACGGCAGAGATATGTATCAAATGCACTCGCTCAAAGACAGTTGATCAATATGCTGCACTAAACTGGATCCTAGTCGACGTGGGCCAGGGACAAAAGAGGACGGGGACGAAGCTCGAATCGGCGAAGCTTGGCAGTATGAGGAAGATGTCATTTGATCTAGAGAGTCGGAACCTCGCGCGCAATATGGGGTATTCACTTTATCAATCCTTCATTTGCTCGTGAGCCAACCATTTCGAAGGCAATCAATTAATGGCGTTCGGGTATGCCAAGGGGTAGGAGTCCTGGGAATTCGTTTGAGCGCGCTACAACGCCGGGAGTGAATTGATTTGTAGTTTTTGTCCGAGCACGTCAACTCAGAGCAGTAGATTTTCCAAGTAAATGAAGAGTTCGCGGTGATAAACACGCATTTTTTGGTGAACAGGTTTTGAGGCTGTTTGCTTCTCGCGAAAGTAGTATACAAGGGGATCCGAAGTGGCGACGAGGCACTTGAAGTTTCGTCTTGTGAGATGAGAGGAGGTTACGGCTCGTGGTTGGCATAGAAAATATACAGAAATAGAGTGCGAATACGTCCATTATTCTGGCAAGTAACCCATAGAGGCATTTAAAATGACATGTTCAGTATTTGCGTTCGATAGAGTTCTGTTAACGTCCGATTGGGGGCCTGCGCACAGCGAAAATACAAGAGCATCACACCAGTCATCGGCGAGGAAAGGGATGGTGGATGAGTCGCGGGGAAGGTTTACTGGAGGGAACGAGTGAAGATAGCGAATGGGAACTTAGGCGATAGTGCCTCTGGACGGGGTGGTTTTAGTCGACTGGCTTTTACGATGAGAGAAGCCACTAGTTCGCTTGCGAGCCGTCAGATTGGGATAACACCGAGAGCTGACTGCTGGACAAGAAACCGGTGGTGAGTTTGCGAGGTGGAAGGGAAAGCGAGAGGGCGTACTATTTTGCACATTGTTGTTTTGGAGGGAAAGTATACATTGTGAGTATATTCAGAGTGGCCGGCGATGTGCGGACTTTCATACAAGGGCTGCTTCCAGAGCGTCGACGCGTCACCAGGAATAAGACGACGCAGAGCCGCTGCATTGACCAAGAGAGTGAGATTCGGCGTGTTGTGTTAGAGTGTTAAACTGAATCGAAAGCGACATTTTCTATGCGGGTGTGATGAGACCACGTAGAACCTGCTGGGCCTTACCTGAAGAGAGAAATTGGTGGCGGTTGTGAAAGCTTTCTTCACTGTAGTTAGTGTGAGCATTTTTCAAGGAGACTCGATGGATTATTACCGCGTAGCTTTTCAGTCCAGGGAATCCAAACCCGCCACGCTCTCTGTGTCAATGCCACTGTAAAAAATAAAATAAAATAGTCTAAATACCTGTCGTCGTATTTAAGGCCGTGATTTATCGCTACATTATCGCGGTACCCTTGAACATTCTGAATGCATAAATATAAGTAAAGATCAAATATAGGAACTAAAATGGGGCAAAGCACAAGACGAGGTAAAGCCGACGGGGTAAAGCGGTGGACGATAGGGAGCAACAGAGAGCGCCCAGAGAGTGATCAACTCATAAAGAAGGTCTTGCGCGCAAGAGGTTGCCCTGGAGAATCAAGGGAATGTGCGCGTCCGAGGGGAGGCGCGGACATTCTGCGGACCGGCATTGTCTCTCCGTGAGATTATTTGCCGCGGCATCGATGGCGGTGGTGGAGACAGAGCCAGGGTGTAGGCGAGAGGAAGGTCGCGGGAATACGAGAAGCCACGCAGGGGTTAGGCTACAAGGATGCATCGTGGACGTAAAACAAAGGCCGCGTCGCTGCAAAGCGAGCGCGGGTAAATTGGATAGACGAGTGTCGTAGGAGGGAATAAGAACCAATCCGTTAATGAGGAAGCCAGAGAGTCTGCGATGAAAGAAGTGACGATGTAGAAAGGCATGCCGTCATTGATCCGCCAATTGATCAACACAGCCACGGTCGTCCCTCCTCCTCCTCGCATGTCTTGTATAATCCATCCTCAGAGGCTCAACAATCTCACCAAAAATCGCCATTCTCAGCTCTTTCCTTCCGCGGCCCCTTCTCCCTTCTCCGCCTTCAAGTCACCAACTCTACGCTGGGAAATTATTCGCGCGACATGTCGTGCTCGCAGAAACCACTGGATGCTCCTCGCGGACTCCGACCTCAGCGCGCGTGAATGTATCGCGTCTTCGCACGCCATGCTCTACGCGTCCATCGCATGGCTGGTGTATCTTGCGGTATTTTGGCTTCGGCGGGAACGCGGAAAGGGTCAAACCCCTGGAGAGGGCTAACTCTGTCGGTCGTCGCGTGGGGCAATGGTGTGCTTCGCCTTGGAGTCAAGATTACGTCTTCTCCGTGCGTCCTCTCCAACATCGCCCGCACCAAACTACCGGATGGTGCCGCTCGACGTTGCAGTCGCTCCGCCCTTCCTCTTCCCCTCTATTTTCTCTCTCTCGGGAAAGAAATTGCATGCGTCTTGTGGACTCCACCATGCCATCCGGTGGCGTTGTATACTCCAGACTCCGTGGCACAGCATGCGGTCCCACGTCTGCGCGGCGTATCCATGTCGGGCTCGACGCTGTCGGCAGAGATAAGGGTGACTGTGCGTACCCAGGCCGCAGTACGATGCCTCGCACCGCCCCGGTGTGTCGAGGCACGCGCGTTGCGCTGATGTGTCACTCTCTGCTTCTGTGTCGCGGCCGTTTGTCGTGTGCGCGCTCGTTGGTGGGCAGGATTCTATGTGCATGTGACAACACATCGAAGTCGCACAGCACCAGCGGAGCGTACATCCGCGGCGCTCTCCGTCGCATCTGGGGAATAGCGAGTCGGCGTCGTGTGAGCGGCGCGCCTTTTCGATGTGGGAGCCTCTACCGCGGCGGCGCGCAGGCGTAGATTGTCATCGTCATCCGTTGTGGGATGGCGCGAGCGGGTGCGTTTGTCGCGCTGTAGCAGCGCCAACGGAGCTCCAACAGGAGCATGGATGTCGTGTCGAGCTCGCGCATCAATATGGTGTGTGGGCGGAGTTGGTCGTGCTCACGATGCCTTCCGCTGGCGCCCCGACGTCGCGGTATATTTTATACTGTGTCATTCAATTTATTCATCCACCCTTCTTTCATTTTTCCTCCGGGCTTTGCGCAGTGTCTTTTTAAGCTCTTTTTCGCCCCAAGCTGAGATTGCCACTTGCACAGGAAAGCAAGCCTGCTTCAAACGATCAAGAATTCCAGGGGAACCGCATAAAAAGAAGCACAAACGTACCTTCCCTTGCGGCTCGAACCCTGCGCCGTCAATACTATACTCTCATTTGATTCTGTCGGAGAGAAAATCGCCCGACCCGAGACGTGTTTGGTGTTTCCTAATTTCTTCTTTAAGTCACTCACTCATTCGCTCCCCGCTAACGCAACCCTCCTCAAAACCATCACTCCAAGGCTGAGGCAACCAAACCAAAAAAGAAGACAAGTATGTGCGCCTCCTTCCTTTCTATTTCAATGCGTTTTCTGAACCTCCTGCGGCTTGATTATCGCACGCGCGTCGGCGGGGTACTGTACAGGTTCTCCTCCGGCTTCGGTATGCAGTGGCGTGGGCTGGTGCGGAGCTGATTCAGAGGGCGGGGCGGCTGCGGTTTGGGAAGCGAGCACTGCTGTTCGCAACTTAAATGGCTCTGAACCATGTCGGTCGGCCTCACGTACAGCACCCTCGCCTCGGCTAGAGCGTGGACATCGGTTGCGATCGGGAAGCGAGCACTTTCGAATGGTGTTTGCAACCTGAAAGGCTCTCAACCATTTAGATATCGATTTATTCTGAATGTGCACATTCGTCGAACTGCTGGTGTCCGAATTGCCTGTCCGGAATAGTGAGTGTGGTGCTGCTTCACGACCTCTACTACTAGTATGCCTTGGACGATCCAGATTTCAACGGGAAGCGAAACATCCTAGGTGGGACATGACGGGTCACCGACCTCCATTTGGGTTTCCTTCTAGGCTTCGGTTGACTTCTAAGCTTCAGTTCCGTGGGACCAATCCAGACGTAGATGACGCTCGGCAAAATAATCAATTTCCGCCGTATTATAGAGGCTTTGCTGCATCTTGAGATAAGGCCGCAGACATGCGTCTTCACGTGTCACTACACTTTCAATTTACTGGCGCTTCGGCCGACTGATCGAGGTCGGCTGAGGTTGGCCGAGGAGGCTTAGTGGGCATTCAGTTAGTAACATCGTTCCCAATCCGAGTCAGCGCCTCTGAATCACTCTCAGCCGCGTTCAAAGCGCTGTTCGTCCTGAAGCTCCTTCCCCCTGTGTTGAACAGTGGCAAAAGATTGACCGAAATCCGGCGCCCATGGCCCACACGATCTTTGATCATCAACGGCGACCTCTTTCCTGGGCTACTCGGACATCCAATTTTATACTCGAATCGGGACTTCAAGCCCAACTTATTACTCTGCGCAGTATAAACCACCAAGGAGAACAATCTTCGACCTCAGTCAGCGCCCTCGTTTCCAATGAGTACTTCAGACTTCGACTACGTTGTGATCGGTGGCGGAACTAGCGGCCTCGTCGTGGCCACTCGGCTTGTCGAAGATCCAGCGATTCGCGTTTGCGTTCTGGAGGCCGGCGAAGATGTGACCACAAAGCCTGACATCATGGTACCAGGTTGGCGACTATAGGCCACTTCATTTACGTCTAGCTCACTCTGAAATCAGGATTTGGCTTCAAGAACATCGGAAAGCCCGATGTCGATTGGGGATTCAAATCACTTCCTCAACCCAACGTCGAAGGTCGATCGCTCTCCCTTCCGAGGTAAGCAAAAACCTGGGTTCTTTCACAGCACTGAAACTTACTGGAGCTCTCAGGGGTAAGGCGATCGGAGGAACAAGCATGGTGAGCTATCTCCTTGGGCAAAGCTTGCAAGCCTCACATTTTAGCTCGTGTTAGATCAATCTCATGTTACTTGGACGGCGAGTACTAAAGACAACCCCCTAAATATTTCCGTTTCTAACTCCTCCATAGAGGAAATGCGGTTGAATATGACGGTTAGTATTTCGTTATCAGAGCGCGCAAGGACTTGAAAGGCGCAGCTTTCGAGGCTCTGGGATCGCCGGGGTGGAACTGGCAAGGCCTAGTTTGAATACTTCAGGAAGGTATGAATGCGTCCTTACGCCCGATGTCTGTCGAGCTGACTCTCCTTCTATAACAGTCTGAGATGTTCGCGCCTTCCCCGGAGGAGATCCAGAAATATCAAGTCAAATTCAACCCAAATGCTCATGGCACGGATGGCCCCATCACCCGCACCCTGCCAACATGGATCAGCGACTTCGAAGCCCCATTCGTGAAAGGAATAGCTTCGCTTGGTGTTCCCCACAACTCGGACAGTGTAGGATCCCGCCACTTTTGGCCGATTTGCGCTAATTTCGCCTTAGTTCTCGGGTGAAAACGCTGGGTACTGGAGTAGCAATCGCTCCATTGATTCTCAGGCAACACGGAGCTCCTCTGCTTCCGTATGTTTTTGTCTCCAATTGTTAAATTAAACGTTACTGAAGCGCTGTGGAGGCATACTACGAACCGAACAAATCGAAGCCCAATCTTGTCGTCATCACTGGCGCACAGGCGACGTGTATCCTTTTCCATTCACAGAAGCATACTTCTGGAAACATCGTGGCGTCCGGTGCGAAGTACCCTAAGGACGGTCAGCTTCACACCATCTTGGCGAATTCGGAAGTGTTGCTTTGCGCAGGTAAGCATTATCGTGATCGAATCTCAGGCTTCACCTGTTCGATTATCTCCTCAGGTGCCTTCCAAACTCCTCAACTTCTGGAACTGTCGGGTATCTCCTCCTCCGTCTTCACGTTGGGTCTGCCCTAAACTCCGTTCCCAGGAGTCGGCGATGGGAAACTCTTACGGGATCAGGGAATTAAGGTCCTCCTGGATCTACCTGGTGTCGGAAACAATCTACGTAAATATTCAACTGATTTTGCGTCATCTTCAACGTCATAACTTCATGTATAGAGGTCATTTCTTCAAACTCAAATCGATGAGCGAGATTTGAACCTTTATTTCCAGGATCATTTCTGGTGCCCATACGTTACGGAGACCGGTTCAAAGTATGAATCAGTCGAGGTCTTGAAGAATCCTGCCCGTGCCGCCGAGGAGTGGAAGCTATAGTACGTATTGGTACTCATGTTTGACTTGGTTCATACTTATATCTCTCAGTGAGTCGTCCAGGTGCGGTATACTGGCAGGAACAACGTCTACGACCTATGCATTCCTTCCCAAAAATTACTTCACAGAAAACTTCGACTTCAGCCGGGCCGCTGCCCTTCCTAACAGCCCTCAGCTGAATATCCAAAAAGAGTGGTTGATGAACGACAAGGTTCCCTTTTTGGAGTGGGTCCAACCATGGTCTCTTTATATTATCTTTGACATTGTTGTAAGGATGGCTATTTTCCCGGGGTTCCTTCCTGTTCCAGGGCATCCGGCCGAGGCAGGAAAGAGTTATTGCTCCTTCCTCCTTGTATTGGCTCATGCCTTCGCGAGAGGATCGGTTCATATTAATTCGTCTGACCCGCTGACTCCACCCACCATCGATCCCTCTGCGCTGGACAACGAAGTGGATATCGACGTTTTAATGCAAGCGATCAAATTTCCCCGCAAGGTCGCCGCCACGGAGAGCATGAAGAAAGTCGTCACCAAAGAAATTCTCCCAGGTTCTGCCGTCCAAACCGACGAAGAGATCAAAGATTTCATCCGAAAGACAATCTCAACCATCTACCATCCAATTGGTACTGCCTCCATGCTTCCAAAAGACGAGGGTGGGGTCGTCGATCCCTCGTTGCGTGTATACGGGACCTCCAATCTCCGTGTGGTCCGTTTGTTTTCTGCTAGCTCCTTCATTCGACTAATTTTGCGCACTTTTGCGCATTAGATTGACGCCTCAATTATTCCCATTCATGTTTCGGCCCATGTTCAAGCCACCGTTTACGCGGTTGCAGAAAAGGTGCAGTTGTTCACTTTCGGCCATTCCTCGGTAACTCACAACACCACAGGGCGCCGATATCATCAAACAGGGCCGCTCCCCGTTTTGAATAGAAAGACAAGACGAATGGGTTGCTCGTTGCGGTAAAAATCAATCCCACCCTCGAAACGTGTATTATCTGTAGTCCAAAACAATGATCAAGACTGCTCCGCTGAGTGCAACACTTTTTGCTTTCAGCGGCCGGCGTGGGCACATCTCGGAACAGTTTACCCAGCACTGCCGAGACGTGCCGAATCAATTCTTGGGCCTCCGCCGCCGCACTGCGTCATATCGGATTTTGTCGGAGGTGCGAGTGCTGCCTGCGCGATCTTGGAGCAAGAGGTGCTCGCAAAAATGGCGAATGAAGATGCGGAGAAGCTGCTTTCGATGGGGTGCTAGGCAGAACACGTAGGTGTCAGTGGTTGGTTGCAAATACAGTTTCACCAGGGTCGGATATCGATGCAGGACCATCCCATTTGTCAACTGCGGGATCCTCGTCGGGGTCTTCTTCGTTGTCATCAAGCAAGTCCACATAACTCTGCAAAGCTTCATCACTGTCGCCCGAGGACTCCGAATGTGGTGCTTTCGCGAGGTAGCCATTGAGAGACGATCCAGATCTCAAACGGGAAGCGAAACATCCTAGGTGGGACATGACGGGTCACCAGCCTCCATTTTGGCTTCCTTCTAGGCTTCGGTTGACTTCTAGGCTCCAGTTCCGTGGGACCAATCCGGATGTAGATGACGCTCTGCCGAAGAATCAATTTCTGCCGTATTATAGAGGCTTTGCTGCGTCTTGAGATCAGGTCGTAGACGTGCGTCTTCACTACATCTTGCTGGCGCCGAGGCCGACTGATCGAAGTCGGCTGAGGTTGACCAAGGAGGCTTAGTGGGCATTCAGTTAGTAACATCGTTCCCAATCCGAGTCAGCGCCTCTGAGGCACTCTCAGCCGCGTTCAAAGCGTTGTTCGTCCTGGACTCCTTCCCCCTGTGTTGAACAGGGGCAAAAGATTGACCGAAATCCGGCGCCCATGGCCCACACACACACACGCGATCTTTGATCATCAACGGACGTTGTCCCATCTCACGTCGGATCCGCAGCTGTTTAGATGTTCGGAGCCCCACGCGGGATCCATTTCTGTGAATAAGTTCGCAGTGTAATTTCGTGTCAGCGGATTGAATACCACTGCAGTTCTACCAACAAACGCCTAAGAAAAACGCGGTGATCCGACTCAGCACATAATATTAGCGCAGCATCGGTATGTTGACAAACCTACAAAAGCACCGACTCATTTGAGTGCTCATCATCCTTTTCTCTCACCCACCACTCCCGCTTCTCCGTTCATCATGCCATGCTCCTCCCAAAGTCAATCCTGCTGGCCTTTGCCCTCTGCTTCTCCGGCCAGATCATAGTGAACGGCTCGCCTGTGCATGCGGTTCGTTTAGGATATCATCCGCATGCCGAATTAATGACTGATCGATCTCTCTACCAGAGCCTTGATGGAAGTGCCAGCAGGGGTCGTGTGATTTTGTCCCAGTCATCAAAGGAAACATCGGAGTCGGCAATTTTCTCTCCTACCTTCGTTCTTGCAGCGCTAATTTTACAGTCAGAACGAGGACCTTGGAAGAGCCTGTGGAGGCCAACAAGGGTCCTGTGATTGACCTGACGGGGCTCCGACTTGTTGTTGATTAATTGGGCGGTTTCACTGAGACGTTGGAAGAGAACGGTCTTGAACAGCACGGGCGAACAATAAGTTTACGGAAGTGCAGTCTGTTTACGGAAATGTACAATATTCGTCGTTGAGTTGAATAAAATACTCTGGTGGACGTCGTGAGCATGCGCAAGAGACGGGACATCGGAGTTGGGTGGGCAGTATTTCTCGAGGGTTTGCGAACCTGTGGTTCGCGGTCAGTTCACGGCAGAGATACACATCAAATGCAAGACGTGCCCTCGCTCAAAAACAGTTGATCAATATGCTGCAGTAAACTGGATCTTGGTTGACGGGAAAGAGGATGGGGAGGCAGCTTGACTTAAGTTGAATCGGCCAAGCTTGGCGGTATGAAGAAGATGACATTTGATCTAGAGAGTTAGAACGTCGCGCGCCATCTGGGCTACGCACTTTATTAATCCTCCATTTGCTCATGGTGAGCCAACTATCTCGAAGGAAATCTGGTAATCGCGCTCGGGTATGGCAAATGACCGAAGTCTTGGGAATTCGTTTGAGTGGGAGTCCATAGATTTGTATTTTTTGAGGCAGTCGGAAAATACCTTTGCGCTTGGGGTAGGACTTGACCGGGGGGGTATTTCCATAGGGAATCGATCTGGATTGTCACTGGCCGATTGACCGAACTCATTTTTAGACCAGAAGACCCCGTGGTCAGAGTGCAGTTTTCACGTATGCCCTAAAGTGCCGATCTTTTTGGCTGATCATAGGCTGTGGCGCGCGGCGACGCGCGGCTGCGATACATTTCTGGCCGAAAAAAAGATCAGAAAGTTTTCGCAAACGTCATATGGGCCAGACGGCGCGGGCAAACGACATCGAAGTCGTGGCTTTGATACACAGAGTCGGAAGTGGGGAATTAACTGAACGCACCACGATCGAACACTCAGGCATCTCTCAAATACGCCCGCAAGATGGCTGGGTTATGAACATAATCCCCCGGTTCGTGGCATGGCCGCTACGGAAACCGAAAGGAGGACCGCGTGCATCGTGAGAGAACATCGGAACAGAGGGATTACGACCACCAGCGATTTTTGACGCAAGGATTTCTCCCGACAGAATATGCGCGCGCACGATCGGGATTCCATCGGCATCACGGACTGGAGCGATGAAATCCGCTCAGAGAACCGGCAGCCGAGATCCGAAATAAGGCAATCAATTTAGGAGAAAAGGCAAATCAGATGTAGTAGACACACTCGATACGATTCTACCTGAGTTGACACGGTCCGAGATATTGGCTAACCACACAAGAACAGAGCTTTGGGTGGAGAGCAAGGCTAGGATCAGTTACCGGCGTGTCCCGCTATATTTGGCACGTCGAATGTCGGTTTGGCGGGGTGGATGTCGAATCTATCGCCAAGAGTCGTCTGTGCCAATAGCACGCTATTGTTGGCTGTAGTGACCTAAATAGAGTAGACCACAGAACACAAGCCGTTAATGAGGAGGCCAAAGAGTCCTGAGCCAGGTTATCGCCTAGTGAGCGCGATGCAGAAGTGACTTGGAAGAGACGATGGAGAAAAGCAAGAGGCATGCCGTCATTGATCCGCTAGTTGATCAACACAGCCACGCCGCTTGAAGTCTCTTCGTGTTGTCGTCATCCTTGTCGTTCTGATATGGTTAACAGTCCAACCACGCTGCAATCATCCCTGCGTCATGGTGAGTCCTCGGTGATGAGGATGTGTTCTGCCCTTGCCTCGAGCACGGCGGCCGCAGTCTATCAGGGAGATGGCGCCGAAGACGTGTGTTTGAGGCACTCTTGGACCAGATATTGCTCGCCACAGCAATGGCGCTGAGCCGAGATTACACAATATTTAATCCGGGGAGAATATTTACAACACTTCATGGGTTGTAACTGACAGACTATAGATGCCACAGACACCCAAATCCTCTGCGACCAACTGGCACTAAAGTGGACGTACATGTCGCCACGCAAGTCCACGCAGCCGAAATGCCCACGCGTTGCCGTCCTCGCCCGCTCATGGCCACGTCAATGCGGTTAGTACGAGGCACTCATCGCCTGCCCCCACCACTAAGAGAGAAGGAAATGAAGGCAAGGACTTGAGTCGCAGCACGGGCGTTACGCGGTAGGCGTACAGCATGAATGCGCGACCTCCGCTTGCTTTAGCCGCGCGGCAAACCCGGAGAACAAGGGCCGGCGTCAGGCACACGTGCGTTTTACGCAGACCGCGTAATTTAACAAGTCCGGGTCTCAGCCGCCCAGCTGATGCGCGGTACACTATAGGCAAGCACGGCGTCGCTCCAACTGCGCCCCATGCGGCTGCTGATACTCGTACCATAGGCGCGCCTCTTGCGCGCCTGGCCTGACCCGCAGTCGCCTATGCCCTTCGCGCCTGACCCAGTACCCGCAAAGAGGATAAATGCAGCTCCGAGTAACGGTGCGCCTCCTCCATGCCCACACCCGCACAAAACGAGGCTGGTACGCCGCGTACTCGCCGACGCAAAGTCCACGCGCACCCCCATAAGCGCCTACTCGGCAGCCCCATATCGGCTGGCGCATACATCCAGAGGTGTGTTTACCTCTTCGTGCAGCGCCGCGTCTCCGCCCTCCGCCCTCCCATTCTCCCCTCCTCCAAAAACAAACAAACAATAAAGATCGCGCACTCACCCTCAATGCCCCACTCGTTTATACTATCCCCCACATTCTGCACGTCCGGGTTCGCCGGCACGCGCCCAATGACGTCGCGCGCGCTCGCCTCAAGCCCCGCGAGCGGCGAGCCATAGCCCCGCCGGCGTAGGACGAGGAACCGGGGCTGTGAGGGCCGTCGGGTCTGCAGGTGCCGTCAGCGTCGTTCACAAAGAAAGCCGAAAGAAGAAAAGGTGGAGGGCACGGGTCGGTCGGGGACAAAACTAAGACATCGAAAATCCCACTCACCCCTCCTCCCTCCCAAAATACTCATCGCCCCCAGTCCCCGTCCTCCCCGAAAACAACTTCCGCCTCGCCTGCGCCTCCGCCTCCTTATCATACGCCCCCTCCCAAAGTACATATCACTGCTGATCCCCTTCTGCCCCCAAACTTGTCCGGGTTGTCCGCCGCTATCGTCTGGTTGATGCCCGGGTTAAACGCCCCCCCCGAGGAGGACGCGGAGGGTGTGGACGCAGCGGAGGGTAGAGCGACGAATCCGAGCCTGACGTAGCTCGGGGAGGCGGCGGGCGTGCCGTTGGTGGTGGTAGTGGGGGCAGCGGCGGGGTGAAGGAGTTCAGTGGGGTCGCAGCAGCGGCGGCGGCAGTACCGGCGACCTCGCACTCGTACTGTGGGCTTTAGTGCGTTCCTCGTCTTCGCGCGCGCAGCGCTCGGCCTCGGCGAAGGAGATGGGGGTGGATTTTTGGGTGTCTGAATGGAGGAAAGAGGAGTTAGCAAGGGAGAAGGAAGGCGGAGAAATCACGAGGGTAAAAAAGCAGAGAAATGGAAAGGAAAGAAATGCCGACAATCACAGTACGGCCGAGCACGAGATGGGTGCGTGCACAGTGGACTCTGGCACGCGACCACGTCGTTGTCCAGAGGGAGAGGGGGCTGGACCGAAAAGAAAAGGAGCCACGGGATGGGCGTAGAGCCGAGAATGGAGGAACGGCGAACGGACGTGAGAGCGAGGAGGGCAGAAGATTCAGCAGTTAAGCATGCCCTCGAAGCCACTGGCTCGAGCACGACACAACTTGCGCCACTCGTGTTGCGCATCATGCACCCTAGGTCGGGACATGGGCGCACCTGCGCAGTTGCCGCCCACGTCCACGCAACCGAGACGCCGACGCGTTGTGGTCCTCGCCCGCCCATGCGACCATCACGAGCACGACGCAGTACACGCCCCACGCAGCGCGCCCACGCGGCTCGTCTCCCTTGGCGTGCTCGGCTTGCTCCAGCTCTCGAAAAAGTCGTCTTCCCCGCCCTCCTTCTCGGCGGCTGCGGCCGCCGGTGCATTTGTCACCCCCTCAAGCACCACGCTCTCCCCCCACTTCGCCCGATCCGCCTCCACCCTCCGCCCCAGCTCCTCCTTATACAGCCCCCCAACGCGTCCCTCGTATCGCGCCTTCCCGGTAAGATTGGAGGCCCCATGTTTATGCAGAAACTCGGAAAAGGCGGTGTTCCCCCCGACCTTCATGGCGCGCAGCTGGGCGGCGGACCAGCTGTCGAGGTTGGTTGAGCGGACGAAGGTGATGTGGACGCCCATATTGCGGTGGAGGGCTGAGCAGTCGAGGCAGAGATAGACGGCGAAGGTGACGGAGGACCAGGTGGGGTTGCGCGTGGAGCAGTCGAAGCAGGTCTGTGCGTGGAATCGAACAATCCAAGTAAAATGAAGCCAGAGACGAGTGTAGGCCATGTAAAATCATGTAAAAATTTGCCGCCACCAAAACGAGCCGGGATAAGCCAGCCCAAGTAAAGCAGAGTAGAGAATAGCTGTTCCATATCGCGAGTATGTCGTCCAGTAGAGTCACAACCAAGTCCAAAATCAAATCCAAGTCGATCGCAAAAGAGAGAAAAAAAAACCAGACACGATCAGCGTCTGCTTCTCTGCAGATTTTACAAGACAAGGACTCGCCTTGTTCTCCTTCTGCGCCCGGAGGACAGCAAAGATGCGGTCGCTCTCTTGCTTTGAGACTTGGCCCGCCATTGCGTGTGCTGGTAATAATCGAGCCGAGTGTGGCTGAGGGGAAGCGACGTGGAAGGTGGCGGTGCCCGTGATTCCATCAGTGATGGCATCGCTGCTAACCTTCCTTGTTTCCTGTCAACACGAGCATTTGAGTCAGACACAACGTGGGACGCTCTCTCGGTTTCTCGCTCGTTCTGGGTGAATGATATCCTAGCATTGTCAAACCAACACTCTTTACTGCAGCGCGAAGCCAACCTGACAAAATGAAAGTTCATGTTTATGGTCATTGGTCAGAGTCGGACACCGTCAGACGTCTGGCAGCCCAGGCCGCAATAGAGCTAAATACAGTGGGACACATAGGAAGGGAAGGTAGGGGAAGGTATACAATGGAAACAAAATCAATTCTTTGACTGCTCTTCAGACTTCTGAACTAGATGATAACAAGTCAAGAACATTGTGGAAACCTTCTCATCGTCCTGCATTGGTTGCAAAATAAAGTTACCAATGAAAAAACTCACCAACTTGATCTCAGATGCTTGGCACGAAAAATGTTTGATGTCAATGCCACTTACTTACAGCGCCGCTTCGATCATATAGCGCTTGCTTAGATTTCCGACAACCAGCCTTCGAGCTTTTGGCATTCCTTCCAAACCAATACATTTTGTTTGGCCCCGACTTGTGTTGTGCTGCACATGCAGCAGTTTTGGTCTGGTTTAAAGGTAACTGGTTTCGGGTGATCGCATCTGATACCATAAATGGCTTATGCACGCTACTTGTCGGCAGCCTCAGGGCATCATTTCTCGTTCATTTAATACCTACATAGCCAGGCTCGGTTACGGTGTTTGTAGGTTCCCAAAAGAATTACAAAAAATGCGCCCAAAAAGGAAAGAGAAAGAAGAAAGAAAAGACGGAAAAAGGGAGAGTCTGTCGGAAAAACCGAAAACATATGATATGTGCTGATCTGGGCATATTAGGTTTGGTCAGACCATCAGGGCGAGGTGGGGATAACCAGACACAGAAATTGGTTATAAGGGCTGACCAGCCTTACCGGCCTGATCAGCCTGGATGGAGTCTGATACTACCTGATCAGGGAAAGTTCAGGGCAAGGGAAAAAATCAACCTTTGATTTCACCAGCTTCAACCTCTAATGTTGCGTCAAGGATGTTTTGTAGTGTAACTAATCTACTTAGTACCCGATTCTAACTATTGCTACAGGCAGGGATTGAACACAAGCCGAGACTTCGGAGATCACGCACTCTAACCACTCCGTCACGGAACCCATAGTGGTGCAAGAAACTCAATGTCATATATACCGCACATTTTTTTTACCTGATCAGGTCTGATTAGCGATGACCAATGGCTATCATACCACTTTAGCTGTACTTCCTAGACAAGAACTAATGTTCATAAATTGTTGTAGCATTGATATGATCTCGGACTGTATTGGATGTTGTGAGAGATGAATAAATAAGAAGTAAGTAAAATTTGAATATGTTGAATGTTGCTGGGAACTATCTGGAAGCTGTGGTGTACAGTAGATGGGGAAAACAGGCCAAAAATTGCAGGTTGAATTAGTAGAGTCGCGCAAGTGTGTGTTGAAATCGGACACTATTTTGTTGTTCCCTTGAAAGCAAAACAGCAATCCACATCGCCCTAGTCCGCAACTTCCGGCAGAGTGTGTCCAGTTCTTAGGAGATAACATAGTTGCAGACACTGCTAGCCACCAAAATATCACTTTCTACTGTACTGTAGGATATTTCATGACAATAGCTGATAGGACTCACCTTCAAACCTGGTCATATCTGACCAGGCCTCATTATACTGTCAGGTACAGTCAGGTCCTGATCAGACAGATCCTGTTTTTCCGACATCTGAGCTCCTCCACAGTCTGAAATCCTGTAAAAATTCCTGATGATACCTATTAATATTGTAAAAATACCGATGCTGGGCGGCATTACTATGGAAAATCAGCCGCACATCGGCATGCACATCTTCGGTTGGAAAAATTCATGTGACTTTGTTTGCGAGCAGCATCAAATTCCAATGCAACTGGCAATGGATTCACCTCCATAACCCTTCAGAATGCCAACCATTTGTGGATAATATGCCTTCTGCCTCCAACAATAATTTTATAACAAGTCTGAAGTTCAGACAACACACAGATAGTATTTGATCAAATTTCAGCCCAACTCACATTGATTCTTAACCCCATAATAATAAAACCACCTTCAGTTGGGCTGACATTCATCAAACATGTTGTGGTACAGGTTTTCACTATATGTCTTCATGTGCTTCCTTCTTGATTTTGGAAGAGGATAAGCCAAGAAGAGAGGAGTGATTACATGTAAAATGTTTATCGCCAATAGATCAGCAACAACTGCTTACTGTGCATGCTACAAATGTGAGCAAGATACCTGTCCAAGGAATATCTGCAAAACCCTCTGTAAAGTCTTTGCAGGGACTGCAGCCGGCCAGATTATGATGGAAAAGTACTACACAACCATACCTTCCACGTGTCAGTGGTAATTATTCTTTGTCAGGCTGAAGTGGTGTGCTAATTAAGTCAGAGACATTTCCTCTTGTCTACCAAATTTACACACCTGGAAATTTTCAATAAATGTGAGTTGCTTATATGGTGTAGCCACTGTTACTGTACTCAATTTCCATCATAAATCTCAGCGAAAAGTTCAAAACTGAGCGAGAACAAGCTCAAACAGTCTCAAAAGCTCTTAATCAAAACTTATGTAAACGACAGGTTTTCCTCATATGGAACACCAAAATGGGGTAAAACCCCATCGGGAACAACTTCATATGGGTTGTTCCCAATTGGGAACAACCCTTACATGGGAAATTGATCCAACTAACACCGTAACCGAGCCCACAGCCAGACCTTCAGATAGGATGTGCTTATCTGGCAAGAGAATGGGTTATGTCTAATTGTGGAATCTGCTCAAGGTACATATCTCTCTCTTTATAAAATCATCTCTGTCTGTCCGAAGCCTTTTAAACTCCGTGTTTGGGAGATCAGGCCCGAGGCTTGGGAAACACTAGGTCCAGACGTTTGGAAGCGCTCAACACACGGCGCTTCCTTGGGGCTTTTGGCCCCATGATGAACTCTAAGCACGTGCGTGTCTATAAAAATGTACACAATGCCAAACTTCGATTTTCTCACCAAATTTCCCAAGCGGTCCGAAGCCTCTTAAGTTCCGGCCCTTTAACTGACAACAGGTTCGGGATCCTCCAATGCTGGCCCAATCGGTGGAGTCGGCTTCTTGCAAGTTGCACCGGATGTCTTGGCAGACATCGGAACGCATGCTGGCGCTCCCCACAATCACCATTCATTACTTCCATGTCCAAGACACTCAGGAATGTCCACTCATTCTCCGTCATTACTTTGTTACAGTAATCATGATTCACAGCTCATCTCAACCAAGTTCAGTTCAACTCTAACATGTGAAGGGAGTTGAACGAAGTAGGTTTCTGAAATTTGAGTTTGGAAAGCGGGATGGGAGGCCGCACAGTGGCCGACCAGCCCCTTGTATGCCGTAAAATAACCCCAAGTTGACCCCGGGTTGAATCTGGGTCAATTATATATGCACAAGTCCCGCACTTGACTGACTTATTTTTCACCTGTGCATGCGAGATCATGAACCCCGGGCTAAAAACAAGCTGGTGATATTTTGTTTACAGCTATTTTGAAAACGATAGCCAATTTTCGTTTTCGAGCAAAGTTCGGCTAAGTTCGGCAGAGTTCGGCTAAGTTCGTGCAGCTCCACCGCAATGTCGCAACCACAGCTCGCAACCACAGCTCTTACTCAACGACCATCCCCTTGTCCCCATCTACCATGGCCCGGGGAAATCGACGCCATATTCCTGTCGAGCAGAAGCGGCTCATTACAACTATGGCCAATACTATGAAGCCGGGCAAAATCGCTGCGGTGGCGCATGTAGACTTGAGTACTGTCTACCGGGTCCTCAGAACGTGGCGGACCACCGGGAAACATGTCCGAATACCTCTTGAACTGGGTAGACCACGTATCCTCACCACCTTTGAGATATCTGTAGGTTCAATCAGCTCATAATCTGCCATGGCGCTCACGGTATATGAAGTACTTGGAGGGTCTTATCCAACGGACTCCTGATATCTATTTGGTCGAACTCCAGCAGTGTCTTTTCGAGTCTACAGGGCTGGAAGTAGCACAGACCACGATACGCGATGCTCTTCTGCGTCGCGGTTATACACGGAAGCATGCAAGTATTTTGTTGCTCCCTGCTTTGTTGGCATCTGAATATTGTGTTGTAGGTTGGTCGTTCTGCACGCGAAGCTACCAAGGAGAAACGGCTAGGTTACCAAGCTAAAGTAGGCGAACATCCTGCTCGCCGATTGGTATTCCTTGACGAGGCTGCATGCAATCGTCACACGTCCAACCGTCAGATGGCGTGGGCACCAGTTGGAGAGCGGGCTTCGCGCCATGATTTTTTTGTCAGGGGCATACGGTGCGGCTTGATATTCTGCTGTTGTCGACCTGCATACTCATCAGGGTCCTGTCAATTAGCTTCTCAGTTTTGCCAGCAATTTGTCTCGACGGTGTTCTCCATCTTGATATTCTCACTCGCTCTTGGACTGCGGATGAATTTCGCAGCTATCTTGATGTTCTCCTTGATCGCATGAACCCGTTCCCTCAAGATAACTCTGTACTCGTGATGGACAATGCGAGTGTCCATCACTTCGATGGGATCCGAGAGATGGTTGAGGGACGGTGAGCTGTCATTAACGCCTATCGCGATGCTGCAACTAATTGTTCAATTCTGAATCAGCGGACGCCGTCTAATCTATCTTTCGCCATATTCACCGGATTTCAATCCTTCTGAGGAGGGATTTTCGTCGTTGAAATACTGGATTCGACGAAACCGTGACAATGTTCTTACTCAATTGGAGGGTCGGGATGACTGTGATCCAGTTGGAATGCTATGGAATGCCGTTTATGAGACTATGACTCCAGATAAGATTGAAGGATGGTTTCGGGATTGTGGATACATTGTATAGTCAGACAGTACACGGATATTTCAAGAAATGGATTCCAATGTGATAATACAGTGTGTACGTTGGTAGGTAATACAATATGTGCGTGCAAGTTTGTTTGGGCGATGTGAGTTCATGAAAATTAGTTCTCCTTCCCACTGTCCACCGATGATACCCTCGCACGTTTCTTCCCGTTTCGCTTCTTGGCTTCCTTTACCATTTTCCCCACCTTCTTCATGAATGCACCAATCGCACCATCTGCCATTCCAACCGTTTTCTTGTAATAAGACCTGTTGAACTCCGGGTCGAGGGCACTGTGGGCATATACAATGCCTTGTGCTCGAAGACCGTCCACGTATTGAAGGTAGTTGAGGTCGGGGTATTTGTTATCAAGCTCGCGAAGGACATCGATGATAGGGAGTACGTCGTCGTCGTCGGAATCGTCATCCGAGGATTCCGCTCGGGAACGCTTGCCAGCAACATTGGTATCAACATCGCGCAGAGCGTGATCACCAGAGTTAGAGCTGGAACTGGATCCGACGTGGACGTGGATGGGCGGTAAAGCAGGCTGCGCGCGGCCACGCGTATTGCGCTCCTCTCGTGGGCGGCCGCGCTCCGCAAGTTCGTCAAGTCGGAGAATGTTGGGAGGATTGATACATTCCGGATCGGCCTCGCCGTCGCGCTGCCGTGAGAATGGTTAGCGATTCAAGACAGAAAAAAATGTTGTAACACACCATTTTGCGGGCCAACAGAGACACAACATCGATCCCCACCTCAACATGCTTGCCGGGATGTGCGCTTTTTGGCCCCATAACGTAGCACCACCTGTTTTTGCCCGGGTGTTCGGCGCATGTAAGCTTGGCCTGGACTTTCTCCAATTCAGGGAGGCCGACGGCCGTTTCGGAAGGCTTCTCAGCCTTCTTGGTCGTCTTTCCATCTGGCTGGACCTCCTGTAATGGCTGAATTAAAAGGCAGAAACAGAAGATACGGCGACGTACCAGGTTAACAACCTCCATAATAACCGGCTTCTTGCGACGCGTGCTGTTCTGCAGAGCAGAAAGCTGGTTCAATGCATCCGTCAGATCCTCTGTCGATGAAAGACGATGGTATGGATCCTTCTTGCGCTCAGCAGACTCCTTCCAACCCAGAACAGCTGTCGCAGGATCGACGTTCATCTGCGCATGAATGCGGGAAAAAAAGTCGAGGGGAAGAATGTTGTATGGCAGAACAATTGTCGTCATAACTGTTTTGTTGGCCGTGGCGCCATAGACGGGAACATTGACGGTAAGGAGAGGTGCTTCCAATTCGTTGAGAAGCAAGGACAGAAAAGACTGTAAAGACTCACCTGCAGGCTGACGGGATACCTGGGGGAGCGGTGTAGAGGTTTGGGAAAACATGGGAGGAGGAGGAAGATAGAGCTGGTGGCCGCGTGCATGGAGAGGATCCTCCTCATCTGAGTCCTCTTCGCGCTCTTCTTCGAACCTGCGCTGATGATCAAACATGCCGCTGTCCAATGCGGCCTGCATCTGGCGAACAGCAAGCTGTTGGTTAGTAGGAGCAGGGTATGGACCGACACCGAGAAGATAAGTAGTATTTGAGGCTGCGTCGGGGTAGTTCATGATTGTGGGAGCTTCAGACGTTGTTTTCGAGCAGCAGTCTCGTATTTAAAACCCACTGCTCCACCGTAAATGTCAGACAATTCGTCATTGAGAGTGGGGACCGTCTTCAGGGCTTGCGGCGTCATAAAGCTTAATTTGTGGAGGGCGCAACTGGTTGAGGCTTTTCGTTGTCTAAATTTGGTTGCACCCACAGTGAGCCGAACTCTGCCGAACTTAGCCGACTTTGCTCGAAAATAAAAATTGGCTATCGTTTTCAAAATAGCTGTAATGGAGTTTCTTTCCTGTGTATGTATTCTCTGCCACTCCAGCTCTGCGATGGATGTTATCCATCGTACTCCGAGACAATTCTAAACCACACTTGGCTCATCACTTCATTGATATCTCAGTTATTACCCAGGTTTTCCTTCCCCAATTATGCTGTTCTTCAACTGTCTCCATTCCATTCTCGTCTCATTCACTAAGTTACAGACTGGATTCAATGAGCTCGTGTTGCAACTATGGCAACTGCTAGTTTTGTGAGTCTCAGACTCTCAGATCACCTTCAAGGAGATTCGAGAACT
Organism: Mycena capillaripes; assembly: GCA_029204075.1. Classification (NCBI taxonomy): domain Eukaryota; kingdom Fungi; phylum Basidiomycota; class Agaricomycetes; order Agaricales; family Mycenaceae; genus Mycena; species Mycena capillaripes. The sequence continues at coordinate 300,466 of JARHKZ010000055.1, read as the reverse complement.
TGTGTTCAATGAGATAGCCATCAGTTTTGATTCCTATTCCCTTCACATGCATCCATGCTTATTGCTGGCGGCAACTTACCTGCGGGCTCGAGTTCCAAACTCAATCTAGCCATCTGCCTTCTGGCTGCACACTGTGGAAAACGGAAGGAGCGAATTTCATGGCATAATGTAGTGAAATTCACGTTTCACTTGGTTTTCAAGCGAAACCAAATTTTCACGGTATGGAGTGAATTTTTCATTTCACTGGGTTTTAGGGTGAAAAATATTTTCACTCCGTTCTGGCATGAAATTCACTCCATAAAGACAAATCCAAAATATGGTTCACAGTGACCTCTGCACATGAGATCTCATCATTCTTGATGATAATTCATTTTTCTGGTAAATTGCAGGGAAGTGCTACAGGTTGAAAGGTTGAAAACTGCCGGCTCTGGGAAAGTATTTTGAGATTTGCAGCTTAATGAAGCCGTTTCATGCAAAGTAGCCTCAGACAACTCTTGTAGCCCTCATTAAGCTCAACAACTTTCGTTTTGGGTCCATTTTTAGATAGGTCACCCAACTTTGGCTCCTTTGTTCAGATTGATAGTTTACTCACCTACAAGTCAGTCCCAGCCACTACAAGTGTAAATTCAAAAGTGTAAACCAATGAAGAAGGGGTGAGTATAGCGAGGTTGAATTGTGTGTTTGGGTAGGACAACACGGTACTAATATATGGCTCCTACTTTCACTACATACCATGGTCACTTTAGTCTAGTTGTATTTTGTACCTCCCTGTATTTTGCCCATCACGCTAAGGTTGTGCGTTCAATCCTCACTATAAATCCTCTTTTCAGTCAATTGTACCAAATATATCTCATACGACTGAGAATTAACAATGATAGTTAGTATTGTAAGTCCTTGAAAGTCAATGGCAGTATAAGTAAATAACTACACTAACAATTGATTTTTTTTTGTTAGCCCTCCGCCAGGAAGACTGTGAAAATCACCCCAAAACAGGGTGAAAAATGGAGTGAAACCGTAAGTGAAAGCGGACATATACCTCGTATATTAAAGAGATCCCCTGAATCAGATTGTACATGTTTGTTCTCCCGAAAATACCGCATTTGTTGCCTCAGCTGACCTTTCCATCACACAAACTAACTTAGACGCCCAGGCGCTTGGTTAATCTCACCTCACAGGTCAGCCGCTCCAAGTCCGACAGACAGGGCTAGGGTCATCTTCTCACCGTGTGCCCCATTGCTCCAGCTTCTCCTACGCCGCAATCGTTATACTAATTCAAAATTCAATGTTACCTTTGGTCTCAAGCTTCCTGCGACCGTACTGTCCCGTCCAATACTCATGTCTTTGAAGCTGCGACTATATCTCGTATCGACAAGCCACTTCCTTTCATTTTCTAGGGTCCTCTCACACAAAGATCATTATCAAGGCGCTTATTTATTTTGGACTTCGCCGATCACCATCTACCTTCGCCTAGCTCCCTGCCGCTCAATTCCGGGATTTTCTCTCGCGCTCAAAATCCGTTGATAAGGGAGGACCGTCCAAAGCCTTCTTTCGTTCTTTCCCCCATCATCTCTCCCTCCCGCAATCCTTACGTCTCTCTCCGATACGTCGTTCAAGATGATTTTCTGCCCGGGTCAAGCCAACACAAGACCTCGCAAATCTTCTGTACTCCAAAATGTCGGGTGACACCTCAAGGCGCCCAAGCCCACTGGTCACTGGCCGTTACGTGTCAAGATGAACAAGTACCGCAATGAGATCCTGCAACATTTCGAACCTTCAAATGAACTTGGATTCTTCATGTTGCTCAACGTCTATGAGGTTCTTTCGCTCGGTTCCACCTACTGTCATCAATGCCCACAGCGCTCGCCCTGTCCAAGATTTTTCACGAGATTCATCCAATTCAACTGGCACTCAATGCTAGCTAGCGCTACAGCACCCGACCGTATGTACTGCTCCCGTTCCCGCCAGCGTACCTCCAGCGGTAATCGGCCCTACACCGAAACTGGTGTGTGGTACACACCTCTTTTTAGCCAGTAGCCCGCTGACCTCGTTAAGCTTTTTTCTGTTTGGTACATCGAGATGCAGATGGCTTTCCGATCACGTTCGCCTCGCGGAGGTTCGCTCGCTCGTCGCTCCCACACATATCCTGCTCCGCACCTGTTCAGCTCCGCTCCCTATCAGAACCTGAAAGATATGTATACGTGTATTGAAAGCCCGCATCTCAATACTAATTCAGAACTTGCCAAGTGCCGCGTCCCACCTCCCTCTCGTCCCGACACCCTCCTGCGGAACGTCATTTCGTATCGGCGTCCAGCAAGGAAGCTTCGTGGGGGGTGCGTTGATCCCGAGCTGTCGTACGAGCGATTGCTTACAGCGGCGCGTACAGCATTCAGAAGCTCCATGGGAGCGGTTGGCCGCAGGTTGGGTCAGAGCAGGTGTGTGTGTACCTGGCGGCAACGCGCGAGAGCTGGGGCTTTTGCGCAGCGAGCGCGGAGCATCCGCAGTCCATGGGCAGCTTGCGCCTGTACGTGCGGCTTGGTTGCCACGCTCCCATGGAATCCGCTCACACATTATGTCTGCGTAGAATACATGTCACGGCGCCCCGTCTCGGTGGCTCGCGCTCTATAGCATGCTTATCTGCGCCAACTCGTGAGACCTAATGAAAAGTGCGTCCACTGCTGCTCTTTTGTTCTCGCCGAGCCTGATGGGTCGAAGATGTATAGGTGCACTGCTTCGGGATGCGTGGGATCCCGTTGGTTGGCTCCACAGTATCGTGACGCGCGCGGAGCATTCTCTAGGTAAGCCAATTCACTGATAGGGGTATTTCTCTTGGTTGCCGATGTTGCATAGTTTTTTACGGGCCCACGGGAGCACGTGAGGGCCTCGTAGTATAGATTACTGTAGTAGCTTCAACGATTCAATTTCTTCTATCGACCAACACCCGAGTTCGAAATAACTTCAAATAGGTTGCAAATGAATCTACAGAAGGTTGACATGCACCTTTTTGGAGGTTGAGCGAACAGCAATTGAATAGCAACCATCACAAAGTTGAATCTATTGGTTAAAAATCTACCCGGCTGGGTCTCCTAAATTAGATATGGCTGTTATGTTCGCCCGGTCAATACTTTGTCCACTGGTGCACTGCTGCACAAGTTAAATTCAGCCTCGCACTGTTGGGCATTACCGCCAATCGTACTAACCAGCCGGAGCGTAGCTCCGGCATGTCTTGTAGTTAGTGAAAATTTTCACCATGTTCTACGGTGAAATTCACATTCTTGCCATGAAATTCACCCAGTTCAACTGCGAAATTCACTCAATAAATATGGGAAAATTGGAGTGAAATTCACTTCCTCTGCATTTCACAGTGGCATCTGAATCATTAACATTTCCACTGATGTTAATGTTCTCTTCACTTTTGCTTCTCCCAGTTGCCAAGCCAGATCGGGCCTCTGCTACTCTGCAGACTTACTGTATTCATATACTCAACTCAAGGTACTGACAACCATCTGAAAGGAAGGTCTGTAATCAGATCAATAGTGAGTTTGGGCTGCAGCCATTAGAGCCATCCAATAGCTAACGATTTCACAAGCAGACTGATGCATTTTAACCATTACTGTGCAGATGGGGGCATGTACTCCGGCTTGAAGCAGGATAATATATCTCAGATCAACCAGAGCATCAACTTCATATCGGAGAGCAGACAAGGATCTCAAATAGTTCAGAAGGAGTTCAGACCCTAGTCAACTCCGCCAGTTTCATGGGGACTTACTGGCCAATATCAAATTGGTTGTACAGACTACTCCCATCAACAAATTCCCCAGTGATGTTTCCTTGTATTAATTGTTCAAACCATCCATCTAAAACCTCATATGGTTTTCCGACCATTGTACTGGGTCAGCAAAAGGGGAAAAATACAAAATGAAAAAAAAATTGAAAAATTGAAAATGAAAAGAAGAAGATTGCAAGAATTCCTGGTACCGGCAACGGAATCAGGTCTGGAAATCGAATTGTAAAATATTGCCATCAGTAAGATCACGACATAAAGTCACGAGTTATGTAATAATTGTGAAATAAATTATAAACAATTCACTTTAATCCTTTTCTGTAAGTTTCTGAAACATTGTCTCTTGTCTCGGTGTCTCCCTATAGCAATCACGTTGTCAGGTGTTGTACAACATGCAACAACGTGCCAAAATGGCTCAACACCACTCAACAGTTCCTCCAAATAAGTGACCGGTCGTGTAATTCCGGTGGCTTTAACTGTTTACAGGAGACAAGACATGCCATCGCTACGCTCTGGCGGCTGATATGTGTGATGGATGCCCTTCAAATCACTGTTTCTTCAAATCCTCGTGTTTCGCAACATATACAGCTCTATGCATACATGCATGTCACCCAGCTTCTGTAAATAATGGATACTAAAACTACTACCCACTCCTGTTCAAACGAAAGACCAGGTGGCCCATGACATGTGACAATCCGTTTCATATGCCCTCACCTTGGTCGCCGTGCTGGATCACGGACGTAGCGTTGGCTGTCGTGGATCAGCATGTTCATACGTTGGGACTCGAAGGTGAGTCACCGTAAAGCGCCCCTGTGATGCTCAGATCCAGGTGGAAGGTCCACGGGCCAGGAGAGCCTGCACGTTCATGCCGGTTGGATTAGTGATGTCCGCGAACAACCAGCGTGCTGAAGGTATATAAAACTCAGTGCCTGAGACAGAACATAGAGCTAGGCTTCTCACATTCGTGTGCAAGCCGCAAGACACAATTCAGCTCCGATAACTGCGTATCAGTCACCAACGCGAAATCAGCCCTCGTGCAGGCGCTGTCCACATCGCAAAGCTACTGGTCCACATAAGACCGAGCGAGGAAATGGAAAACCGAGCACGCACCCGGGGACGGAATATCCCAACAGAGAACAACCTGTGTGTACTCCAACGCAAATTAGGCGGTTGTGAGGGGCATTTCAAGTCCGCAGCTGCGATGGGATCGTCAATAACCCCGAATGTCATCGAGATCCACCGAATTGAGGAGCACTGACTAAAACCGAGATCTGAATGCACTCTAGTTCGATGAGAATTCAGTTCGCACTAGTGGAAATATCGAAGAGCGTACATCACCGAGCAGTGTGATTTTCGACATGCCTGCAACACATCGGATGTACTATGCCTGTAACGAGCTGAGTTAGCCCAAAACGCAATGTACGTGCCTTCACAGAGAATACGGACGGTGTAAAGAAGGTTGGGCCGGAAGCTACATAGAATAATCAGTGACGATTCGAAAGCAATGCAAACGGGATACACACCGTGAAAATGTCTACGGTCTTGTTCAGCGTCAAAGAGTGTCCGGTGGGTGGATGGGTCCTGAGGAATAGTCAACGTCAAAAGAAAGATCGATGGAACACGGACACGGACCGGAGGGTAGGCTTTGACACCAGGGGTACTTCAATCGCTGGTGAGGGATCAGTCCCGGGCGAATCGGCGATAGTGTCAAGATGATCGACTGACCGAGAGATAATCCCGCAGGGGCCAGTGGGACTGGGGAGAGGAGTGCGGGAAGAAGCAAAGATCGACGGGGTTATGGGGAGCTAAGCTCCGGGACATCTGCCTAAAATGTGAGTAATCGTGAGCGGGATTAGCTTCGCATACTATACTTTCCGGTGCCCAGTCATCCACCGGAACATGGAAACAGAATAAGAGGACGATTGAACGCATTATTGAAAGGAAGATAGAATTGGGAAGGGGCGAAACGGATGGGGCATGGTCCAGCGCTGCAGCCGCAAGGGCTTGGACGTCTTGAATCGCTAGAATAGCTCCACGCAGCGGGCTTGAGCAATCTTGCTGAGGGTTAGACGTACAACGTGAGATTTTGGGGCGGCTTGATGAGCGGTATTTCCGAAGCCAGAACGATTCCCGCAGTGAGTCAAACTTGGACGTTGAGAAAAGCCCGCGCCATCAGAGTCATTTGGGTCAGTTGAGGAGTCAATCCGTCTTCGAAGTTTGAAGGGAGTCATCACTGGGGATCGTAGCCTTGGTGGCCTTGCGTGCAAGGATCGGCCTGCTCCGAAAACCGGGGACGGAACGTAGCCAGAGGTCTGGACGTTGTTCTCGTGCTAGCCATGAATCGTGCACGCATTGGCTGGGGCAGAGGAGAAGTGTGCTGCAAGAGGGAAGAAGGGAGAGGAAGGGGAGATGATGGGGGAAAGAGCGAAGCAAGATCAGATAGGTCGACTTTTGAGTGGGATTTGAGTGCTCGATCGTGCACTGTCTGAATAAGCGGCACGTAAAACGGCAGTACAAAAACGGCAAAGTTGAAGTTACTTTTCGATGTTCAAAAATAAATGTGCCATGAGGCGAACCGAGGCAGCGGAACATCCAGCAAGAATCCAAGTAGCTGGGAGGGAAACCACAAATTGGGGAGAACACAAACAGGTGCAATCTGATTCGAGGCATCTGCTTAAGATACGAGTAATCAAGAAACACATGAAAATTGCACAGAGAGGTAGATAGAGATATATTAAATTGCTAGTACTTTGTATGTCCACCATTGGATGCGGTAACAGCATCAACAATTCTCGGCATTCTATCAATGAAAATGTGGGTGTCTGCTGCTGGAATTGCATCCCAAGGCTCGAATATTGCCTGCAGCAGCTCTACATAATTTGTAGGCTGGATTGGATGTGCTTCTTGTGCACTAACCAGATTGGCTCGATGGGGCTGGCATCTGGAGAGGACAGGGGATGGGGGAAAGTTGGAATGTTGTGAGCCATCAACCATTCAGACGTGGCCTTGGCGCAATGAGCAGATGCACCATCTTACTGAAACAAGAGACTGGGCAGCCTCTCCCACATATCTGAGAAGAATGGTAGCAGTGCAGGTTCCAGAACATGCTCGTGATATGTCGAGGGGGGCCAGATGGATGACCGGTCACTTATTTGGAGTAACTGTAGTGGTGCAGCAACTTGGATAGATTTTTGATTTGCTCTACAGCAACTTGTGTACAAGTTTAGAATGTTCCACCTCACCAACTTAGGTTAAAATTGGATCATAAGTGCTGATATCACTGAATTACTGCAGTATTTTGAGTGCAGTATCTTGCAGCTCACAGTATGGGCAGGTTTAATAAATGCGGCTACCACACCCATAACCTGAGCTCCCGTACACTGTGGTATTAGGCCATACCGTCTATCACACTACCAGAGAAGCAGCATTATAAAACACCGGTAGTTATTATAACAGAGTTATCATAATAACAGGTTTGAATACAGTGAAAGGAGAGCATCTGAGGCATGGGAGGGTTGGGTTGGGTTGACCCGACCCGACCCTCGGCACAAGGGCGACAAGGCTGGCAAAGCGGCCGCAGTCAGTGATCCCATCATGATGAACACATCGTGACCCGACCCAACCTTCCCCTTAAGAGAGGCTACTTATTGTCTAGGTGAGCTAGGGTCCGCTTACAATACCACCCTGCGGAGAGTGATTGTAAAGCTCTGTTTGGGTGTAGATAGAACCAAATAATTCTTTGCAAAATCTTATATATGTACCCAATTTGTCGCTGAGCTTTCCTAACATTGCCAATGGGATATATATGTAAAAATTTGAGGCAAGATACTGTGTGGGAGGCTTTCTTGACATTTATCTGATAGTGCAACAAATCCTGGGTTCAACTCAAGAAGCATGCACATTTCCAACAGAAGTATGTATATTTCGAACTCACATTCCACGGCTTCCACCCCGGTACATCCGTCACACCCGGAAATTTATACATTGTTCTTTCTAGTTGGTCTAGAGACCAAATATGTGGGAACCATACACAAAAACCTTTCCGGCAGTGGCAAAGTGGCGGAAGATCAGAAGAGATCAGTTGTTTGTTAACGTTAGCCGAACGGTCAGGTCGGTTCGGGTCTGCACAGCATGTGGGTCGGGTTGGGTCGACTGGACCCGACCAACCCATGCATCCGACGTTCTGAGTGAAAGGTGATTGCTCCGATATATAATGTAAGACCATGTTTGTCATTGGGTTGCTTCCTACCTAAGTACATCTAAGGTTGCAAGGAAGTATCCAACACCTAATAGAGGGTATATGAAGGGCTGATATAGAAACTCACAATCAGACTCACTACTGTGCATCTCTATCATTTCCCACTGGGACTGGAAACCTGGCACCCCTTTCCAGCAGCATGGTAACAATATCTGTGTGGCCTTCAGCAGCAGCAGCCTGCAATGGGCTCCCATTTCCTCCCCCTGCTGGATTGACGTCGGCACCCTTTTCAAGAAGGATCCTGACAATCTCTGTGTGGCCTCCAGCAGCAGCAGCCTGCAATGGGCTCCCATAGAATCCCCCTGCTGCATTGACATCGGCACCCTTTTCAAGAAGGATCCTGACAATCTCTGTGTGGCCTTCAGCAGCAGCAGCCTGCAATGGGCTCCCATATCTTTCCCCTGCTGGATTGACGTTGGCACCCTTTTCAAGAAGGATCCTGACAATCTCTGTGTGGCCTCGAGCAGCAGCAGCCTGCAATGGGCTCCCATATCTTTCCCCTGCTGGATTGACGTTGGCACCCTTTTCAAGAAGGATCCTGACAATCTCTGTGTGGCCTCCAGCAGCAGCAGCCTGCAATGGGCTCCCATATCTTTCCCCTGCTGGATTGACGTTGGCACCCTTTTCAAGAAGGATCCTGACAATCTCTGTGTGGCCTCCAGCAGCAGCAGCCTGCAATGGGCTCCCATTTCCTCCCCCTGCTGGATTGACGTCGGCACCCTTTTCAAGAAGGATCCTGACAATCTCTGTGTGGCCTCCAGCAGCAGCAGCCTGCAATGGGCTCCCATATCTTTCCCCTGCTGGATTGACGTTGGCACCCTTTTCAAGAAGGATCCTGACAATCTCTGTGTTGCCTCGAGCAGCAGCAGCCCGCAATGGGCTCCCATATCCTCCCCCTGCTGCATTGATGTCTGCACCCTTTTCAAGAAGGATCCTGACAATCTCTGTGTGGCCTCGAGCAGCAGCAGCCTGCAATGGGCTCCCATTTCCTCCCCCTGCTGCATTGACGTTGGCACCCTTTTCAAGAAGGATCCTGACAATCTCTGTGTGGCCTCCAGCAGCAGCAGCCTGCAATGAGCTCCCATAGTATCTCCCTGCTGCATTGACGTCCGCACCCTTTTCAAGAAGGATCCTGACAATCTCTGTGTGGCCTTCAGCAGCAGCAGCCTGCAATGGGCTCCCATTTCCTCCCCCTGCTGCATTGACGTTGGCACCCTTTTCAAGAAGGATGCAGACAATCTCTTTATGGCCATAGTATGATGCTACACTGATCTCTGGAGTTCCTGAATGTGATGGCAATAGTGTCTCCTCCAATTCCAGCAGAGACTTTGCAGTGTCCACGAGGTTTGCAGCTGCTGCAATCCACAATGCAGAGGGCCGTGATGGCCAATCTGGGTAATTCCATGGCATGGAGTTCCACCTATAATCCTCAGAGAATTCTCCCCTAGCCAATTTTCTCTTCCATTGAAAAGCCTGATTACAAAAGTTGAGAAGAGTCTTTTTGAGTTGAACTTCAGGCTGTCCAGCAGCATGTGCAAGGCAATACTGTGAATACTCCACAAGAGGGGGTAGATCACCCCATGTCTCAGCCCAAGATGACTCCGGAAACCCATCAAAGTTGAGGAATGTGAGCAGAGTGCGCGTTATCTCTGTTTCTGCATCTGGGAATTTCTCAGCCTGAATGCTGTCTAGATATTCCTGTGTGGTGTAGTGGACAAGCCGCACCACAGAAGACTCCTTGTCCACCATGACAAGCCCAGCACAGACAGAGAGAATAGTCTCAATGTCCATAAGATAGTCATTGTTGAGCCTGTGTGCACCTGGCTTGATAGCTAGAGCTGCCCTTATTTCAGGGACTTTTAATGGCCGCTTTGCATTGGCAATCCAAATGAGGGCAGTGTGAGCTATTTGTCGGTCTTCATGTTGTTGGTATTCAATTCGCTGCATTGCACTATCATAGCTGTCATGAAGATCCTTTGGTAGTTCATTCAGAGCTTCTCGAACAGCCCCAATGGAGAGCTTTGTGCTGAGAGATTCAATGTGAAGTTTAGCCAGAAGGAACCTAGCCAGAATTTATTTCAGTTGCTTCTGAGAACACATCATCACCACTTACATCCCATCCACAGTGGCAATGATTTTTGCATGGATTTCATCTCGTAAATTGGATTGGTTCTGAACATGCTTGAACAGTCGTGGTGAGGAATAAATCTGTACATTGATATACTCTCTGATGTCTGTAGATGCTGCCTGAATATCCAGTGTTTCAAGAGTTGGAAAGGAGAAGACTTCTGGAAAAATGTGTGGGCGTGAAGTGATCATCAAGTTCACATTGCTACCCATTGCCGTCATATGTTGGAGTAGAGTCCACCGCTGAGTCTCAGGATATTCATCAATGGCATCAACAATAATAAAGACCTTGGAAAACTCTGCAAGGCTGGAGCTGAGTACTTTTACAACTTCTTCAAGTGTTGGTGCAGTGCCCTTTCCCTGATGCTGCTTGTATAAATCCTCTGCAATGGTGCCAGTATCCCTGTCAAGTACAAGCTGTCTCCAAAGAGCTGCCAGAAGCTTAGATGGTGTTTGGATGTCTGCTTCCTTGTGGTTTAGATACATGCAAGTGACACCAATATCCCTGTTACTTTTGCATGTAGCAGTGAGATGATCCACAACCATTGATCTAGGATTGTCATAATTATAAGCAACCACTTGATGTGATAATGAACTCACGCAAGGATAGTTTTCCCTGCACCTGCTGTAATTTGAGTTGTTTAGCATGGAAAGCATATGAGGGCAATGATTGCTTACGAATTCCACGGCACCAAAGGGTACTTCCAGAACCAGATTCCCATTTTTTAAAGACAGGATCTGCCAGCAGCCATCCACCAGTTCCCTTTGCCCGCACCCGTGAAATATCTGCCTGTCGTAGAAAGAAATTGATAGGTGAAAGCCAGTTAAGGATGATCTCTCGTTTTTCTGCTTCCCCATGGTAGTGGACATGCATGGTTCCAGGTCCAGCATTTACATTGGGACCATACCCAGCACCTCCAGTACCGCCCTTTTCAACGCTCTGTCCACCATCACCTCCTGTGCCTCCTGGGTAATATAAATACTTATGTCAGTCTCCTAATGGATTCTGTCGCACCATAGATGGCAAGGTCGTGTTGGTAAGGCATTGCCATTATGTGTAAGCGTAGATCTTATATATGAAGAACGGCACCATATCAGCCAGCATCAAATTTCACACAAGACATAGACCTGACCAAGAGGATGTAGTGCTGCAATAGACTTGGGAGTGGTAGCACGGAGAATGTATTGGAGCAAAGAGGAAGGGTCGGAGAAACACGCGTGGACCCTTTAATTAAGCAGAAGGCTGCGACAGAAGATCCGAGGAAGCGGTTAGCCACATTGTTCGCGGGCAGTGCTTACGGGAACGTCGAACTCTGATTGATGTGGCGCTTCGGCGGTGACAGCCAGCTGACAGCGACGCTTCCATATCGCTCCTGAATGGACTGCAGTAGTTCTGTTCGAAATGCAGATTGGTCGAATTTTGAGGTCAGAGTTGATTAGTTGGACAGTAGTAGCCGTGGTACCCAGCGGGAGGAGTTGCGCAGTCGCCCTATTGTTCGGGTACAGTACAGTACTTACGTGGGTGCCAAATGTTTGGATTGATAGCGGTGCTTCTGCAATGACAGCGAACTTTGATTTCGCACTTAGAGCGAAGATTCAATATTGAGCTCCGATTCATAGATCGAGTAGAAACATCGGGGAATGCAGGCAATGAACTGGCGTACTCTTGTTAGAAACTGAGTCCAACCTGTGAGACGAGGAGGTGCCAACAACTCCCTTTTCGACCGAATCCCGTACCGTTAATAAGGCCGGCTTAATTACCGACATTGATCGGACTCAGATCAAATATTCACACCCAGTATATTCTCGTTTGGGTCCCTGTGACCGCTGCGCTCGCCCTGGATCTCTTCCACGGACTACGATGGCGATGTGTACCGGCCATTCGTTTCCGGCTTCGACAATAATCCAGTGGTATCGAGCGCCAAGCTCCCAGCGCTGCTCTGGCAGACTGGCGGCGCGGCTTCCGGTTCGTCACTCCATGTTTGCGACCTCATCGACGTGCGCGTTCCATCCCATTTAACTTCCGGTGTATATTTCTCGCCCACCCTTATTGTGCTTATTCCCCGACACCCAACGCGCGTGCGTCCCGGCTACGTCGCTGCCGCCTTTTACGGTTACTTCTCGCAGGCCGCTTTCCTCTCCGTTCGCTCGCTCACCCGTGTACCCCCCGTGCCCGTCCTGTATCCTGTTCCCCGCTCGCGCTGGTCGTCCTCCTCCCTCTCTCCGCGTACTCTGCCTACGCTGCCGTCCTGAAGCCCTGAAATGACGACGCCGTCCCTCCTCCTCTCTCGGCCTATCCTCACTCCATCGAGCCGGATCCGCCAGCGAGCGGTCGATCGCAACGAACGGGCTCATCTTCCGCGCTTCAGCGTTCGTGCCCCACGACGGCGATGGCGACCAGCGGCGGCTGCCACAGTTGGAGCATAAGCCCGCGTTTTGCTGCGACGCCTCTTCCCGCATACAACGGGTACGCGGGCTTGATCCGCGTCCTCCTCGCCATTCTCCCTGCGCTTTCGGTGAGCATGCGCGGACGTGCTGCGTTTGTTCTACTTTCACAGAACCGCGACTAATTGCGTTTCTGCCTATTTACCAGCTCCCGCCGAACCTCGAGGGCTTTCGCCGCCAGAGGACGATGCAGCACGTTGAGGGTGTGTGGAGGCAAAATGTGGATGTTGGTCTCCTTCGCTGTAAGTGACTGGCTGTGCTTGTACTTCAATTTCGTTTCCCTTCCCCTTTCTCGTTCCTTTCTCTTCATTTCCCTCCACTGCGGAGGCACCTTCCTCTTCCCATGTTCACGGTGCTTGCCTTCGTCTTTAATCGTCGACATTTGTTCCGCTTCGTATTCCTTCATCAACGGCACCTGGCCGACCGTTGTCATTTTTCTTGTCTCTACCCGCCGCATACCTACGATCATCATCGATACTCCCTCGCGCTTCGCACCTGGTGTACCATATCTGAATTTCTCCTCCCATATATAGATATGTGGTCTCTCGTACTCGTACATTCTCCGTCAACGCGAACAACCACACCTAGTTTTTTTTCCCCTGTATTTTCGTGCGGAATCTGAATGAACACCTTGCTTGGCCGCTTTGGCGAGGCTACCTGTTCGCCAGCGCTGTTGTCTCTTTTTTGCTTAATCTTGGCAGCTAGACGCGCAACCTGTTCGGTTTACAGCTAAATGCAATATTCTAGGCCATTTCGCTCTCGTCAATTGTGGAGCTGTGGCACCGTGTGAAGGCTGGCTATTGGTGCGGCGGCAAACGGCATCTTGCGGGCTGATGTGCCGTTCGGATTATGACGTTGTTCTGACGTTCTCACCGCAACCGGGATCAGTGTTGTAGATAAGGGTGTTAATAAGGGTGCCCGCTGAAATTAAGCCCTTAGCTCTTATTCAGGGTTAATAAGGGCCTGCATTATAAGGGTCAAAGTAAGGGTTATTTCCCAAAACAGAAACCGATGCCGCTGGATGCAAATTGTGCAGAAAGAAGTGTACAGGCGCAAATTAACCATCATAGTCATCACCGGAACCCTCCTGAGCATCTGCATCAGGCTCTTCGTCGCTGTGCTAGTGCTGAGCTGCCGTGAATTTCAGGCATATACAGTGAGTCTACAACGCACCGGTATCAAACCATGCCTCATTCTTCATTAGACTCCAGTTGCCAGCTCGATGTTAATCGGTGCGGATGACGGCCTTTCCGAATTGATGCACCGCCAATGGGTTGCTCGGTTGCGACTCCCATTCGGCTTGTTGTCACTGCGGTGGAATGGGCCCCAGATATCTTCAAGCTTGGGCGGCGTCGTGAGGGCGGAGACAGGGAGATGCGGGACGAGCGCAGAGAATTCTGAGGGAGAAAGCTCGAGTACAGAAAAATATATACACCGGAGACGAGTTCCTGACTATAACTAAAAGGATAAGTAAAGTACCTTGCTCTAACTGGAAGGGAAAAGATACAATATTAATCTATAAGAAATGCCCGTCGACCCTACAAGTCATGTTCGCCGTTTGCCCTGCAGGTACTTACACCGCCGTGTAGCGGACATGCAGGACCGACGCCAACCGGCGCTGGTGTCTGATGGCGGCCCGTGAAACCCGTACACGGATGTTAAGCCTTAATAAGAGCTTAGTGTCTATTCACCCCCATGTTAAGGGCTTAGATTATCATGAATTAAGCTCTTAATAAGCTAAGCCCTTATCAACTTATCTACAACACTGACCGGGATTCCCCAGCTCCAACTGTGCCACGGATCGAAATGGCCTAGAATATTGCATTTAGCTGTAAAGTAACGAGTCTGGGCCATGGATCGCGCCGACTAGCATCCAGCGCGTGAACTATTGCAGGATGTGCAGGTAACTAATGCCATGTTTGCTCTCGCCCCAAATCTTTGCCCTTGAGCCGAACGTAAATGTACAGGGCCATCTTGAGTCGATTTTCAAGGCGGCATCGTACTGGTGCGTCTACTATACCTGGATTACTTTTGAACAAAGCGCCCATACAATCTGTTCCGCACCTTTTTGCCAGTTCCCTCCGCAAATTCTCACCCACCCCTCCGCGCCGCAACTGTATTCCCCATCATGCGCGTGTGTAGCCCGATGGGAGAACTTACTGCTTCAAAAATCATTGGTGCTCGGAATCCCTCTGCTCCAGCGTTTTCTTGGACTGCGCAATATGTTATCGCGAGTCCTGCGCTGCAATTTGCTAGTGTAAAACGAGGACCTATTTAAATGATTTCGACTGTGATCGAAGTCGAGCCCAAATAAATACTATCGAGATTCATTCCAGAATCTGAATCATCTTCTGGGTCACTGACTTCGCGTCACTAGGATGCCCGTGACTGGACCAAGGGCTATAGCTATTCTCCGGATGTCCCTTCACAGGGCAAGGCCCGTAAGAATTAGAATGAAGGGATTATACCCGCATGTATGAACGAACATGCAGAGGTACGGGTGCACTGGTACATGTCTTGCTCCATCGACCGTTCTTCATTTCAGCACCCTTATTGTTTTTAACTGCAGCTAGAGTCGGTTCTGTATACTATTTCATGACCCCGCTCCAAGAGAGAATCACGAAATGGGTGTTATGTTGGCTGAAGTCCACTGGCCACCATTGAAATTATATCTGCTATCTCTCTGTTTGTAAGATTGTCCCTGTCTACCCGAAGCCTTTAAACTCAGCCTTTGGGAAGTCAGCTCCGGCTCTTTGGTATATCACCGTTTAACTTTTGGGTGGGCGCCAATTCAAGTGCTAAATAATTAACCGAAGTGTTAGGCCGCGAACCGCGCTCCTGGCAAGATCAAGAACACCTTCTTGCTGCCGTTATTTTCTTCTGACTGACTCTGTATAAAACAAGAATGTGTGAAGCCTTTAACATCCGCTGTGGGACATCAGGGCCCAATATTTTGGAGGCGCCCGTGAATTAACGCACTCGGTGGACTACTAACTGACCGGTATCTTCGCGCTCAAAGTTGGAGTGCAACCCGGTCGTACTAGTTTCTCGCCATGAACCGCGAGGAAGTGGATGCGAGGCCGAAAAGCGGCCGAGCAGCCACTTGTTAAATTTACAAATGCAGCTCCTCTATAAAAGCGCAGCGGGAGTATGGCTTACAGTGACTGCTTCCGCGACAAGGGCTGAATCACTATTCTGGAATTCCATAACCAGCATGAGATATATCAAGCTGTCTACCTCTCACATCAGTTGACTCTGGAGCTGGGCAGGATGTGTGAACATGCGGAGAATATATATTGCTCGGCTAGGCCTTGAGTTGGAACGTGCTGAGTTGTAGTGTATAGTACCTCGGCCTAGAATGCATCATCACTACGCCGCAATTGTGGGTGCAAACGAAAGTCCGTTGCGAAGCTGTGACGCGTCTTCAAACATAAGATTCGGCTTCAAAGGGGGTATCGCAAGAATGCTTATATTCTGGGGATAAGACTCAGGGTAAATATTAGGCTCAGCTAGGTCCCCTTTCGAAACGTGCTGAGTTGTAGTGTGTCAGTCTAAGGTACATCAGCCTGAAATGGATTATCACTACGCCACAACTCACCAATTGTCAACGAACTCACCACTTTCAAAGCTGTAGATCACCGGCACGTAAGATGCAGCAGGCATTGCTGACCTTCCTGCTGAAGTGCCTCGGGAGGATCATTGTTCTGTGCGCGAGGAAGGATGTATGGGAGTCCCCGCATTACAAACACGACCGTATCTCCATTTTTCACGATTTCAATAGTGACCCGACTACAGTTAGTATGTGTAATAGTCGGTGAATGCCTCGTTTACAGCATCCGGGCCACTTACTTACCTATCGACCGACCGCCTCGGCACAAATATTAACGCTATCATATGGGCACGATCTGTTCCGAGCGTTTTTGTGAGACTGGGGTACACATTATGCAACATTCAAGTCTCCAGCACTACGATTATTATCCTTCAAACCGGTCAATAGCACTGATCGTGACATGCTGCTGTAATTGCTGATTTAAATCCCCTGTGACTTCGCCTGGATACCACGGCTTTATCTCTCCTTTGTTGATATATTTAAACGCGCGCTCAAGCAGAAACAGCTACAATAGAAAATTTGAACGCTCACCTCGGATCCCCAGCTGTCCAGATCTTGCAAGATCCCCGCCCGATATCCATTTCTGTGAATGAGTTCGCAGTGTGCTTTCGTGCCAGCGGATTGAATACCACTATGCGTAGGTCTAAGAAAAACGCGGGGATCCGAATCAGCACATAATATTAGCGCGGGCATCCAGTCTTGAAGCGGTCTATGTTGACAAAACTATAAAGCCACCTATTCATTTCAGTGCTCACTACCCTTTTCTTTCACCCACAACCACTCCCACTTCTTTTCTCATTATATCATGCTCCTCCCAAAGTCAATACTGCTGGCCTTTGCCCTCTGCTTCTTCCATTGCCAAATCCCAGCGAACGGCTGGCCTGTGCATGCGGTTCGTTTCTGTTTTTGCAGAATTACCCATCCGCATGCGGAATTGATGACTTCTCTCAGACTGATCGCTCTCTCTCCCTGAGCCTTGACGGGAGAGCTTGCGGAGGCCAGCAGGGGTCTTGTGATTTTGTTCCGGTCATCAAAGGAAACAATGGGGTCAGTAACTTTCTCTCCTACCCTTCCTCCTGCAGCGCTAACTTTACAGTCAGAACGCGGACCTTGGAAGAGCCTGTGGAGGCCAACGGGGGTCCTGTGATTGACCTCACGGGGCTTCGATTCGTTGTTGATCAATTGGGCGGTTGAACAGAGACTTCGAAAGAGGACGGTCTTGAACAGCCGGCTGAAGAATGGGTTTACGGTAACGCAATGTGTTTATAGAAATGTACAGTATTCGTATAAAACACCGTGGTTGACGTTGTGAACATGCGCAAGAGACGGGACATCGGAGTTGAGTAGGCAGTATTTCTCGAGGGTTTGTGGACCTGTGGTTCTTGGTTAGTTCACGGCACAGATACGTATCAAATGCAAGACATGCCCTCGCTCAAAAGACAGTTGATCAATATGCTGCACTAAACTGGATCCTAGTTAACGTGGCCTGGGGCCAAAGGAGTACGGGGACGAAGCTTGAATCGGCGAAGCGTGGCGGTATGAAGAAGATGACATCTGATCTAGAGAGCCAGAACGTCGCACGCAATATAGGCTATTCACTTTATCGATCCTTCATTTGCTCGTGAGCCAACCATTTCGAAGGCAATCAATTAATGGCGTTCGGGTATGCCAAGGGGTAGGAGTCCTGGGAATTCGTTTGAGCGCGCTACAACGCCGGGAGTGAATAGATTTGTAGTTTCTGTCCGAGCACCTCAACTCAGAGCAGTAGATTTTCCAAGTAAATGAAGAGTTCGCGGTGATAAACACGCATTTTTTGGTGAACAGGTTTTGAGGCTGTTTGCTTCTCGCGAAAGTAGTATACAAGAGGATCCGAAGTGGCGACGAGGCGCTTGGAAGTTTCGTTTTGTGAGATGAGAGGAGGTACGGCTCGTGGTTGGCATAGAAAATATAAAGAAATAGAGTGCGAATACGTCCATTATTCTGGCAAGTAACCCACAGAGGCATTCAAAATGACATGCCCGGTGTTTGCGTTCCATATAGTTCTGTTAACGTCCGATTGGGGGCCTGCGCACAGCGAGAATACAAGAGCATCACACCAGTCACCGGCGGGGAATTCCGAAAGGGAGGGTGGATGAGTCGAGGGGAAGATTTACTGCAGGGAACGAGTGCAGATAGCGAATGGGACTTTAGGTGATAGTGCCTCCGGATGGAGTGGTTTTGGCTTGTACGATGAGAGAAGCCACCAGTTCGCCCCGCGAGCCGTCAGATTGGGATAACACCGCGAGCTGACTGCTGGAGAAGAAACCGGTGTTGAGTTTGCGAGGTGGAAGGGAAAGCGAGAGGGCGCAGTATTTTGTTTTGGAGGAAAAGTATACAATTGTGAGTATATTCAGAGTGGCCGGCGATGTGCGGACTTTCATACAAGGGCTGCTTCCAGAGCGTCGACGCGTCACCAGGAATAAGACGACGCAGAGCCGCTGCATTGACCAAGAGAGTGAGATTCGGCGTGTTGTGTTAGAGTGTTAAACTGAATCGAAAGCGACATTTTCTATGCGGGTGTGATGAGACCACGTAGAACCTGCTGGGCCTTACCTGAAGAGAGAAATTGGTGGCGGTTGTGAAAGCTTTCTTCACTGTAGTTAGTGTGAGCATTTTTCAAGGAGACTCGATGGATTATTACCGCGTAGCTTTTCAGTCCAGGGAATCCAAACCCGCCACGCTCTCTGTGTCAATGCCACTGTAAAAAATAAAATAAAATAGTCTAAATACCTGTCGTCGTATTTAAGGCCGTGATTTATCGCTACATTATCGCGGTACCCTTGAACATTCTGAATGCATAAATATAAGTAAAGATCAAATATAGGAACTAAAATGGGGCAAAGCACAAGACGAGGTAAAGCCGACGGGGTAAAGCGGTGGACGATAGGGAGCAACAGAGAGCGCCCAGAGAGTGATCAACTCATAAAGAAGGTCTTGCGCGCAAGAGGTTGCCCTGGAGAATCAAGGGAATGTGCGCGTCCGAGGGGAGGCGCGGACATTCTGCGGACCGGCATTGTCTCTCCGTGAGATTATTTGCCGCGGCATCGATGGCGGTGGTGGAGACAGAGCCAGGGTGTAGGCGAGAGGAAGGTCGCGGGAATACGAGAAGCCACGCAGGGGTTAGGCTACAAGGATGCATCGTGGACGTAAAACAAAGGCCGCGTCGCTGCAAAGCGAGCGCGGGTAAATTGGATAGACGAGTGTCGTAGGAGGGAATAAGAACCAATCCGTTAATGAGGAAGCCAGAGAGTCTGCGATGAAAGAAGTGACGATGTAGAAAGGCATGCCGTCATTGATCCGCCAATTGATCAACACAGCCACGGTCGTCCCTCCTCCTCCTCGCATGTCTTGTATAATCCATCCTCAGAGGCTCAACAATCTCAACAAAAATCGCCATTCTCAGCTCTTTCCTTCCGCGGCCCCTTCTCCCTTCTCCGCCTTCAAGTCACCAACTCTACGCTGGGAAATTATTCGCGCGACATGTCGTGCTCGCAGAAACCACTGGATGCTCCTCGCAGACTCCGACCTCAGCGCGCGTGAATGTATCGCGTCTTCGCACGCCATGCTCTACGCGTCCATCGCATGGCTGGTGTATCTTGCGGTATTTTGGCTTCGGCGGGAACGCGGAAAGGGTCAAACCCCTGGAGAGGGCTAACTCTGTCGGTCGTCGCGTGGGGCAATGGTGTGCTTCGCCTTGGAGTCAAGATTACGTCTTCTCCGTGCGTCCTCTCCAACATCGCCCGCACCAAACTACCGGATGGTGCCGCTCGACGTTGCAGTCACTCCGCCCTTCCTCTCCTCCGGTATTCTCTCTCGGGGCTCGAATTCGCATGCGTCGTATTGAATTCACGATGCCATCCGTGGCGTTGTATACTCCAGAATCTGTGGCACAGCATGCGGTCCCACGTCTGCGCGGCGCGTCCATGTCAGGCTCGATGCTGTCCGCGAAGGTAGGGTGACTAGTACGGACCCAAGCCGCAGTACGATGCCTCGCACCGCCTTGGTGTGTCGAGGCACGCGCGTTGCGCTGATGTGTCACTCTCTGCATCTGTGTCGCGGCCGTGTGTCGTGTGCGCGCTCGTTGGGGGTATACTGCAGCTGGTTCGGTGTGCGGGATGCAATGCGTGTCTGAGTCGCACAGCACCAGCGGAGAGCGTCCATCCGCGGCGCTCTCCGTCACATCTGGGGAATGCCGATGCCAAGTCGGCGTCGCGTGAGCGCACCTTTTCGATGTGGGAGCCTCTATCGCGGCGGTGCGCAGCCGTAGATGGTCGTCGTCATCCGTCGTGGGATGGCGCGAGCGGGTGCGTTTGTCCCGCTCTAGCAGCGCGAACGGAGCTCGAACCGGAGCTTAGATGTTGTGTCGGGCTCGCGCATTGATGCGGTCTGTGGATGGAGACGGTCGTCGCTCATTGCAGGGGCGTGCTCACGGCGTCATGTCTCTCACTGGCGCCCCGGCGTCGCGGTATATTTCATACTGTGTCATTCAATATATCCATCCATCGATTTCTCTTCTTTAATGCCCTTCTTCCTTTTTCTCGGGCTTTGCGCTGTGTCTTTTCAAGCTCCTTTTTCGCCCCAAGCTTCGCACTTCTGAGATTTCCACTCGCACAGGAAAGCAAAGCCTACTTTGAACGATCAAGAACTTGAAGGGAACCGCATAAAAGAAGCACAGGCGTACCTTCTCTTGCGGCTCGAACCCTGCGCCGTCAATCTCACTTGATTCTGTCTGAGAGAGAGCGCCACACGCCCGATCCGAAAAATGTTCGGTGTTTCCTAATTCCTTCTTCACTCGCTCATTTGCTCCCCGCTAACACAACCCTCCTCAAAACCAACACGCCAAGACTGAGTGCGACCAAACAAAAAAACAAAAAAAAAGATAAGTACTGATGTGCGCCTCCTTTCGATTTCTTTTAATGTGTTCTGACCGAACCTCCTGCGGCACGAGCGTTGGCAGGGTACAGCTTCTCCTCCGGCTTCGGTGTGTGCAGTGGCGTGGGCTGATTCGGAGCCGATTCAGAGGGCGGGGCGGTTGCGATTCGGGAAGCAAGCATTGTTGTTCGCAACCTAAACGGCTCTGAACCATGTCGGTATTATCAATCGGCCACACGCACAGCACCCTTGCCTCGCACTGTGAGTGTTAAAGTTCATGAAATCCACGGAAAAAACCATGACCTGTGTTGATGGAATCCATTGGCATTTTTCATGAAATCCATGAAAATCAAATGAAATTCATGAAGTTTGGTTTCAGCTAGTTTTTGTAACATTCCAGCCACTCAATTCATGTGCTTTTGACATGAATCCCATCGGTTTCAACAGTGATCGTCCGATATTCTTACAATCCGAACCACACAAAAAGA
This sequence comes from Mycena capillaripes, assembly GCA_029204075.1. Classification (NCBI taxonomy): domain Eukaryota; kingdom Fungi; phylum Basidiomycota; class Agaricomycetes; order Agaricales; family Mycenaceae; genus Mycena; species Mycena capillaripes. Next base: position 278,846 of record JARHKZ010000055.1, on the reverse strand, counting down.
CGGTGAAAATTGTGAAAATTGTGACTGACTACGACAGGGTAGTATACTATTTGCCCTACCTGCTACACTTCTGCGCGGCCACCAACCCGTGATGCGATGCCATCTAACTTGCCGCATCCGCTGAGTAGACAACTCTGTCGTCTTCTCTACCATCACTATCAACATTCAATGAAGTTCCATGGACCTTGGGACACGGTGAGCAGTGGCACAGCCAGTAAAAACTAACGAATTGGAACACACATTTGTCTCCTTGGGTACCCGGAGCAGCCACGGGAGCAGCCACGGGAGCAGCCACGGGAGCAGCCACGGGAGCGACCAGCGGCGGTCAGACTCAACGAAACATGAGTCAGTACATGGTTCAAATGACGAGGAAGGAAACGCACCTCCCCCTTATATTCAGCCGGTGACGAATACATGTCAGCAAGCAAAGATGTTATGGCAACAAATTCACACCTCGCACCCCCTTTCCCTTCATTTCCGCCTCTATTCAGCCCTGTCCATTGGCTTCGTCGCCGTCACTAACTCCCATTGGTACAGAATGACGCACCACAAGCAGCAGCTCAGGCTACTTCCATGCACCGGATCCCATAATGCAGCAGACAAGGGCTCGCACCTGGAGGTAATGTTTTACGAAGGGCACTCGACAACTGATTCCGGGTTGTGTGGAGGTGGTTTTCGAGACTTAGCAGAGCGTGTGGGTGTAGAGATGGTGGTTGAAGAGAAAAAGAAGAAGTGGAGTCGCAAGCGTGATGTCACCGTTGAAATCACGCTCCATTCAAGTCCGATGTGAACGGACCGTCTAATGTTAAGACTGTAACCCGTTACAGCTACCTGCAAAACCCTAGAGCACCTTCGAAAAAAGTTCCCAAACGCCACCGACGTCACTTGCCTTTTTCGGTAGTTTACTCCCCTTGTTACCACTATGCACCGTTTGCACCGTTCCTTCCACTACCATGTCGCCAAACACCTTCCGCTAGATACCTCCTGCCCAGAAGAGGCATGTTATCACTATGTCGACAAATGGGATGAAGAATCACGAAATTGCCGCAGCTATCAACATCGGGGAGAGTACGGTCAGAAGGATCAAGCGGCTCTGGTACACGACTGGATTCGTTGTCGCACACCCGGCCACAAATGGCCGTCCTCCTGCCCTGATGTCCCTTGACCTCGAGGCAAGTACGGGCTGTGCTACTAGTACTCTCAACTCATTCTTTCTAGTATCTTGAAGCTCTGATAGAACGGCAGCCCGATATCTATCTTTCTGAGCTCAAGAAAGGCCTCGCGGAGGGTTGGGAGATCGATGTTGATGAGACCACTATCTCACGTTCTCTTTTACGTCGTGGATGGTCTCGCAAAAAGGTACGCTTTGTGGAGATACATGCGTGTTGCTGAGATCTTTCGCCGGCATAGATCCAGCGTCCCGCACAGGAAGCCAATGAAGATGATCGAGTGGAGTATCAGATGGTAATTGGCGAACTCTACACGCCTCGTATGCTTGTCTTTCTGGATGAGTCGGCCGCGAATCGACATACCTCCAAACGGCAGATGGGCTGGGCTCGGGTGGGTGACAGGGCTCGTAGGCATGACTACTTTGTTAGAGGAGTCTGGTACGTCTCAATCCCCTCTTTCTAAATCCTGTGTAACCCGAATTTCTAGCTATTCTATTCTTCCAGCCATTTCCCTTGACGGTGTCCTCCACCTGGACATCCTGACGCGATCATGGACTGGAGAAGAATTCCAGACATATATTGACGCGCTACTCAACAACATGAATCCGTATCCTCAAGACAACTCCGTAATTGTCATGGACAATGCTAGTACACATCACTTTGAGGGTATTAGAGAGAGGATCGAGGCTCGGCAAGTCCGAATTTGGTTTTCTTGTACAGATTACTGACTCGTAATGTTTTTCTTAGCGACATGAGACTCGTCTACCTCCCGGCCTATTCCCCGGACTTCAATCCTATCGAAGAAGGGTTCTCTGCGATGAAAGCATGGATCCGGCTCAATCGCGACTACGTTCTAGGTGAGATGACAAACGAGCCTACCTGTGATCCTATCACCATGCTTTGGGAGGCTGTTTTTTCAAGTATGACAGTGGATAAAATTGAAGGCTGGTATCGCGATTGTGGTTATGTAGTGTAGCAAAGTATTACATGCGTCGCAGACTCCAAGAAATGTTTTATTTACATTATTCACGCTCGATAAGTATGATTACATAACATTCTCTTTGTTCTTCTCACCAGCATCGACTCGAGCCCGCTTCTTCCCCTTACCCTTCGCCACCTTTTTGGCTACTCGAACGAACTCTTTCACTGCGCCCCTGGCCATTCCAATCTCATCAACAAAGAAATCCCGTTCGAATCCATCGACAGCATTCGCATAAGCAATGCCCTGCTGGCGCAACACCGGCTCGTACTGAGGGTAGTTGAGGGCGGGCATCTTGTGGTCCAACAGGGAGAGGACCTCCGTGATAGAGGCAGCCAGTAAGTCTTCATCTTCGGATTCGTCGTCATCTGACAGCTCATTGCAGCCACGTTTGCCAAGGCGATGGGATCCATTGGCGACATCAGCGAAGACTGGCAAGGGCTGCGTAGGCTGCATCGGCGGGATGTGAACGTGGATCTCGGGGCCAGCTGCGCCTCGGCCCTTACGTGTCTTGTTGCGCTCCTCGCGTTGGGCGGCGACCTTTTCAAGATCATCGAGGTGGAGGACATCTGGAGGTGTGAAGCACGCATCGTCGAGTACACGCTCCTCAGGTGCGCGAGCCCTATCTTCATGCTTTACGAGCATATTAGTAACTGATCTAGCATTTGAATCTTCGCGTACCAGTTTGCGAGCCCATAATGTGATTTCCTCCAACCCCAACGGCACACAGAGCGGGCCTTTCTCGTCGTCTCGCCTCACAAAACACCACCGGTTGTGACCACGGTGCTTCTCGCAGGCCAATGCCGTCTTTACAATATTCAATTCATCACGATACTGTACTATTTCGACCAAGTATTCAGTCACAGGTCACAGAGCTGGCTGAGATGAAGACTTTTTAAAAGTGTCACAGGTCACCGAGATTTTGAATCGAGGTTGCCATCAATTTCGGCCTAAAATGGCTACTTTTGATGCGGATAATGCCGAAGAATTGCCCAAAAAGGCAATTTGAATACTTGGCAAATGAATACTTGGGGTCACAGGTCACAAGGCATGAATACTTGGTCGAAATAGTACAGTACGCTGTCTCCGTGACTTTCGGCGCAGGTGCAGGCTTCTCAGCGGGCTTAGTCTAAATCGATTGAAGCAGTGAGTGATTAGCTTAGCTTCGGATGCCGTCAACATGCTTACCAAGTTGATGATTTCCATCCAGACTTTTTTGGTGCGGCGTGTGCTAGAAAGTATGGGCCGGAAATGGTCAAAGGCCGCTTGGACATCTTCGTCTGTCCGCAGAGGATGTGGCAGAGCTCTTTTGAGGTCAGTACTCGATTTCCATCCAATCTGCGTGTTAGCCGGTATCAAATCCATGTTTGCACAGATTCGGGACAAGAAGTCGCCAGGCGGGATGTCGTTGATGGAAAAGCCGAGGCGAATGGGGGGCGCAATGGTGGCCTGGGTGGTCGCGGATTCGGGCTCGGCAGGAGCGGGTACAAGAACCTCGAGCTCTGGCAGTCGGTGAGTCACTAGATTTGCGTAGTAACCGTGCGAGATACTGACGAAGGTGTCCCCCATCATGATTGGCAGGTGTGTTGTGGCGAGCGCCCGTCGAGATTGCGCCCTGTGCAGGGCCGGTTGCATCAGGAGCAGGTGGAAGCCGAAAGTTATACTGCATATTGTATGGCGGCAAACAATAGTTGTTGTTTTGGTGGCCACCGTGTGGCAGCGCAGGATAGGTGTCCCCATCTTGTCCGTTAAAATGCCACGATTGAGCGAGTGCTGCATATGAGCGACAGCGAGCTCTTGGTTTGTCGGGGGAGGCATCGGCCCCATGCCCAAGAGAAATCGCGCGTTGGCGTAGCGTTCATTTGGATTATTGTAAGGATTATTGTAAGCCATGGTGGAATGCTCGCGGTGCTGCCGCCCGTATATCTATATATCTGTTCTGCTGCTCAGGGCTCGGTCGTCATCCATTCGTCAAAAAAGCTTAATATTCTGGTCCTACAGACTAGGCGCAACAGCTAGTTACAGTACTCCGTGACCGTGTCGTTGTGGTGGAGCTGGCTACCAAAAAAAGGCAAGTGACGTCGGTGGCGTTTGGGAACTTTTCTCGAAAGTGCTCTAGGGTTTTGCAGGTAGCTGTAACTTACCCGCTGCTGAGTGCTCAGAGAGCGCCCAGATGGTATGGGTATGGGGTCGAACCATTGGGATGTTATTTACCCTATCACTCTCTTTATAAAATTATGTGTGTCCGTCCGAAGCCACTCCGCTTTAAACTCTGCTGATGCCTGTCCCTGCCACCATGATATTGAACTGCCAGGCCTGATCTGCATCTGCCAAGACAACTGGCTCAATCATTCCGTCTCATTGCCGTTGACGGCGGCTTGCCGTCACCATCCAATAACCTCTGGCAGCAATCTGACAAGCACTGCCTACGCCCCACAATGACGTAGAAAATTCGTCCTTATCTCCCACCCATATTGCATTGCAACCTTGGCCACACTGGGCAGTCTCTTAATAATAAATTGCACAAAGGGGATGGGAGGCCGCGAAGCGGCCGACCAACCCCTTGTATGTCTAAATTTGATGAATTTCACTTGGTTTCTTGATGACCAGCTTCACGGGCTTTTACTATGAAATTCATGCACAGTTGAAAAGTACCTGAATCAAATACATGAAAGGGAAAGTACATGATTTTTTTTTCATGAGTTTTATGCCTGAATCTTGGATTCCATGGACCTGACCCATGAATTTCATGAGCTTTGACACTCACAGTGTCGGTTTAACGTGGTTACACTCTATAGCGCCATAGAGTGCTATGATGTGCTGGTACCTTTCTATAGTGATATGTAGTGGTTCATAGCAGGTTATAGCAGTTATAGCAAGATACCAAAATCAGAGTTTGTTTATGTTCGACTGCCCGCGATGGGCTGTAGATGCGATAGAAAGGAACGCTTCCGCAGAACTGCGACGGGTATATGTAGGCCGTGGTGGTGCCGGCTAGGTACCCGAAGTAGTACGGCCAAAGAGATGGAAGAGTGGGACGGTGGAAAGCTCCTGGGTGCCGAATACAAGGCAGACGACACCCCCGAAGTTGTAGCCATCCCCGCGGCCCACGGCGTCGATTTCGGCATTCAAGGCGGAGTAAAAGTAGTCGGCGGGAGTTCCATTTGGTACAGGGCGACTGCATCGCTGGGGTTACCGCAGGTCAAGGGAATGGGAACCTTTGTGCTGTTTAGAAAGCGAGTTGTGCAGTTCCATAGAAAGTCTTACCCTAACAGCCATATTTCGGGCTGCAGAAGCGCATAACGCCAACAAGAGCGCCATTATTGTAAAACCAAGGGGAGGGAAAACTTCATGGTTCTAATTGTATGTCCGATTTGGCGCTGTCTGCTTGTGCAAAATGCTTTTCCTGCTACGTCCACCTCAGTTTAAATACAATCAAAGAGGCGCCGACCAGTCTAGGGGTAGTACTATATGGGCTACAGTAACTAGTAGGCTTTAGGCGCGCAAACACCTCCGAATGAGGCGCAGGATTGAAAACTCAACAGTGAAGTGCCGGAAATGACAGGCGATATGGTCGAACGCTCAAATGACATTGAGGCACCAACATTCTGATGGGCTCCAAAGAAGGGTGACTTGCGGTCGATTGATTGTCCTATGCTCCCACTCGCCTAGTTTAGATATAGTCCAATAGGCGCCAAGCGCCATTGATTCACTGCGTACCGTATGAGCGGCGCTAACCAACGGGTTTGGGGACTTCCGAACAACACGCAAAATGGAAACCTCAACAGTTGAGTGACACAAGAAATGTTGTTCCTCAGAGGGGGCGCCAGCAGTCCGACACCCTTTAGTCATAAGAAGAATAAGAAGAGCCTGCACTGAGGACGGGAACAGTGTGAGGGCAGTGGAGGGTAAATTTGGAATGCTAAGTGGCCGACATTAAGTGCCGACTGTCTGTCGCTTATAGGCTTCGGGACCCGAAGTGACCAATATGTCCCGAACGATACTCAATTCCTTGATAACTTTGGTCTCAGGGATATTTCCAGGCTGCTCCCAGCACCAGGAGCGCAAGCGCGTCACTCATATAGAGGAAGCCAATACTCGACATCTTGTTCCTTGCTGTCTGGTTGGTTGTATACATATGGCTGCGAATCGGGCGCCTGTTTGGACAGCAAGACTCCAAAGCCTCCGGAATCGTTCATGTGGCAAGCGTCGAGGCCGGAGGTGTCTTAGGCGCCTGCGTATGGCAAGTCCGGACAAAATGCGGGATGCCTTTCCGCCTGGGGTATCTGATCGGTAGGTCTGCCTTCTTCGGCGTTAAAGAACTGGCTTATGGAGGTCCCTTGGAACATGCAAGCCGCTTGACCAAGTCAGTCCACTCCGTTGATTGGACCAACAACCGAGAAAAGCCGCCGGAGCTGTGTCCCGTGTCGCAGTTAGTGTTCCCGCGGACCGGTTCGGTCCAGTTCAGCACCCAAATTTTCGGAATTTCGAACTGGACCTCGAGTTCAGTTCAGAGGATTTGCTGAACCTTGACCCGGGCCCAAGTTCAGGTCCAGCTCATGTTCAGACCTGGTTTGAACCCATTTTTTCTCCACATGCACAAGATCCACTCAACTTTCGTTCCCGGTCCTCCTCACCATCCTTATCATCTCTACATCGCCCGAAAAGACTTAACTGAACTTGTTGATAATGCTCAATTCCATAATTACTGAACCTTTAGGTTTGGCTACCTAGGAGAAGACCGTTTGATCGCACTTTCACCACAACCAAATACATTTTTACTCATAACAAATTTGTCGTGTTCTATCAACCGTTCTTTAACGAGATGGTGGAAATCCTGTGCCGAATCGCCATTTATCTGTGTTCCTTTCAGCGTTCTCTGTTTCTTGTCCACTCATAAGCCCTTTGGTCTTATCTTTTTTCCCAAGAAATTGAACCCATGATCTTGGACTACATGCCACAGCAGATGCTCGATGTCCCTTCCGAACTGCGAACAGCTGCGATCTGAAGACAGTACCCTTGCAGATAAGTGCAGTGCCGCTACTTGCTGCATACAAACATAAAATTTTTGTCCGCATCGCATTTTCAACGTTTCCAGCTCTCAACGAGCAATTTTACAGCGGTGAAGAAAGACAATGAAACTGGCTGCCGAAGGTCGGGAAGAGGGGTCTTCATCGCTGGATCTGCATCTGAAATTGTTCCCTACATACGAGGTTCATGCAAGACAATAAGTAGTACCCTCAAGTCGCTGCGGGATAGATAAGCACGCAAGAATCTATATGAAGTTTGATTAACAATGCCTGTCTCAACACATAATCCTTCTTGAGCATTGATTGATTACAGCTTTTTGCGGAACATAGGGAGGGCACCTTTTTTTTGCTGTTTTTCTGTGTTTTCGCCAGGAATGCTCTCCAAAGCTCAATTCTAGTCGGATTGTCTTTGAACGCGCTAAGCCTAACCGCGGGATTGATGGAGTTCGCGTCATAGCACAGCGCCGGCTAAAGGTGCCCAAATTTAAACTGTGTGATTGTTCAAAATATAAACGCCTTGAGGCAACCAAAACAATGGAAAGCGGGTACCTGGGGAAAAAGGTGTGAATTAGGAAATAACAAACAGGTGCAATGTGATTCGAGGGATCTCTTTAATATACGAGGTATAGGGTGGGCGTGTTTTTTTCTGTTTTGGTGTGTTTTTGCCAGGAACACTCTCCTGAGCTTAATTCTAGTCGGGTTGTCCTGAGACTGAGTGCGAGAGAATCACAGTCAAAATCCGATCTCAATTCAACACCGGTATTTTTGATATCATTACATAATGGAATTTTGACCAAAAATTCTTGGTTTCCGCTAGGAACGCTGTAGCAATAGGAATAGTGCAGTGTATCACATGTGGTACTAGTCAACTGTATCATTTTTCAATGTTACCATCACCAAATGGTTGTATATCCCTCCATTGATGTGTAAGCATGTAACTCGCAAAAATGTGCGCCAAACCAAGATACATGGGTAGATTGAATGTATGAGAGTGATTTTGACTGCTACGACATGTGATACATAACATATCCAGGAATTAGCCTAATTGGTGCACTACTCCTATTGCTACAGTGTTCCTAGCGGAAACCGAGAATTTTTGGTCAAAATTCCATTATGTAATGATATAAAGAATACCGGTGTTGGATTGACATTGGATTTCGACTGCGATTCTATCGCACTCAGTCTCAGGACAACCCGACTAGAATTAAGCTCAGGAGAGTGTTCCTGGCAAAAACACACCAAAACAGAAAAAAACACGCCCACCCTATACCTCGTATATTAAAGAGATCCCTCGAATCACATTGCACCTGTTTGTTATTTCCTAATTCACACCTTTTTTCCCCAGGTACCCGCTTTCCATTGTTTTGGTTGCCTCAAGGCGTTTATATTTTGAACAATCACACAGTTTAAATTTGGGCACCTTTAGCCGGCGCTGTGCTATGACGCGAACTCCATCAATCCCGCGGTTAGGCTTAGCGCGTTCAAGCACCACTTAAGAAGAAGCCGTCAATCTGATCAGTCCCTTTCCTTTCCTCCCCTCATCATGTCGCTATGACGCCGCCATTTCCTCGCATCTGCTCCAAGTTTGATTCTGCTCCCGAACAAATTACTCATATTCTTCCAATTTGCACTTTTTTGTCTCGCCGCTCGTCGGTTCCAGTGTCTCGGTCACCTCGAGGCTTTTGTTTTTCTCACCCGCTCCCAAGACACGCGCACGTTGGCAGTCTGATTTCCTTTTGCTCTCCGGGTCCACCCGACAGATCAAAGATTGTTATCTTCAACCTCGCCGATCAACCGTTCAACCTCCGCTCAAAAGAGGTAAGGTCTCCCATGCGTCCTTCTTTGTTACGCCCACCATCTACCCCGGTCGCATTCAGTCCGTTACTGCGTCTATCTCTTCATACTTCCTCCGGAACTCCACAATTCTGCTATACCTCAAACTTCCAGCTGAAGCAAGTTCTTTCTGATGTTTCTGGGCATCTTCCGTTTGCATCCCGCCATCAAGTAGTTATCCTCCCTTCTCAATACAGCGGTTAACAGCTGCCCGATTGAGTCCTTCGCAACGCACAGATCGGAACATCGAGACGTAGATGAACACAACACAAGCGCAACTTCACTCAAGATTGCGGTGCTCTGTCTGCGAACATCGTCTGCTCTCCAATTTCAGTACATGCCTGCGACTACGTATTTGACAGTATTCGATCAAGCCCCCCGCAAGGCACATTAAACAGCAAGAGTGATGTGTAGGCCGAACAACGACGTAACTCTTGACTGCGGAAGCCGGAGAACCTCACTTCCAAGGTATAAAAATGCCTGCAAATCACCTGTTGGTCACCCATATACCCCTATGGTATCTTCCGAACAGCATACCTCTTGCTCTTTCGCCTATTAATTTTCATGATTTTAGTCCGTTCGGCCGACGTTCCACTCAGAACTTCACGTTCCTTCCCAGACTCGTGTCGTCCGGTCCCAGTTTGCCAGAATCGAGTCTTGCAGCCGCGCAATCGTACCCGTGTCTGTTCGTCCCCGAGCGGCGTCCCGAAAGGTTCGTATCGAGTCCCGGCCATGCTGTGATGTCCATCACCAAAACCGGAAAATCAATGCATAGCCATATATAGCCATACAAGGCATGGCAGGACCGGAAGCGCTGGAAGGTTTCACCTGGCCTTGGAAGGAAACCACAGCGGTTTGGAAGGGTCACCTGGCCAGGTGACCTTGGTGCCCTTGCGTGCCTTCCAAGGCAATATATGGCCAACCGAGATGCCCTTTTATTACCCACACCTACCAAAACCATCCATTATTCACCCGGATTCATGCATGAAAAAAGAAAACAGATATATTGTCAACAATCTAGAAGGCCAGAGGTACCACTACTTTGAGACACATTTCCGAGTCTCAATGTCGTCGAATGCATGGGACACGGGCGACAGCGAACGCGTCGGCGATACGGTCCGGAGCACAGACGACAACACGTAGACAGCGCGATGCCGCGCCCGGTCTGTTGCGAGGGGCGTTGATGGGGACAGTTACGGTGCCGACCGAGTTCTGGGCAACAGATATTGAGAGCCATTGAGTTGTCGAGTGAGTTCTTGCAAGTATTCGTCACTTGAAGATCTTGAGGAATGACTGAATTTTGATGATCTTGGCCCAAGTCAATCGGGTAGAAGGGACTTGCAAGGACTTGAAGAGGTATGGATCGGATTTGAGGGGCCGAGAGGTCTTTGAGACGGAAGGGACTTGGTCATACAAGGCTTTGGTGGGCGACGTGGTCTTGTCGTTGCTCGGGTTCTTTGGCTCTTGAACTTGAAAAGACACATCTGGGGGCATCACGGCACACAAGAGGAGGTAGGGGAGGGCGAACGGATGGCATCGTCGAGACGGTAACCGGAGAAGATGGGGGGAAAGAGCAAGGAGCGACGACACTCCCATCAAATTGATCTATCATCAACCATGGATCACGCCCACCGCACGGACCATCAAACTTGATCAACAACGCGGTAACCGCGTCGTTACCACGTCGGCCGGCGTCGCGCACTAAAGCCTTCAGCTATTTAGTGCTGAACTAGTCGCCTGTGATGACAAAATGCCACTGGTGCCTACCTTCACCTTGATAGTAGCATGCGCCGACCCCAATTTTGCCGCGATAAGTGCTGGTCCTCGGTTGTTCGGCAGCTGAAGCTAGGATGGCTGTCTTCACAATGGCACACTGGATTATTGGGTGAACGAAGAGGTGGTGAGTCAGGCTCTATAATACCAGACTTGGACTTGAAAGGTTTGGGAATTCAAAGCTGCGTTCCAAAGATCTGGCAAGGCCATTCCATGCCAGTCGTCGCCATGGAAGGGATTACCTGGCCAGGTATCGGCATGCAAGGCAACGGCGGGCCAGGCGGCTCGCATCCAAGGCCTTGGCAACGGCACCCGGCACGACTTCCTAAATCTGGTCATGCCAGGTATTTTCAGTTTTGGTGATGTCGCAGTCACTCCCCGAATTATACATGTTGCTCCAGTCCCGCAATCAGTTCCTATTAACACGCTATTCAGTAGTCATTCTAGCCACTTCCATACCCTGGTCGAATCGTATTGCTGCTGCGGTCGAGCCTGTACCGTTCCCAGAGCTCCCACGCTTGCGCTAGAATTTTTCACTTTGATTTTACGGCCGTACTTTTGGTGGGCCTCACCTTTTTTTTGACCATTTCCTCTTGATTTTCTCGATATATTCCGTTCTTTTCGGCGTCCTGTTGGTTTGCGCTCGCTGCGCATTTCCTTCGAGCCAATACTTGAGTTGAGAGGACCCTACGGCGACACTTTTACTTTGCTTACGTTTCCCACTACACCATTCCTTTGCCTGCGCATGCTTACCACCGCCTTCAAGTCGTCCTGGTGGTCGCACTTGTGATATTTTAATGCTTTCTGGGGCGCCCCGTTTCATTTGCGCCCGCCGTATTGCCGTAGCAGTATACGATGGTTTCCGGAACAGCTCCACTGACCCACCTTTTCGCCTTAATTTTGGTTGGCACCCACAATGGGTGCTGGTCCAAGTAGTGGCCTACACCAGCAATAGTCATATGTCCTTCAGAAAAAAATAAGTATCGGTAAACCATCTATGCCGGAGCGAAGCGAAGGCACATCTTGTATTCCGCAAAAGGCTGTAATCACTTTATATTCATTTCTGCTGTTTCTGCTGTTTCCCAACATCAGATTAAGTGGTTTCCGATGTATCAAGTGTTTCGGTGCAGATCATTGAGGAAAGCATGCCAAGCATAGCTGCAGGTGACATTGGGACTGCTGTTGCAGTTTCTAGTCAGTGGCTATGTCGGACATGGGTTCACGGGGTTAATAGCTGCAGAGTCTTGTGAGCGTCGATATCAGAACCATAGCAGATACCAATGGGGATAGTCAACTCTAATTCCTGTCAGTCTCTTTTCATGGTTTCTTCGAAGTGGGGTATCGTTTGAAAGCTATAAACAAGGGCTACAAGGTCCGACTATACCGATTCAAGGGATACTTCAGGAATGAAAGTTCCACAACTCAAGAAACACTTCGCAGTCATGGTTTCAAGTGCCCATCACGACACCATGTGCAAGATATTACCAAGAAACGGTCGGAATATACCTGGAATGACGACTTCGGCCTCACTGACCAATGGGACACTTTGTATATTGTATTGCTACACGGATACACGGGAAATAGGACAGATCAATGGACACTGTTACACATTTCTTTTATTGTCATAGTCATATCATGTTTGTATAAATAGTCAGAGTAGTTTCGGTAGAAGGCAGCGAGTAGTTTCCCCACTAGCAGGTAGCAATACCTATGCCCAAAGGAAGCGAGTCCCGGTCTTTCGAGTTTCACAAGTCCTAGATACTTGTGAAGGGCGAAATATTGTATAGCCTGGAAGGAATGATGTTTGGAGTTTGTGATTGAATTGGATATCTGGTTTTGGACTTGTGACTCATCTGATCGAGACTGGCGGAAGTGATTTTGGATTGGATTTTGGATTTGGACATTGGGAACAATGACTGGCGGAAGTGAAACAAGGGAAATGACGACTGGCGGAAGTGATTCTCGGATATTTGGATTGGAATACTGGATTTGACTTGGATTTGACTTGGACTGGGACTTGGAGATGACATAACACGCGCTACACACTTTTGGAACAACACTATCATCACGGATCTTTGGGATACGCATCGGAAACTCGAGAAACATCACTGTTTCTTGTGTTTCTCAGCTTGGTTACTATAAAATCGTATTTTCATCGGTCGAAACAGTTGTATCCTTTGGATCCTTTGTTTTGTCTGTATCGGAAACACAGTGTTTTGTACAACAATTATATTGAACAATCGACTTTCCCATCAACCTTTCTAAGGCTCTGAAACTAGGGACTGACACTTGTCAGCTACCTTGGAAGTAATTGAAACAGCTATCATACATCGTCTCTGGTGTTGGTTGTGGATAGACTCAATCTATCTCGTCCAATATTGGTTTTGTTGTTTCTTGTGTTTCCACACTAGGTTCCGAGCTCGCCCATCAGCGGTGCAATCCCCAGTGTCGGTGAAAACCGAGTTGATGATATCAGGCAAATTGGACGCCAGCATGTCTTCTTCAGTGTCAGCCTCCAGGATGTACAGATGTGGCAGTATTTTCTGCACTGGTGTGCGGTTGTGTGGGCCAAACATAAGGGCTGTTTTTTTTTTTGCACTGCAGGGGGTGTGGAAGCAACGTTGAGGGCACCGGGGCGGGACGCAATGTCCAGTGTTCCGCAAGTTTGGCCTTTTGCGCCTTGGTGGTGCAGGGGAGGAGTCCCATGCTGGGGGGTGTAGAGGTCTGTCCTAAGAATTAGTTGGTAGGTACGAGTCGTGCTGCGACTCACAACAGTGCCACTTTTGTGCTTTGAAGTTCCTTTGTCCACTTTTGGCTTGCATTGCAAAAAAGCCCCGACAAGGTAATCTGGTGGCCGATGTGTCCAGAAGGTAAAGTAAAAGAATGTAAGTAGATTTTCTACGTAGTCTAACAAACCGCATCTTGCACACGCCCAAAGTCATACACTCCAGGGTCGGATTCACCGAGCAGGTGTTTTGCACTTTTACTACAAGTTATTGGTACTTAGGTTCATTAAATTTGTTGTAGCTGTCACTACTGTGCATCTCTTTAATTTTTAGGTGGGGCTGAAAACTTGGCACCCCTCTCCAACAGCATGCCAGCAATTTTATTGTGACCCCACTTGGAAGCAACCTTCAGTGCAGTGCCATATATTTCCCCGACTGCATTGTCATCAGCACCCTTTTCAAGAAGGATGCTGACAATATCTGTGTGGCCTCGATCAGCCGCAATGTACAATAAGCTCCCACATTCTCCCCCTTCTGTATTGACATGAGCACCTTTTGCAAGAAGGATGTCAACGATCTCTGTGTGGCCTTCAGCAGCAGCAATGTACAATGAGCTTCCATATCTTCCCCCTGCTGCATTGATGTTGGCGCCCGTTTCAACAAGGATGCTGACAATCTCTGTGTGGCCTCGAGCAGCAGCAATCTGCAATGAGCTCGCATGGAATCCCCCTGCTGCATTGACGTTGGCACCCTTTTCAACAAGCATGCGGACAATCTCTGTGTGGCCACTGGCAGCAGCAATGTACAATGAGCTCCCATATCTTCCCCCTGCTTCATTGACATTGGCACCCTTTTCAAGAAAGATGTAGACAATCTCTGTGTTGCCTCCAGCAGCAGCAGCCTGCAATGAGCTCCTATATATTCCCCCTGCTGCATTGACATTGGCACCCTTTTCAAGAAGGAGTCTGACAATATCTGTGTGGCCTCGAGCAGCAGCAATCTGCAATGAGCTCTCATGCTCTCCTCCTGCTGCATTGATGTCAGCACCCTTTTCAAGAAGGATGCTGACAATCTCTGTATGGCCTTCAGCAGCAGCAGCCTGCAGTGAGCTCCCATGTCCTCCCCCTGCTGCATTGATGTCGGCACCATTTTCAAGAAGGATGCTGACAATCTCTGTGTGGCCTCGAGCAGCAGCAATCAGCAATGAGCTCGCATGGAATCCCCCTGCTGCATTGACGTTGGCACCCTTTTCAACAAGCATGCGGACAATCTCTGTGTGGCCACTGGCAGCAGCAATGTACAATGAGCTCCCATATCTTCCCCCTGCTTCATTGACATTGGCACCCTTTTCAAGAAAGATGTAGACAATCTCTGTGTTGCCTCCAGCAGCAGCAGCCTGCAATGGGCTCCCATATCCTCCCACTGCTGCATTGACGTCGGCACCCTTTTCAAGAAGCATGCTGACAATCTCTGTGGAGCCTCGAGCAGCAGCAGCCTGCAATGAGCTCCCATAGTATCCCCCTGCTGCATTGACGCCGGCACCCTTTTCAAGAAGCATGCTGAGAATCTCTGTGTGGCCTCGAGCAGCAGCAGCCTGCAATGGGCTCCCATATTCTCCCCCTGCTGCATTGACATTGGCACCCTTTTCAAGAAGGATCCTGACAATCTCTGTGTGGCCTCGAGCAGCAGCAGCCTGCAATGGGCTCCCATATTCTCCCCCTGCTGCATTGACATTGGCACCCTTTTCAAGAAGGATCCTGACAATCTCTGTGTGGCCTCGAGCAGCAGCAGCCTGCAATGGGCTCCCATATTCTCCCACTGCTGCATTGACGTCGGCACCCTTTTCAAGAAGGATGCTGACAATCTCTGTGTGGCCTCGAGCAGCAGCAGCCTGCAATAGGCTCCCATATTCTCCCCCTGCTGCATTGACATTGGCACCCTTTTCAAGAAGGATCCTGACAATCTCTGTGTGGCCTCCGGCAGCAGCAGCCTGCAATGAGCTCCCATATCCTCCCCCTGGTGCATTGACGTCGGCACCCTTTTCAAGAAGGATTCTGACAATCTCTGTGTGGCCTTGAGCAGCAGCAGCCTCCAATGAGCTCAGATATCCTCCCCCTACTGCATTGACGTCGGCACCCTTTTCAAGAAGGATGCTGACAATCTCTGTGTGGCCTCGAGCAGCAGCAGCCTGCAATGGGCTCCCATATCCTCCCCTTGCTGTATTGACGTTGGCACCCTTTTCAAGAAGGATCCTGACAATCTTTTCATGGCCATAGTGTGATGCTACAATGATCTCTGGGACTCCTGGATGTGATGGCAATGGTGTCTTTTCCAATTCCAGCAGAGACTTTGCAGTATCCACAAGGTTTGCAGCTGCTGCAATCCACAGTGCAGAGGGCTGTGATGGCCAATGTGGATAACTCCATGGCATGGAGTTCCACTTATACTGCAATACTTCCATCCATTGAAAGGCTTGATCACAAAAGTGCAGAAGCATCTTTCTGAGTTGAACTTCAGGCTTTCCGGTAGCATGTGCAAGGCAATACTGAGAATACTCCACAAGAGGGGGTAGATCACTCTGTGGCTCAGCCCAAGATGACTCCGGAAATCCATCAAAGTTGAGGAATGTGAGCAGAGTGCGTGTTATCTCGGTTTCTGCATCTGGGAATTTCTCAGCCTGAATGCTCTCTAGATATTCCTGTGTGGTGCTGTGTGGTGTAGTGGACAAGCCGCACCACAGAAGACTCCTTGTCCACTATGACAAGCCCTGCACAGACAGAGAGAATACTCTCAATGTCCATAAGATAGTCATTGTTAAGCCTGTGTGCACCTGGCTTGATAGCTAGAGCTGCTCTTATTTCAGAGACTTCTAATGGCCGCTTTGCATTGGCAATCCAAATGAGGGCAGTGTGAGCTATTTGTCGGTCTTCCTGTTGCTGGTACTCAATTCGTTGCATTGCACTATCATAGCTGTCATGAAGATCCTTTGGTAGTTCTTGCAGAGCTTCTCGAACAGCCCCAATGGAGAGCTTTGTGCTCAGAGATTCAATGTGAAGTTTAGCCAGAAGGAACCTAGCCAGAATTTATTTCAGTTGCTTCTGAGAACACATCATCACCGCTTACATCCCATCCACAGTGGCAATGATTTTTGCATGGATTTCATCTCGTAAATTGGATTGGTTCTGAACATGCTTGAACAGCCGTGGTGAGGAATAAATCTGTACATTGATATACTCTCTGATGTCTGTAGATGCTGCCTGAATATCCAGTGTTTCAAGAGTTGGAAAGGAGAAGACTTCTGGAAAAATGTGTGGGCGTGAAGTGATCATCAAGTTCACATTGCTACCCATTGCCGTCATATGTTGGAGTAGAGTCCACCGCTGAGTCTCAGGATATTCATCAATGGCATCAACAACAATAAAGACCTTGGAAAACTCTGCAAGGCTGGAGCTGAGTACTTTTACAACTTCTTCAAGTGTTGGTGCAGTGCCCTTTCCCTGATGCTGCTTGTATAAATCCTCTGCAATGGTGCCAGTATCCCTGTCAAGTACAAGCTGTCTCCAAAGAGCTGCCAGAAGCTTAGATGGTGTTTGGATGTCTGCTTCCTTGTGGTTTAGATACATGCAAGCGACACCAATATCCCTGTTACTTTTGCATGTAGCAGTGAGATGATCCACAACCATTGATCTAGGATTGTCATAATTATAAGCAACCACTTGATGTGATAATGAACTCACGCAAGGATAGTTTTCCCTGCACCTGCTGTAATTTGAGTTGTTTAGCATGGAAAGCATATGAGGGCAATGATTGCTTACGAATTCCACGGCACCAAAGGGTACTTCCAGAACCAGATTCCCATTTTTTAAAGACAGGATCTGCCAGCAGCCATCCACCAGTTCCCTTTGCCCGCACCCGTGAAATATCTGCCTGTCGTAGAAAGAAATTGATAGGTGAAAGCCAGTTAAGGATGATCTCTCGTTTTTCTGCTTCCCATGGTAGTGGACATGCATGGTTCCAGGTCCAGCATTTACATTGGGACCATACCCAGCACCTCCAGTACCGCCCTTTTCAACGCTCTGTCCACCATCACCTCCTGTGCCTCCTGGGTAATATAAATACTTATGTCAGTCTCCTAATGGATTCTGTCGCACCATAGATGGCAAGGTCGTGTTGGTAAGGCATTGCCATTATGTGTAAGCGTAGATCTTATATATGAAGAACGGCACCATATCAGCCAGCATCAAATTTCACACAAGACATAGACCTGACCAAGAGGATGTAGTGCTGCAATAGACTTGGGAGTGGTAGCACGGAGAATGTATTGGGGCAAAGAGGAAGGGTCGGAGAAACACGCGTGGACCCTTTAATTAAGCAGAAGGCTGCGACAGAAGATCCGAGGAAGCGGTTAGCCACATTGTTCGCGGGCAGTGCTTACGGGAACGTCGAACTCTGATTGATGTGGCGCTTCGGCGGTGACAGCCAGCTGACAGCGACGCTTCCATATCGCTCCTGAATGGACTGCAGTAGTTCTGTTCGAAATGCAGATTGGTCGAATTTTGAGGTCAGAGTTGATTAGTTGGACAGTAGTAGCCGTGGTACCCAGCGGGAGGAGTTGCGCAGTCGCCCTATTGTTCGGGTACAGTACAGTACTTACGTGGGTGCCAAATGTTTGGATTGATAGCGGTGCTTCTGCAATGACAGCGAACTTTGATTTCGCACTTAGAGCGAAGATTCAATATTGAGCTCCGATTCATAGATCGAGTAGAAACATCGGGGAATGCAGGCAATGAACTGGCGTACTCTTGTTAGAAACTGAGTCCAACCTGTGAGACGAGGAGGTGCCAATAACTCCCTTTTCGACCGAATCCCGTACCGTTAATAAGGCCGGCTTAATTACCGACATTGATCGGACTCAGATCAAATATTCACACCCAGTATATTCTCGTTTGGGTCCCTGTGACCGCTGCGCTCGCCCCGTATCTCTTCCACGGACTACGATGGCGATGTGTACCGGCCATTCGTTTCCGGCTTCGACAATAATCCAGTGGTATCGAGCGCCAAGCTCCCAGCGCTGCTCTGGCAGACTGGCGGCGCGGCTTCCGGTTCGTCACTCCATGTTTGCGACCTCATCGACGTGCGCGTTCCATCCCATTTAACTTCCGGTGTATATTTCTCGCCCACCCTTATTGTGCTTATTCCCCGACACCCAACGCGCGTGCGTCCCGGCTACGTCGCTGCCGCCTTTTACGGTTACTTCTCGCAGGCCGCTTTCCTCTCCGTTCGCTCGCTCACCCGTGTACCCCCGTGCCCGTCCTGTATCCTGTTCCCCGCTCGCGCTGGTCATCCTCCTCCCTCTCCTCCGCGTACTCTGCCTACGCTGCCGTCCTGAAGCCCTGAAATGACGACGCCGTCCCTCCTCCTTTCTCGGCCTATCCTCACTCCATCGAGCCGGATCCGCCAACGAGCGGTCGATCGCAACGAACGGGCTCATCTTCCGCGCTTCAGCGTTCGTGCCCCACGACGGCGATGGCGACCAGCGGCGGCTGCCACAGTTGGAGCATAAGCCCGCCTTTTGCTGCGACGCCTCTTCCCGCATACAACGGGTACGCGGGCTTGATCCGCGTCCTCCTCGCCATTCTCCCTGCGCTTTCGGTGAGCATGCGCGGACGTGCTGCGTTTGTTCTACTTTCACAGAACCGCGACTAATTGCGTTTCTGCCTATTTACCAGCTCCCGCCGAACCTCGAGGGCTTTCGCCGCCAGAGGACGATGCAGCACGTTGAGGGTGTGTGGAGGCAAAATGTGGATGTTGGTCTCCTTCGCTGTAAGTGACTGGCTGTGCTTGTACTTCAATTTCGTTTCCCTTCCCCTTTCTCGTTCCTTTCTCTTCATTTCCCTCCACTGCGGAGGCACCTTCCTCTTCCCATGTTCACGGTGCTTGCCTTCGTCTTTAATCGTCGACATTTGTTCCGCTTCGTATTCCTTCATCAACGGCACCTGGCCGACCGTTGTCATTTTTCTTGTCTCTACCCGCCGCATACCTACGATCATCATCGATACTCCCTCGCGCTTCGCACCTGGTGTACCATATCTGAATTTCTCCTCCCATATATAGATATGTGGTCTCTCGTACTCGTACATTCTCCGTCAACGCGAACAACCACACCTAGTTTTTTTTCCCCTGTATTTTCGTGCGGAATCTGAATGAACACCTTGCTTGGCCGCTTTGGCGAGGCTACCTGTTCGCCAGCGCTGTTGTCTCTTTTTTGCTTAATCTTGGCAGCTAGACGCGCAACCTGTTCGGTTTACAGCTAAATGCAATATTCTAGGCCATTTCGCTCTCGTCAATTGTGGAGCTGTGGCACCGTGTGAAGGCTGGCTATTGGTGCGGCGGCAAACGGCATCTTGCGGGCTGATGTGCCGTTCGGATTATGACGTTGTTCTGACGTTCTCACCGCAACCGGGATCAGTGTTGTAGATAAGGGTGTTAATAAGGGTGCCCGCTGAAATTAAGCCCTTAGCTCTTATTCAGGGTTAATAAGGGCCTGCATTATAAGGGTCAAAGTAAGGGTTATTTCCCAAAACAGAAACCGATGCCGCTGGATGCAAATTGTGCAGAAAGAAGTGTACAGGCGCAAATTAACCATCATAGTCATCACCGGAACCCTCCTGAGCATCTGCATCAGGCTCTTCGTCGCTGTGCTAGTGCTGAGCTGCCGTGAATTTCAGGCATATACAGTGAGTCTACAACGCACCGGTATCAAACCATGCCTCATTCTTCATTAGACTCCAGTTGCCAGCTCGATGTTAATCGGTGCGGATGACGGCCTTTCCGAATTGATGCACCGCCAATGGGTTGCTCGGTTGCGACTCCCATTCGGCTTGTTGTCACTGCGGTGGAATGGGCCCCAGATATCTTCAAGCTTGGGCGGCGTCGTGAGGGCGGAGACAGGGAGATGCGGGACGAGCGCAGAGAATTCTGAGGGAGAAAGCTCGAGTACAGAAAAATATATACACCGGAGACGAGTTCCTGACTATAACTAAAAGGATAAGTAAAGTACCTTGCTCTAACTGGAAGGGAAAAGATACAATATTAATCTATAAGAAATGCCCGTCGACCCTACAAGTCATGTTCGCCGTTTGCCCTGCAGGTACTTACACCGCCGTGTAGCGGACATGCAGGACCGACGCCAACCGGCGCTGGTGTCTGATGGCGGCCCGTGAAACCCGTACACGGATGTTAAGCCTTAATAAGAGCTTAGTGTCTATTCACCCCCATGTTAAGGGCTTAGATTATCATGAATTAAGCTCTTAATAAGCTAAGCCCTTATCAACTTATCTACAACACTGACCGGGATTCCCCAGCTCCAACTGTGCCACGGATCGAAATGGCCTAGAATATTGCATTTAGCTGTAAAGTAACGAGTCTGGGCCATGGATCGCGCCGACTAGCATCCAGCGCGTGAACTATTGCAGGATGTGCAGGTAACTAATGCCATGTTTGCTCTCGCCCCAAATCTTTGCCCTTGAGCCGAACGTAAATGTACAGGGCCATCTTGAGTCGATTTTCAAGGCGGCATCGTACTGGTGCGTCTACTATACCTGGATTACTTTTGAACAAAGCGCCCATACAATCTGTTCCGCACCTTTTTGCCAGTTCCCTCCGCAAATTCTCACCCACCCCTCCGCGCCGCAACTGTATTCCCCATCATGCGCGTGTGTAGCCCGATGGGAGAACTTACTGCTTCAAAATCATTGGTGCTCGGAATCCCTCTGCTCCAGCGTTTTCTTGGACTGCGCGATATGTTATCGCGAGTCCTGCGCTGCAATTTGCTAGTGTAAAACGAGGACCTATTTAAATGATTTCGACTGTGATCGAAGTCGAGCCCAAATAAATACTATCGAGATTCATTCCAGAATCTGAATCATCTTCTGGGTCACTGACTTCGCGTCACTAGGATGCCCGTGACTGGACCAAGGGCTATAGCTATTCTCCGGATGTCCCTTCACAGGGCAGTGCCCGTAAGAATTAGAATGAAGGGATTATACCCGCATGTATGAACGAACATGCAGAGGTACGGGTGCACTGGTACATGTCTTGCTCCATCGACCGTTCTTCATTTCAGCACCCTTATTGTTTTTAACTGCAGCTGGAGTCGGTTCTGTATACTATTTCATGACCCCGCTCCAAGAGAGAATCACGAAATGGGTGTTATGTTGGCTGAAGTCCACTGGCCACCATTGAAATTATATCTGCTATCTCTCTGTTTGTAAGATTGTCCCTGTCTACCCGAAGCCTTTAAACTCAGCCTTTGGGAAGTCAGCTCCGGCTCTTTGGCATATCACCGTTTAACTTTTGGGTGGGCGCCAATTCAAGTGCTAAATAATTAACCGAAGTGTTAGGCCGCGAACCGCGCTCCTGGCAAGATCAAGAACACCTTCTTGCTGCCGTTATTTTCTTCTGACTGACTCTGTATAAAACAAGAATGTGTGAAGCCTTTAACATCCGCTGTGGGACATCAGGGCCCAATATTTTGGAGGCGCCCGTGAATTAACGCACTCGGTGGACTACTAACTGACCGGTATCTTCGCGCTCAAAGTTGGAGTGCAACCCGGTCGTACTAGTTTCTCGCCATGAACCGCGAGGAAGTGGATGCGAGGCCGAAAAGCGGCCGAGCAGCCACTTGTTAAATTTACAAATGCAGCTCCTCTATAAAAGCGCAGCGGGAGTATGGCTTACAGTGACTGCTTCCGCGACAAGGGCTGAATCACTATTCTGGAATTCCATAACCAGCATGAGATATATCAAGCTGTCTACCTCTCACATCAGTTGACTCTGGAGCTGGGCTGGATGTGTGAACATGCGGAGAATATATTTTGCTCGGCTAGGCCTTGAGTTGGAACGTGCTGAGTTGTAGTGTATAGTACCTCGGCCTAGAATGCATCATCACTACGCCGCAATTGTGGGTGCAAACGAAAGTCCGTTGCGAAGCTGTGACGCGTCTTCAAACATAAGATTCGGCTTCAAAGGGGGTATCGCAAGAATGCTTATATTCTGGGGATAAGACTCAGGGTAAATATTAGGCTCAGCTAGGTCCCCTTTCGAAACGTGCTGAGTTGTAGTGTGTCAGTCTAAGGTACATCAGCCTGAAATGCATTATCACTGCGCCACAACTCACCAATTGTCAACGAGCTCACCACTTTTTAAAGCTGTAGATCACCGGCACGTAAGATATCGATGCAGCAGTCTAACCGGGCATTGCTGACCTTCCTGCTGACGTGCCTCGGGAGGATCATTGTTCTGTGTGCGAGGAAGGATGTATGGGAGTCCCCGCATTACAAACACGACTGTATCTCCATTTTTTCACGATTTCAATGGTGACCCGGCTACAGTTAGTATGTGTAATAGTCGGTGAATGCCTCGTTTACAGCATCCGGCCACTTACTTACCTATCGACCGACCGCCTCGGCATAAATATTAACGCTATCATTTGGGCACGATCTGTTCCGAGCGTTTTTGTGAGACTGGGGTACACATTTTGCAACATTCAAGTCTCCAGCACTACGATTATTATCCTTCAAACCGGTCAATAGCAATGATCGTGACATGTCGTTGTACTTGCTGATTTAAATCCCTGTGGCTCCGCCTTGCCACCACGGCTTCATCTCCCCGTTGTTGATATATTTAAACGCGCGCTCAAGCAGAAGCAGCTACAATAGAAAATTTGTCCGCACACCTCGGATCCCCAGCTGTCCAGATCTTAGTCCACATTTTCGGATCCCCGCCCGATATCCATTTCTGTGAATGAGTTCTCAGTGTGCTTTGGTGTCAGCGGATTGAATACCACTATGCGTAGGTCTAAGAAAAACGCGGGGATCCGAATCAGCACATAATATTAGCGCGGGCATCCAGTCTTGAAGCGGTCTATGTTGACAAAACTATAAAGACACCTGTTCATTTCAGTGCTCACTAACCTTTTCTCTTACCCACAACCACTCCCACTTCTTTTTGCATTATATCATGCTCCTCCCAAAATCAATCCTGCTGGCCTTTGCCCTCTGCTTCTCCCATTGTCAAATCCCAGTGAACGGCTCGCCTGTGCATGCGGTTCGTTTCTGTTTCTGCAGAATTACCCATCCACATGTGGAATTAATGACTTCTCTCAGACTGATCGCTCTCTCTCCCTGAGTCTTGACGGGAGAGTCTGCGGAGGCCAGCAGGGGTCTTGTGATTTTGTTCCGGTCATCAAAGGAAACAATGGGGTCAGTAACTTTCTCTCCTACCCTTCCTCCTGCAGAGCTAACTTTACAGTCAGAAAGCGGACCTTGGAAGAGCCTGCGGAGGCCAACGGGGGTCCTGTGATTGACCTCACGGGGCTTCGATTCGTTGTTGATTAATTAGGCGGTTGAACAAAGACTTCGGAAGTGAACGGTCTTGAACAGCACGGCTGAAGAATGGGGTTACGGTAGCGCAATGCGTTTACAGAAATGTACAGTATTCGTATAAAACACCGTTGTGAACATGCGCAAGAAATGGAACAGCGGAGTTGAGTAGGCAGTATTTCTCGAGGGTTTGCGAACCTGTGGTTCTTGGTTAGTTCACGGCAGAGATACGTATTGAATGCAAGACATGCCCTCGCTCAATGACAGTTGATCAATATGCTGCACTAAGCTGGATCCTAGTTGACGTGGCCCAGGGACAAAAGAGGACGGGGACAAAGCTTGAATCGGCGAAGCTTGGCGGTATGAGGAAGATGTCATTTGATCTAGAGAGCCAGAACGTCGCGCGCAATATGGGCTATTCACTTTGTCAATCCATTTGCTCGTGAGCCAACCATTTCGAAGGCAATCAATTAATGGCGCTCGGGTATGCCAAGGGGTAGAAGCCCTGGGAATTTGTTTGAGCACGCCACAACGCCGGGAGTGAATAGATTTGTAGTTTTGGTTCGAGCACGTCAGGTCGTAGCAATAGATTTTCCAAGTAAATGAAGAGTTCGCGGTGATAAACACGCATTTTTTGGTGAACAGGTTTTGAGGCTGTTTGCTTCTCGCGAAAGTAGTATACAAGAGGATCCGAAGTGGCGACGAGGCGCTTGGAAGTTTCGTTTTGTGAGATGAGAGGAGGTACGGCTCGTGGTTGGCATAGAAAATATAAAGAAATAGAGTGCGCAATACGTCCATTATTCTGGCAAGTAACCCATAAAGGGATTTAAAATGACATGCCCGGTGTTTTGTGTTCCATAGAGTTCTGTTAACGTCTGATTGGGGGCCTGCGCAACGCGAGAATACAAGAGCATTACACCAGTCATCGGCGAGGAAAGGGGGGTGGATGGGTCGCGAGGAAGATTTACTGCAGGGAACGAGTGCAGATAGCGAGTGGGAACTTAGGTGATTGTGCCTCCGGACGGAGTGGTTTAGTCGACCGGCTTGTACGATGAGAGAAGCCACCAGTTCGCCCGCGAGCCGTCAGATTGGGATACCACCGCGAGCTGACTGCTGGAGAAGAAACCGGTGGTGAGTTTGCGAGGTGGAAGGGAAAGCGAGAGGGCGCACTATTTTGTACATTGTTTTGGAGGAAAGGTATACATTGCGAGTATATTCAGAGTGGCCGGCGATGTGCGGACTTTCATACAAGGGCTGCTTCCAGAGCGTAGACGCGTCACTAGGAGTAAGACGATGCAGAGCCGCTGCATTGACCAAAGAGAGGGAGATTCGGCGTGTTGTGTTAGAGTGAATCGAAAGCGACATTTTCTATGCGGGTGTGATGAGACCACGTAGAACCTGCTGGGCCTTACCTGAAGAGAGAAATTGGTGGCGGCTGTGAAGACGTTCTTCACTGTAGTTAGTGTGAGCATTTTCCAAGGGGAGTCGATGGATTATTACCGACTAGCTTTTCAGTCCAGCTGGAACAGGGAAATCCAAACCTGTCATGCTCTCCATGTCAATGCGACTGTAAAAAATAATAATCTAAATAACTGTCGTCGTATTCAAGGCCGTGATTTATCGTTACATTATCGCGGTACACTTGAACATTCTGAATGCATAAATATAAGTACAGATCAAATATAGGAACTAAAATGGGGCAAAGCATAAGACGAGGTAAAGCCGACGAGGTAAAGCCGACGAGGTAAAGCGGTAGATGATAGGGGGCAACGGAGAGCGCGCGGAGAGCGGTAGACTCATAAAGAAGGCCTTGCGCACAAGAGGTCGGCCTGGAGAATCGAGGGAATGTGCGCATCCGAGGGGAGGCGCGGACATTCTGCGGACCGGCATTGTCTCCGTGAGGTTATTTGCCGTGGCATCGATGGCGGTGGTGGAGACAGAGCCAGATTTTAAGCGAGAGGAAGGTCGCGGGAATACGAAAAGTCGCGCTGGGGTTAGATTACATGGAGGATGCATCGTGGACGTAAAACGAGGGCCGCGTCGTTGCAAAGCGAGCACGGGTAAAGTGGATAGACGAGTGTCGTAGTAGGCAACAGAAACCAATCCGTTAATGAGGAAGCCAGAGAGTCTTGAGCCAGGTTATAGCCTAGTGAGCTGCGAGCGGGAGTGATGATAGAGAAAGGCAAGAGGCATGCCGTCATTGATCCGCCCATTGATCAACACAGCCACGGTCGTCCCTCCTCCTCCTCGCATGTCTTGTACAATCCAACCCTCATAGGCTCAACAAAAATCTCCATTCTCCACTCTTTCCTTCCGCGGCCCTTCTCCCTTCTCCGCCTTCAAGGTACCAACTCTAGGCTGGGAAACTAATCGCGCGACATGTCGTGCTGGCAGAAACCACCGGATGCTCCTCGCGGACTCCGACCTCAGCGTGCGTGAATGCACCGCGTCTGCGCGCGCCATGCTCTACGCATCTACTACATGGCTGGCGTATCTTGCGGTACTTTGGCTTCGGCGGGAGCACGGGAAGGGTCAAACCCGCGGAGAGGGCTAACTCTGTCGTGGGGTGCGCGTCGCCTTGGAGTCCGGATTACGTGTTATCTGTGTGTTCTCTCCGGCGTCGCCCGCACTAGATGCAGACGAGAGAACTACCGGATGCTGCGCTCGACGTTGCAGTGGCTCCGCCCTTCCTCTTCCCCTCCATTTTCTCTCTCTCGGGACAAGAATTTGTATGCGTCGTGTGCCAGACTCCACGATGCCATCCGTGGCGTTGTATACTCCAGACTCCGTGGCATAGCATGCGGTCCCACGTCTGCGCAGCGTGTTCATGTCGGGCTCGATGCTGAGGGCAGAGGTAGGGGTGACTAGTACGGACTCAGGCCGCGCCGGCATCATACCGCGTCCGCCGCGGTACGATGCCTCGCACCGCCCTGGTGGGTCGAGGCACGCGCGTTGCGCTGATGTCTCGCTCATGCATTACCTCTGCTTCTATGTCGCGGCCGTGTGTCGTGTGCACGCTCGTTAGGGTACACTGCAGCTGGTTCGGTGCGGGGCGGGATACAATGCGCGTCTCCGTCGCACAGCACCAGCGAGGCGCGCATATCTACTGCGCTGTCCGTCGTGTCTGGGGAATGCTGAGTCGCCGTCGCGTGAGCCCGCCTTCTCGATGTGGAAGCCTCTAGCGGCGCGCAGACGTAGATGGTCATCGTCATCCGTCGCGAGCGGGTGAGTTTGTCGCACTCTAGCAGCGCGAACACAGCTCGAACATGGAGCATGAATGTCGTGTCGGGCTCGCGCATTGATGCGGTCTGTGGACGAAAGTCGTCGTTCGTTGCAGGGGCATGCTTACGGCGTCATACCTTTCACTGGCGCCCCGGCGTCGCGGTATATTTCCTACTGTGTCATTCAATGTATCCATCCACCCTTCTTCCTTTTTTCCTCCGGACTTTGCGCAGTGTCCTTTCAAGTTTCTTTTTCGCCCCAAGCTTCGGACTTCTGAGATTTCCACTCACACAGGAAAGCAGGCCTGCTTTGAACGATCAAGAATTTCAATAGAACAACCATCTGCGATTCAAACGTCAGTACCATTACGATTCAATTCAGAAACTGTAACGTGTAGGCTATCGCGATCAAGGACTGGAAGACGCACCCCAATGCATTGCTCGTCGCATTTTGGATTCCTGCGGCAACTTACACTTGGTTCGCAATATGAGCACGTCGTGGGAAAAGATGGAGGTCACATTCGAAATGACAGAGACGCTGCTCAAGGATGCCATACACCCTGACCGCGATGTCGAAAACGTAATAAGTCTACGATCCGCGGCCCAGTGTGCCGAATGACCAGTCGTGAGCAACCCCAATCTGGCTATCAACCCCATGAGAATACACCGGAGGCAAAAGACACTGCATGTGGAAGCCTTCTGCTTCCAACCAAAGAAAAACAAAGGTACGACAAAGGTAATTTGCACCTTTGTTCCATGGGTCGCCTAAATGCGGACCATATGCGTTGAAAGTGGAATGTTTAAGCACCGAACGTCTTGTCGTGTACTGTATCTTGAAGCCTCGCCATTCAACTACAAACCGCAGGAATCGTCCCCAGCCACGTGCCGATCGATATCGCGGTTTGAGACGTGGTGAAACCTTGCCGAACCTCGGTTAGCCTACAGGAACGGTGTTGGCAGCGACTCTACGCGGGATTCTACAGAGAATCTACGCCCCAGCGGATTCAATCTTCTGGTTTCATTCTACCGGATGTGGTTGGAATTTTTTGGATCTTTCTTTTCCTCCTACCCACCTTCGCTACAGGTCCGGCGAGGTTCCGAGTCTGTCATTGTTGGTTTATTACCACCAACTCCCTCTGGGACAGAGATCTGTCACCAAAGAGTAAGCTATTTCTGGACCAAGATGATTTCAATTAAACGGCTCAGTAACGCGGATTTTTTTAACCTGAACAAGACACGCCGTCGCTTCGCTCTGGCAACGAGGATGAAGTGAAAAATAACGAAACCAATTTTTGCACACAATATCAAAGTACAATCCGACATAATTTACCTGGCCGCCTAAAAGCAGGGTCGAGAGACTGATTGCCGGCAAACGAAGCCATGGTGAAGGAGCCCAGAATATGCCAAAGAAACCCCCACACAATGATTCCGTGAAAAAAGCAGCGAGCATTAAGCCGTACTATCCAGCGGGAGAGATTGAAATTGATGTTCGGCAGTAGTAGGCACGAATATCAGACAACCACAGGAGAGAGAGTTGTTCCCATAGATCATGAATCTGAGAGGATGTGGGCAAGGTTGCTAGTACTGTACGTAGTAATCCGATCAAGTGTTCAGGTGACGGGTGATGGCAACCCATGAACTGAACACTTTTGGTCCAGGTGACGGTGACAGCAAGGTTTTCTGAACCACAATGGGTCAAAAACGCGAAAATTTCTGGTCCGGCATTTGCCGGACTACCATATATAGTAAATTTCTCGTGATTGCCGAGGAATGAACAGTTGAAAAAATGAACACCTTGGGTGACGGGTGACATTCCGTGAACAGTTGGTCGGATTACTACAGCTACGTACCGGGGCGGGTAACCAGAAATATAGACGAGCACAGTGGATGAAGAAGCGTGGGACATAGCCCAGAAAGAACAGTAGAGAAGCCAGAATCTTGTGCCCTATGGCTCAATGAGAAGACTTGAAAATCATCGCCTGCGATAAATCCGATGGAAGGATTTGTGCGGAGCCGGAGAAACAAAACAAGACAGATTCAGTATTTTGACATTGATTATCCGCGACCCAGCGTGAAGAAGACCCGGCATTGAATTAGCAGTTATGAGTGTAAATTGACGCCAAGTAGCGGTGTTTTCCCAGCTGCAGTGCTAAAAGAGGTCGCAGAAATTAGATCAAACATTGAGTATTAGCGAAGTGAGTTGTGGTTTACCACCCACGCCGTTTTTATATGCAAAGAACCTGTCGGGAGGATACGTGGCCTCCCGGCCGCGTGATTATAATCGTGCTGCGCCGTGGGCAGCAGCAACTGCAATCCGCTGCGTCCCGTCAAGAAAAAGCTGCGTGTGGGTCAGCTGTTTGGCTGAAAATGAAAACACTGTGTTGAATAGCCCCAAAAGTCGAGGAAAAAAGGAGTTAAGGCAAGAGGAAGAGCAGAGAGAACACAAAAAGAGAATTGACATTTGGAGGAATAGCACAGGTCTCGTAGGATTTCGTTAAAGAACGGTTAATAATGACGTGGGATTGGGCCTCTTCGAGGCGGGAGCTGAACCTTCAGGAATGGATGTGATTATATTGAATCAATAATCTTGACCAACTCATCTTCCACCAGCGCTCTTTGTCAATTAGATAATCTTAAGTTGGCACCTGCACACTGGAACATCTCTAACCCTTTTTTTTTCACACAGGTGCAAAATATCATGAAGCTCCATTCCCTCCCAAAAATCTGTCCTACTCAGGGAAACCTTAGTCCCTGGGATACCCGGAGCCTGAACGGAGATGGAATACGGGTACTTACAAATAGTCAAAGATCAATATTCAACTTGTCCTTAGGTTGTGTATAAATCTTCCGAGGAATCCCTTTTGAGGTTTATTTCGGTCAGTCTGATGAAGAAATTTACATCCCCATTGTTCCAAGGCACCGCATGCTGAGTGAATTCCCGAGTCGGAACACCATGCCATTCAACATTGTAATAATAGCTCAGTCAATACAATGTAGACTGACCCATGCCTGAGCAATCCTGGAGGATCTATTTAATTCTTTGAACCTTTCATCCTGTGTCATTTAAGACTAGATGAGTCATTAACACTACTTGGAACTTCTTAAATCCCAAAGACTCATGATCACCAACCAAATGAATTGAAACAGTGAGATCTCCCCTTTATAGTGGTCTTTTTGCCAACACCCCCATCACAAAGTGGTTTATCCTGATACACCGGGGGGCAAATGACGACGCACTGGGACATCGAGTGCTTCCAATGCAATCAGTTGGCATCAAAGAATCCCAAGGAACAAAGATGCCAATCACCTTTCTGCCATGATCTGCCAAATGCTGACTGAATGCATTGGAAGCAATCGATTTCTGAGTGCGGCATCCTTTTCCCCCAGTGATAGTGCAGTGTGCCACTTGTCAGCCTCGTGGCTATATCATCCAGATATCCTAGCCATTGATTTCAGAGACTGAAATCTGGTGAACAAATAACAAATGGATTCAGCAGAACATACGGCATCCTTTGGCACATGAGATCAGACACCACTCTACTATTCAACTCTTGTATAGACATGTGCTTCTGACTGCAAGATTCCCCAGTTGAAATTATTGGAAAGTAAAATCAGTGATATACCGGGACGATGCCGGCCATTCCAGAATAATGATTGATGCAGCTCACAACTTGCTCTCTGTATTGTGCTCCAAACAAAGGGCTTTGACTCCTGCATAGATATCCATATCACGGAATGAAAAGGATAACAAAGAAAAGGCTTTAGTTCAAACATCGTTTTGGAGCCGTACCTGGCACTGGACTTGATGCCGAGTCCGATCCGCAGACTGCATACAGAACCGAAATGACGAATGGCAACATGACACTGAAGGCAGACACTGGGACCGACAAAAGAATGTGCACCCGGAGAAAAATCTGCAGCCTACTGAAGCAGCTAATGGGCTGGCCGGATGCAACTAACATCTGACAAGTGCCCGGAAAGCCTTGCCGAATTTTGATGCCCACTATCATTAGTAGTGGGTCCTGTAGGCGCCCTATTTTTAGCTTCTCCGCCAAATTCTGTGAAGTCAGACTTCAGGCTACCCCCCCCAGACCCCCATAGGGCCTAACATTTCCTATGAGAGTAATGGCCCAAGAGGGCCCTCTGGAGCTTGGATGTCCCAATGGATGGGACGCCCCAGGACTGGCTAGAATTTTGGGGGGGGATGTCCCACAAGGTTTTCTGAGACCAATCTGGGACATCCCACCTGCCGCAGGCGGGCCTGAAAATTTTCCTGGGATATCCCACTGGCCCATTTTGCAGCCAAGACCCCTGACACCTGCCCAGGAGAAAAAGTGGATTTTCAGGCTCATTTCTTCACTGTTTTCCCTTGTTGAGGGTGATTCTGGAAGCCCTTTCCTAGGGCTTTCATCTCAAGTATCCGCTAAATAGATGAAAGCACATTTATTTCTGCCTATTGCCTAGCATTTCCTAGGAATTCAGCTGCACTGCACTGTGATCCAGCTTTGCTGCAGTCTAACCATCAGGAGCTGTTTACTTCTGCTGCCCCTAAATTCACTGCTACCCCTCCATGCATCTTAATGAAGTACTTCTGGTGAGCAATTGAAACACAAGTTTTGGTCCATATGCTGGCCATGGTTCAAAACACCATCTGGTCAATACTTGACCAAAAGACTTGAAGTAAAGCATAATCTCGGTCAGTTTCACTGTCTGTCTTCATTTCTGATGTTTATTTCGCACTAATTGGTCTCCTTGAGGCCCTATTCATGAAACATGCAAAACATGACATTTGACAATTCTGAGATTCATCACCATATATTGGCCTGCCTTTTGACTCAAAACTGGTCATATAGCTTAGAAATACTATTAGAAGCCTTCAGAACATTAGCTATGATCCTGTAGCATGCTAAATATGATGAACAAGAATATACAATAAGATCACCTTGAATCATGGAGTATGAAGTGCTTTGGTTGTCAATTGTCCAGTTGTCTAATACCTATAGATGAACCAAGTCCAACAGGTGAGCTTTGAGATATCTCACATCACAGAGGAGCCCATAATATGGCCAAAAATGCAATTTCCTTGTAAGGCCAAACTGGAATGCCTTTCACTCCCAGAACATAATATATTACCTGGAGGGTATCTCTGTAGCTTGAGGGAACAAGGTAGTCTATCCAGGAGCTATTTCTATTGGTATATCCCCAAGATATCATGGCCAGGACACAATTTATCAATATTCGCTTTTTTCACCCTATCACTGTACTGTATTGGGCTCTAATGTATCCCAGGTGGCTTCAAAAAACATAGAAAAACATGCTTATAAGGTTAGACCATCCAAAATGGTTGAATTATGAGCCAGGGAAGTGCTGATGTTGAAAATTTCCTTTGTGGGACAAAAGCGTTAGTGTCCCAAAAGGGAAAGTCATCGGCCAAACCTCTGATGGCTCTACCAGAACTGTAGAGCTCATCAAGGGCTACAACAGTCATCTTTAGCATTATGCTCTTGGTAGCCCCATTGACCAGCCAAGGTTAATTCACACATGTTCACCAGAGCTTCACATAAACAGGGGGTGTCACTCATTCATTAAGGATAATAACCTTCAGTGTTAAGGATAAAAACAATAAACCTCTGCATCTAAGAAGATCTGGCTGATTTTTGCCATCCACCATTGAGATACATGCATAATTGCCTTTTATGGAACATGGAGGTGAATAAAGTTGATCCCATCAGTGGCTGTGTGTCGATTAATATAGGCCAAGGAGTGCCAAACTATATCACTGATCAAATAACATGATGCTAGTGCATATGTATCATCAAAGCTAGGCATCTAAATGAACCTGGGTGATTTTCACCATCCACCATTGAAATACAGCTATAATTGCCTTTTTTGGAACATGGAGGTGAATATAGTTGATTCCATCAGTGGCAGTGCATCTATCAATAAGAGCCAAGGGTGCCACAGTATATGATTGATCAAAGTAAATTGGGAAACAATGTATTCAGCATTGTAGCATCAGCTGTGGCTTGGACTCTAAAAGGGATTGTTGATATAAGTAAAGGTGGGATGTCCCTCACTACACAATTAAAGTGGGACTTCCAACCATTGGGAAAATTACAAGTGGGACATCCCACGTCTGACAGAATAATAGTGGGATGTCCCTTGCCTGTAAGTGGGATGTCCCCCATGGAGAAGAATATGAGTGGGACATCCCACCTCAGATCAGATAACAGTGGGATGTCCTTGCCTGTAAATGGGATGTCCCCCATGGAGAAGAATATGAGTGGGACATCCCACCTCAGATCAGATAACAGTGGGATGTTCCTTGGATCTGAGTGGAACTTCACACCTTCAAAACCAGTTTCAGTGTTACATCTCACGTTGTATAAAATAATGACGGGACATCCCACTCTGAGCTGGATATTCCATGTCGACCAGTGGGATATCCCACTGGTCAGGGTTAAGAGAACATGACATCACATAATGATCGGAATGATAGCAGGATACCCCACATTGTGCACATTGGTTTGAGATTGTCAGTAAGCAAAGACATAATCAGAGCCATCCCAAGGGCTACCTGAATTACTGCCAATGATCCAAGTCAGTACATCAATAGCTGCAAAAACACATCTTTTCTGTAGTGAAATGCTGTGGTTTCACCCACAGAAATCTGGCGCACATGGCATGGCATGGCATATATGATGAAACTGCATGAGCTATTACGTATTATCCAATTCTGTGGAGGAATGGCTGCAAAAACCAGCTTTTCTGTTCCAAAATCCTGTGTTTCCACCCAAAGATCTGCTGCTTGTGGGGCACGGTGTATAGCTATGGACCTTGCCTTACCTTGAGACTGCATGAATGACCATGTACAATCCAAATTCCTGCAGGAACAGCTGCAAAACCAGCCTTTTCTGGTGCAAAATTCTGTATTTTTGCGTAGGAAAATCTGCTGTGTGGGGTGCAGCATATGTATAGCAGCATTGGCCTACCTTCAAGCCACATATACTGCCAAGCATCATGGAAAACTGTCTAGAAATGGCCCCAAAATGGTGCTTTTTTGGTGCAGCAAAATGGGAAGATGGGACATCCCACAGTTATTTTTTGGGCCCGCCTGCAGCGGGTGGGATATCCCTCAAAAAAACAGGGTGGGACATCCCCCAGTGGTTTGGTGAAAAGTCCCTTCAAAGGTGGGAAATCCCATGGGAAATGGGACCACCACTCAAACTGACCCCCCCTTAGGACGGTTATTCTCTACTAAAAATTAGGCCCATGGGGGGTCTGGGAAGGGTAGCCTGAGGTGGGGCTTTGATCATTCTGATAGCAACCCACAAAGAGGCTGTACCGTGTTGCTGAAATAGGTGTGAGTAAACAACATTCCAATCAGATGCACTCTGATCGTGAGGGTTACCCCATACATCTCCACGATGCTATGGATTCCCCCTGCCCTCGCAGGAAAATTCAAGACCAATACCCGGAGAAACAGTTTAGCACTGTGAGCTTCCTTCTTGAGAAATCTACATATAGCACATGAGGTTTTTAGTAGGATGTCTCGCAGCTAAAATGGGGGGGGGGTTATCCCGCCCATACACACAATGGTGGGCATGCCCCTTGCCCTCACAAAAATTTCGATGCAGTTACCACATGAAACAGTTGAGAACTGTGCAGTTCTTTCTTGATGAACTCACAGATTGGGACATGCATATGTTTTCTTTTTGTATGCCTTTCTAATTAATATCAATGATCCACTAGGGGACTCTCTAAAACATCAATCAAGTGGAGAGCAGCCGGCTTTGCCGGCTGCGAACCGCTTGTATTATCTATATAAACACATGAGCAAGACCGCTGACTCAATTGTGCATTTCTAGGTCCTCATTGAAAGTGAACATGCTCAGAATGACTATTCACCGAATTGTACATGTGCCACCATTGAACAATGTGGGACAGGGACTTAAAACAAATATTACAAGGTATCCAAACATAGAAAGCCAAGAATCATCATAATATATGTCCTTAAAGATCCACAATCTCAAATGACATTTTTCGCTTGTTGGTGAATTGGGGTCCATGAAGAGCTAATAGGGCAATATAACACGGCGGACAATCAACTGTCCTTTGCGATCCAAGTTGCTGCTGTCATTGAACTGATGGTGGAACTGTCATTTGCTTAAATCCGAGGTAATTTCCATTTTGGGGTGATTTCGGACTTTGCTGTGACCACGATGCAGCCACGCGTTTTCGGGTCTTCCCGTGAAATAAATGATCTGAAAATGATGATATTACTGTCTTGGGGCCAGTTCCTACTCAAATACCTTCGGAGAAGATAAACCTGTGAGCACAGAGTACAAGTTTATTACAAAGGCTTGAGGGAGAACACATGAAAACTGAGCGAGAACATGCCCCGAATGTAAGAATGTCTGGATGTGATCGAAAAATTTAATGTTCTGGTTTATTCGACGATTTTGATCAGGATTTGGTCAGATGGTGTTTTCATCCATATTCAATAAGTGCACTTCATACTACTGTTTAACTCAAGCATTCGGAAATACCATTTATCTGAAACTTGGGCAAATCTCTTGAGATACCGTTGAATATTGATCTTTCATCATGTTACTTTTCATCTTGAGTCTTTATTTTGCAGTAGCTGCTCTGGATGGTGTCCTATTCAGCAAATAAGCGAAAAATGTCATCTGACATTCTGAGGTTTCAGACCCATATATTGGCGTGATTCTGGGATACAAACGTTGAGGAGAGCAGTGGAAGTGTTTTCGAGCACTTTACCTCCATTCTGAACCTTTTAGGCAGAGCAAATGGGTGAAAATGCAAAGAAAAAAAAACATCAAGACATCTAACCTTTACTTATGGCTTAGCTCTGTGCACCAACACACATCAGACATCCTTTGCCCCATGATGATTGTTCCATGGTCAGTTTTTTGACCTCTCGGATGGATGGATGACCTGGCAATGGAGCAATGATGGCATGCTGAACTAGGATCAAAACATGCTACTTTTCTTCCTGAGAGTCTATTCTAGTGTGATAACCATGCATTTATACTACTCATTAGTAGTCTGGAATGTCTTTCTGACATCTGTAGCACTATATCACGAAGGTATAATGCTGCAGATGTGAATCAATCACTCTGCCCATTATGGGGTTCTCACAGGGGTGTAGTGCTTCTGGATATGCTTCACATCAAATTCAGGGTAGATTCCATCCGGCAAGATGAGTTAGACGATCCAAAATGTTTGAATTCTGAGCAAAGGAAGGGGAAAACACAGTAATTTCCTTTTTGGGCAAAAGGTGTGAGATGGTTGCCTTCAGATATTTAATTGGAGCCCCTAGTTGTCACCAAGATCTCCTAACCAAATATCTAGTGCAGACCAAATATCCCTCCCTTGAGAACGATGTCTAGAACTATGTTCTAGCAACCTGTAGCTTTCCAATGATACCAAGAAGTCCAGGAGACACCAAGTGGTTCCCACAATAAATGGGTTGCCATTTGGTTTCCCTATGATCACCCCTAAATGAGTGATCACAGTCCATCTCTTCAATTGTGCAGGCCTCTCCCTCGAACAGAGTATCCAGAATCGATATAGGACCAGTGCCTGGCTCAGAAACCTTCTGCTGAACTTCGATCTTCCCAATTCAGAAGATCTTGATGATATCGGTGATATCCGATCAAAGCGTGATCGCCATGTCGGCCAGTTGGACTTGGTCATATTTCATAGCATGGGCCATGTTATGTGATAAGATAGAGAGTCCAGACTATCCACTCTAGTGGGTTCGTGATAGTGTCTGTCCTCCTATGGACTGTTCCCGATAAGCGACCACTCAAGAACTATAGACTACATGTTCCGTCTATGCCCTTGGTGTCTGATGCTACATGTAGGCCTTACTGATAGAGACATACACATTCCATGTATAGCCTACTAATAATGCTCCTTTATCTGTTTTCATGCATGCTTCGAAACACGGCTTATCACCGTTACTCAGATGATATTGGCCTCTTTTATGGGAAGAGTTGATACATTCGATACAACAGATACATGATATACAGAATATCAACCGTAAGAAAATCGCAAAAACAAGTGATTTCAGTGGTGGTTCAATATCCTGCTTATCACCGCAATTATTCCACACCATCCAGACAAACACCATTTGCGAGTGTTTTAAGCATGGTTTGGAACAGCCAATGTATTGGGCTCACAGTGGATGTGGCTCCAAGATTTCCATCACTTTACACCCAATGGGGTAGTCGTGACCTCCTGAGTTGCAATTTATGCACATGCACCAGTTGTCAGATGGCCCCAATTGTCGCTACTGGTTCCGGTAGCTGTTTTTACATTTATACGTGACCTAACATAGGTCAGAGTCAACTGTTAATTGACTTTTGACCAGTGGTATAGAGTTTAATTTCATGGACAATAATTCAGACCTCAATACATGGCAAATTACTCATAAATGAGCTCTGTCCAAGGGCTCCTGACATTCACTGTGCTTATGGCACTTATCTACTTACTGACATTGACACAAGTCAACTTGGTTCAACTCCGAAGTTGGTTGGAGTCATGCACATGACTTGACTTGACTTGACTCAAGTCGACTTGGGGGGCCTGAGTCGCAATTCATGGCAACACTAAGTTGTTTTGTTCTGAGTCGCAGCAACACTTCGAGCACACCACGTTTCCAAGCCCATTTCTCTGTCAATTCTTGGCCGATTTGCATGGTTCTGGTCGCATTCAAGAGGCGCAAAGTGGGCTTTCACAACATTGATAAGTCTCAAAAAGACCTGTTTCGCAATGCTGCCTTTAGCTGTTGTAATGGTAACAGGAAATGCCTCTAGCTCACTCAATTCACAGCCGATTCAGATAATTGTGGCATATGAATTTGAAACCAGTGAAAGGCAATTGCTCTGATATATACTATAATATCATGTTTGTCGTTGGGTTGCTTCCTACCTAAGTACTCCTAAAGCTGCACAGGAAATATCCAACACCTAATAGAGGGGTATATAAGGGCCCAATATAAAACTTCATAATCAGACTCACTAATGTGCATCTCTTTCATTTTTCATTGCAGCTCAAAACCTGGCATCCCTCTCCAACAGCATGCCAACAATTTTATTGTGACCCCACTTTGATGCAACCTCCAGTGCAGTGCCATATTCTCCCCCTGCTGCATTGACGTCAGCACCCTTTTCAAGAAGGATGCCAACAATCTCGGTGTGGCCTTCGACAGCAGCAGCCTGCAATGAGCTCCCATATTCTCCCCCAGTTGCATTGATGTCGGCACCCTTTTCAAGAAGGATGTTGACAATCTCTGTGTGGCCTTCAGCAGCAGCAGCCTGCAATGAGCTCCCATGTTCTCCCCCAGTTGCATTGATGTCGGCACCCTTTTCAAGAAGGATGTTGACAATCTCTGTGTGGCGTTCAGCAGCAGCAGCCTGCAATCAGCTCCCATGTTCTCCCCCAGCTACATTGATGTCAGCACCCTTTGCAAGAAGGATGCTGACAATCTCTGTGTGGCCTCGAGCAGCAGCAACCTGCAATGAGCTCCCATGTTCTCCCCCTGCTACATTGATGTCGGCACCCTTTGCAAGAAGGATGCTGACAATCTCTGTGTGGCCTCGAGCAGCAGCAACCTGCAATGAGCTCCCATGTTCTCCCCCTGCTACATTGATGTCGGCACCCTTTGCAAGAAGGATGCTGACAATCTCTGTGTGGCCTCGAGCAGCAGCAATCTGCAATGGGCTCCCATGTTCTCCCTCTGCTACATTGATGTTGGCACCCTTTTCAAGAAGGATGCTGACAATCTCTGTGTGGCCTCTAGCAGCAGCGACCTGCAATGAGCTCCCATGTAATCCCCCTGCTGCATTGACGGTGGCACCCTTTTCAAGAAGGATGTTGACAATCTCTGTGTGGCCTCCAGCAGCAGCAGCCTGCAATGAGCTCCCGTATCTTCCCCCTACTGCATTGATATTGGCACCCTTTTCAAGAAGGATGCCAACAATCTCTGTGTGGCCTTCAGCAGCAGCAGCCTGCAGTGAGCTTCCATGTTCTCCCCCTGCTGTGTTGGTGTCGGCACCCTTTTCAAGAAGGATGCCAACAATCTCTGTGTAGCCTCGAGCAGCAGCAGCCTGCAATGAGCTCCCAGATCTTCCCCCTTCTGCGTTGACATCAGCACCTTTGTCAAGAAGGAGGCTGACAATCTCTTTGTGGCCTTCAGCAGCAGCAGTCTGCAACAAACTCCCATGGATTCCCCTGGCTGCATTGACGTTGGCACCCTTTTCAAGGAGAATGCCGACAATTTTTGTGAGGCCTTCAGCAGCGGCAGCCTGTAATAAACTCCTATATTCTTTCCCAGCTGCATTGACATCAGCACCCTTTTCAAGAAGGATGCTGACAATCTTTGTGTGGCCTTGAGCAGCAGCAACCTGCAATGAGCTCCCATGGAACCCCCCTGCTGCATTGACATTGGCACCTTTTTCAAGAAGGATGCTGACAATCTTTGTGTGGCCTCGAGCAGCAGCAATCTGCAATGAGCTCCCATATCTTCCCCCTACTGCATTGACATCGGCACCCTTTTCAAGAAGGATGCCAACAATCTCTGTGTGGCCTTCAGCAGCAGCAGCCTGCAATAAGCTCCCATATCTTCCCCCTGCTGCATTGATGTCGGCACCATTTTCAAGAAGGATGCTGACAATCTCTGTGTGGCCTCCAACAGCAGCAGCCTGCAATGAGCTTCCATGTTCTCCCCCTGCTGCATTGACGTTGGCACCCTTTTCAAGAAGGATGCTGACAACCTTTTTGTGGCCGTGAGCAGCAGCAATCTGCAATAAGCTCCCATGTTTTCCTCCTGCTGCATTGACATTGGCACCCTTTTCAAGAAGGATGCTGACAATCTTTTCATGGCCATAGTATGATGCTACAATGATCTCTGGGGTTTCTGGATGTGATGGCAATGGTGTCTCTTCCAATTCCAGCAGAGACTTTGCAGTGTCCACAAGGTTTGCAGCTGCTGCAATCCACAGTGCAGAGGGCTGTGATGGCCATTCTGGATAATTCCATGGCATAGAGTTCCACTTATAATACCAGGAGAACCGTCCTGGAGCCAATCTTTTCTTCCATTGAAAAGCCTGATCACAAAAGTTGAGAATAATCTGTCTGAGTTGAACTTCAGGCTGTCCAGCAGCATGTGCAAGGCAATATTGAGAATACTCCACAAGAGGGGGTAGAGCATGCATTGAATAGCCCCAAGATGACTGCGGAAATCCATCTAAGTTGAGGAATGTGAGCAGAGTTCGTGTTATCTCTGTTTGTGCATCTGGGAATTTCTCAGCCTGAATTTTGTCCAAATATTCCTGTGTGGTGTAGTGAACAAGTCGCACCACCTTGAGGTTGTCATCCACAATGACAAGCCCAGCGCAGACAGAGAGAATAGTCTCAATGTCCAAAAAATTATCCTCATTCAGCTGCCGTGCACCTGGTTCAACAGCAAGAGCAACTTCTAATTCTTCCACTGTCAATGGCCTCTTTGCATTTGCAACCCAGGTAATGGTTGAGCGAGCAGTGGTCCTGTCTTCCTCACTTTGGTCTTCAATTCGCTTCATTGCAATATTGTAGCTGTCATGAAGATTCTTTGGTAGGACATTCAGAGCTTCTTCAACAGCTTTGATTGTATTCTTTTTGCTCAGAGATTCAATGTGAAGCTTGGCTAGAAGAAACCTGGTTAAAATTTGTTTTAGTGGGTTTGAAATAATGTGTCACTGGCGCTTACATTCCAGCCACAGTCCTGGTGATCTTGGCATGGATTTCCTCTTGTAACACAGGTTTCTTCTGAATGTGCCTACGGAGCTGCGGAGACAACTTGATCTGTGCATTGATGTATCTTTGAATATCTTCTGGTGCTGCCTGAATATGCAGTATTTCAAGATTGGGAAAAAAGGAGGGCTCTGGAGAAATATTCGGCCGTGAAGTGATCATTAAGCTCACATTGATACCCATTTCTACTAGATGCTGGAGTAGAATTTCCCGTTGAAACGTGGGAGACTCATTGGGATATTCATCCATGGCATCAATGATAACAAAGACCTTTGAAAACTCTTTGAGGCTAGACCTGAGTATGTTGATAACTTCTTCCAGGCATGGTGCAGTGCCCTTCTCTTGGTGCTGCTGATATAACTCCCTTGCTACAGAGCCTACATTCCTGCCATGTACAAGCTGTCTCCAGAGACCTGCCAGAAGCTTAGGTGGTGTTTGGTTGGCTGCTTCCTTGTGGTTCAAATAAATGCAAGCTACACCAATATCCTTGTTGTTTTTGAATGTAGCACTGAGATGATTGACAACCATTGATCTAGGATTTTCATAATTAGTGGTGGCCACTTAATGTAGAGAATGGATGTACGCAAGGACTGTTTTTCCAGCGCCAGCTGTATGTTTCAACCTAATGAGTCTAAGTTACATATGAGGGTGATGAAATACATACGAATTCCGCAGCACCAAAGTGTCCTTCCAGAGCCAGATTCCCATTGCTTGAAGAGAGGATCTGCAAGCAGCCATTCACCGGTCCCCTTCTCCCGCCTCTGGGAAATATCTGCCTGTTGTAGAAAGAAATTGATAGGTGAAAGCCAATTAAGGATAATATCTCGGTTTTCTGCTTCCCCATGGTAGTGGACATGCATAGTTCCAGGTCCAGCATTTACATTGGGACCATACCCAGCACCTCCAGTACCACCCTTTTCAATGCTCTGTCCACCATCACCCCCAGTGCCTCCTGGGTAATATAAATACTTATGTCAGTCTCCTAATGGATTCTGTCGCACCATAGATGGCAAGGTCGTGTTGGTAAGGCA
Organism: Mycena capillaripes; assembly: GCA_029204075.1. Lineage (NCBI taxonomy): Eukaryota > Fungi > Basidiomycota > Agaricomycetes > Agaricales > Mycenaceae > Mycena > Mycena capillaripes. The sequence goes on along the minus strand of JARHKZ010000055.1, from coordinate 236,881 downwards.
TTGCCATTATGTGTAAGTGCAGATCTTATAAATGAAGAACAGCACTGTATCAGCCAGCGTCAAATTTCACACAAGACATAGAACTGACCAAGAGGATGTAGTGCTACAATGGACTTGGGAGTGGTAGCACGGAGAATGTATTGGGGCAAAGACAAGTGCAGGAGGAAGGGTCGGAGAAACACGCGTGGACCACGTTAGCCCTTTAATTAAGCAGAAGGCTGTGAGAGGAGATCCGGGGAGGTGATTAGCCGCATTGTTCGCGTGCTGTAATTACATGAAACGTCAAACTTTGATTGATGTGGCGCGTCGGTGCCGGCAGCTAGCTGACGGCGACGCTTCCATATCGCTCCTGAGTGGACTGCAATAGTTCTATTCAAAGTGCAGATTGGTCGAATTTTGAGGTCAGAGTTGATGAGTTGGACGGTAGTAGCTGTGGTACCCAGCGGGAGGAGTGCGTAGTCGCCTTATTGTTCGGGTGCAGTACTTACGTGGGTGCCAAACGTTTGGATTGATAGCGGTGCTTCTGCAATGACAGCGAACTTTGATTTCGCACTTAGAGCGAAGATTCAATATTGAGCTCCGATTCATAGATCGAGCAGAAAAATCGGCGAATGCAGGCAATGAACTGGCGTACTCTTGTTAGAAACAGAGTCCATCCTGTGAGACGAGGAGGTGCCAACAAGTCCCTTTTCGACCGGATCGGTACCGTTAATAACGTCGGCTTAATTACCGACATTGATCGGACTCTGACTAAATCTAGCTCACACCCAGTATTGAAAATTTCCGGACCGACCTAGTAGGTAGTGACCGGGGGCCTCACCCAGTATATTCTCGTCTCGGTCCCTGCGACCGCTGCGCTCGCCCCCGGCTCTCTTCCACAGGATTACGATGGCGATGTGTACCGGCCATTCGTCTCCGGTTTCGACAATAATCCAGTGGTAAGTATGGAACGCCGAGCTCCCAGCGCTGCTGTGGCAGACTGGCGGCTTCCGGTTCGTCATTCCACGTTTGCGCCCTCATCGATATGCGCGTTCCATCCCATTCCACTTCCGGTGCATATTTCTCGCCCACCCTTATCGATGATGTGCTTATTCCCCGACACCCAACGCGCGTGCGTCCCGGCTACGTCGCTGCCGCCTTCTGCGCTTACTTCTCGCAGGCCGCTTTCCTATCTCCTCGCTCCTCACCCGTGTACCCCCCGTGCCCGTCCTGTATCCTGTTCCCCACTCGCGCTGGTCGTCCTCCTCCCTCTCCTCCGCGTACTCTGCCTACACTGCCCACGCTACCGTCCTGAAGCTCTGAAACGACAACACCGGTGAGTAGCGTCCCTCCTCCTCCTCTCTCGGTCTATTCTCACTGCATCGAGCCGGATCCGCCAAGCGCGAGCAGTCGACCACGATGAACAGGCTCATCTTCCGCGCTTCAGCGTTGGTGCCCCGCGATGGCGATGGCGACCAGCGGCGGCGGCCACAGTTGGAGCATAAGCCTGCGTTATGCTGCGACGCCTCTTCCCGCATGCAACGGGTACGCGCGCTTGATCCGCGTCCTCCTCGCCATTCTGCCTGCGCTTTCGGTGAGCATGCGCGGACGTGTTGCGTTTGTTGTGCTTTCACAGAACCGCGACTAATTGCGTTTCTGTCTATTTACCAGCTCCCGCCGAACCTCGAGGGCTTTCGCCGCCAGAGGACGATGCAGCACGTTGAGGGTGGGTGGAGGCAAAATATGGATGTTGGTCTGCTTAGCTGTAAGTGACTGGCTGTGCTTGTACTTCAATTTCGTTTCCCTTCTCCTTTCTCTTCATCTCGCTCCACTGCGGCGACACCTTCCTCTTCCCATGTCCACGGTGCTTGCCTTCGTCTTTCATCGTCGACATTTGCTCCTCTTCGTATTCCTTCATCGACGGCACTTGGCCGACCCGTTGTTGTTATTTTTATTGTCTCTACCCGCTGCATACCTACGTGTCGTCGATACTCCCTCGCGCTTCGCACTTGGCGTACCATATTGAATTTCTCCTCCCTCATATATAGATATGTGGTCTCGTACTCGTACATTCTCTGTCAACGCGAACAACCACATAGTTTTTTTTTTTTTTTTCCTATGGCCTATTCGCTATTCTCGTGCAGAATGTGAATGAAAACCTTGCTTAGCCGCTTTGGCGAGACTACTTGTTCGCCAGCGCTGTTGTCTCTTTTTTGCTTACGACAACTAGACTCGCAACCTGTTCGGTTTAGGTAACGACTCTGGGCCATGGATCGCGCAGGATAGCATCCAACGCGTCAATTATCGCGGGATGTGCTGGTATCTAATGCTATGCTTGCTTTCATCCCAGATCTTGTCCTTGAGTCGAACATAAATGTATCGGACCGTCTCGAGTCGATTTCCAAGGTGGCATCATATCGGTACGTCTACTACATCTGGATTAATTTTCCTCCTGAACTAATCGTCCTTCCAATTTGTTCTGTTCCACACCTTGTCTGTCAGTTCTGTCCGCAAATTCTCACCCACCCCTCCGCGCCGCAACTGCAATCCCCATCATGCGCGTATGTAGCCCGATGGGAGAGTTTATTGCTTCAAAAATCACTGCTGCTCGTAATCCTTCTGCTTCGGCGTATTCTTGGACCGCGCGATATGTTATAGCGAATCCAGCGCTGCAATTTGCCTGTCAAACGAGACCTATATAGATTTGATTTAAATGATTTCGACTGTGACCCAAGTCGAGCCCAGATACATGCTATCGAGATTCATTCCAGATCGCCTCCATCTTCTGGTTTCTGGGTCACTTCGACTACGCCCCCGACCACGCCGCCCGTTATTGGTCCTGGATCCGGATTTAGAAGGCTCAAGACTGGAGTTCGGAAGTGGTGGTGGTGCTGGGCCCGGCGACAGTTGTAGGAATCCGATCGAAAACGGGTCGGGTTTGAAAACGCCATCCAAATTTATCTGGTCCCATTTAAAACAAAACAGAAAGGCCGAGAGTTGCCCTAATCACCCATCTTACGCACCCGTCTGTACCCAAGGCTCGGATATTTGCTTCGGAACACGTGTCGGTTCCAATTTTGCAAGCTTGACTTGATCCCGTTCAAAACAGATATACTTACTTGTATGGCGCCTGTATTTTTAGTGCTGACAAGAGCGCGACGGGCTGCGACGCAGGCCATCACTTCGGTTAAGTAATCAGTGGTGATTCGGTGCTCGAATAGATCCCTCCAAAAGTTGAACGCTGAGGTCCAGAGAAATTCTGAAGCCCAATTCTGTCAAGATCAAGAATAGCCTTATTGCTGCCGCCACCTTCGTCTGACTGACTCTCTATAAAATAACGGATGTGTGAAGCCTTTATAATCCGCTCTGGAACATCAGGGACGGAAGCTTTGGAGGCACCAGTAAGTTAGCGCACTCGGTAGACTACTGACCAACCGGTATCTTGGCGCTGGAGTGGCAACCCGGTCATATTAATTGCTCGCCATGAGCCGTGAGGAAATGGATGCGAGGTCGGCAGCCGCTTGTTAAATTAAAAAAATGCAGCTCTAGAAAAGTGCACCGGGAGCATGGCTTATAGTATAACTGCTTACTGCATCCGGGCCACTTACCTATCGACCGACCAACTCGGTACGAATATTAACGCTATCATATGGGCACGATCTGTTCCGAGTGTTTTTGTGAGACTGCTACGGATATGGGGTACACATTATGCAACATTCAAGTCTCCAGCACTACGATTATTATCCTTCAAACCGGTCAATAGCAATGCTCGTGACATGCCGCTGTACTTGCTGATTCAAATCCCCTGTGGCTTCGCCTGACCGCCACGGCTTCATCTCCCCGTTGTTGATATATTTAAACGCGCGCTCAAGCAGAAGCAGCTACAATAGGAACTTTACAAAGGTCCACATGCTCGGATCCCCGCCCAATATCCGTTTCTGCGCGTGAGTTCGCAGTGTGCTTTCGTGTCAGCGGATTGAATACCACTATGCGTAGGTCTAAGAAAAACGCGGTGATCCGACTCAGTACATAATATTAGCGCGGGCATCGAGCCTTGAAGCGGTCTATGTTGACAAAAAAACTATAAAGGCACCTGTTCATCCCCGTACTCACCATCCTTCTCTCTCACCTACCACTCCCACTTCCTCGTCCATTATATCATGCTCCTCCCAAAGTCAATCCTGCTGGCCTTTGCCCTCTGCTTCTTCCATTGCCAAATCCCAGTGAACGGCTCGCCTGTGCATGCGGTTCGTTTCTGTTTCTGCAGAATTACCCATCCACATGTGGAATTAATGACTTCTCTCAGACTGATCGCTCTATCTCCCTGAGCCTTAACGGAAGAGCCTGCGGAGGCCAGCAGGGGTCTTGTGATTTTGTTCCGGTCATCAAAGGAAACAATGGGGTCAGTAACTTTCTCTCCTACCCTTCCTCCTGCAGAGCTAACTTTACAGTCAGAAAGCGGACCTTGGAAGAGCCTGTGGAGGCCAACAGGGGTCCTGTGATTGACCTCACGGGGCTCCGACTCGTTGTTGATTAATTAGGCGGTTGAACAAAGACTTCGGAAGTGAACGGTCTTGAACAGCACGGCTGAAGAATGGGGTTACGGTAGCGCAATGCGTTTACAGAAATGTACAGTATTCGTATAAAACACCGTTGTGAACATGCGCAAGAGACTGGACACCGGAGTTGAGTAGACAGTATTTCTCGAGTGTTTGCGAACCTGTTGTTCTTGGTTAGTTCACGGCAGAGATACGTATCAAATGCAAGACATGCCTTCGCTCAAAGACAGTTGATCTATATGCCGCACTAAGCTGAATCCTAGTTGACGTGGCCCAGGGACAAAAGAGGACCGGGACGAAGCTTGAATCGGCGAAGCTTGGCGGTATGAGCAAGATGTCATTTGATCTAGAGAGCCGGAACGTCGCGCGCAATAGATTCCCCGATGTCATCCATGGCGTTGTATACTCCAGACTCCGCAGCACAGCATGCGGTCCCACGTCTGCGCGGCATGTCCATGTCGGGTCGGAAGAGGTACATAGGGGTGACTAATACTGACCCAGACCACAGTACGATGCCTCGCACCGCCCTGGTAGGTCGAGGCATGCACGATGCGCTGATGTGTCCCTCATCCATTGCCTCTGCTTCTATGTCGGGCCCATGTGTCGTGTGCGCACTCGTTCGGGTACACTGCAGCTGGTTTGATGTGCGGGATGCGGGATTCAATGCGTGTCTGACAACACATCGAAGTCGCACAGCACCAGCGGGGAGGGATAAAGCATACATCCGCGGCGCTCTCCGTCGCATCTGGGGAATGCCGAGTCAGCATCGCGTGAGCGCGCCTTTTCGAAGTGGAAGCCTCTAGTGGACGCAGACGTAGATGCTCGTTGTCATCTGTCAAGAAATGAATTATTCGGGCCGCCCCGGCCTCCGGCCCGTGATAAAGATCTCTGTCGAGATTTTTATCAGTCAGCTGGTACAACAGCTTTAGATAGTATATATACTGCACCATTCACGTCCCACGCCCTCAGTCTTTTATCCCACAAAGCGGGAGACTGAGGGTGAGTACTCTATGTATCTAGTTCATTTATCTTACTTACGTATCTGTAGTTAACGCGCCTTCCGCGCATTTACAGGTACTTAATATATAGTCTTTTATCCCACAAAGCGGGAGACTGAGGTTAACGCGCCTTCCGCGCATTTACAGATTCTGACAGGTTATGGGCCCCGGAGCGTTGCTTCTCTAGGACAGACCTCAAAGAATCAAGACTCATCGCTCGCTCCCTCGGAGCTAGAAGCATCCCGAGCATCACCTCATATCATTCCACTCAACCTGATCCGATACCACCTCGGACTTCTCACACTATGTCAATAACAGATATTGCAGAATTTACAGCACTCTCAGGCGCAGATGACTGGCCTATGTTTCGTGTCACCACTCAGATTGAGCTACGCCAAGCAGGCTTGTTCACACTGCTAGAATCTGTTATCCAGGCTACCACAGCTACAGATGCTCTGAGCAATGCTGCTGCCAACACACCCTTACCTGGTTCTACTCCTCCTGCTGGTGTAGCATTCAAAGACACTCCAGTGGAGCGCAACAGTCGTGCTCTAGGAGTTTTGCAGAAATATCTCTCTGCCGAACTAAAGCTGGAATACTTGGATGAAGCTAATGCTGGAGTTCTCTGGGCTAAACTTCGAGTGCGCTTTGAGGAGGAAGACCGTGCTGATACAGCTATGGGCATTCTTTCAGATCTCTTTGCTACCAAGCTGGTGGTTGAAGGTGATCCTGAGCTCATTGAGAAGAAACAACTTGAAGCACATGTTGCTCTTGTGAAGCTCTATTTTGATCGCTTGACACGGTTGAAATATCCCTTCCCAGCAGAGCTCCAGCCCCTTATTCTCCTCAGCACTCTTCCACAGGACAGCTACTGGACTGGGGTCCGCGGGAACATTGTTTCCTCGCTTGGTTCTGCCATGACTCTGGACAAAGTCCGTAATCGCTTAGTTGCTATAGCGGGGAAAAAGCCGATCACAGATACCGATACAGCTATGGCAGCACAGGGTTCTAGCAAAGCGAAATCACCAGCTTCCAAGTACTGCCTTCATCATGGGCAGAATGCGACACACTCATCTGATGAGTGTCGCAACTTGAAGAACTTGTCTCAGGACTCCAAGAAAGGGAGCAAATCTAAGTCAAAGAAGCCAGATAGGAAACGTGGTTCAAAGGCAAATGCCTCTGCCGCTTCTGACTCTGATTCTGACAACTCAGAGGTGGATGCCAAAGTAGCTATAGCCTCTGTATCTTCCAAATCTTACTCTGCTTTTTCTGCTTATTTGTCGAGTGACTCTGGTAAACCAAAATGGGTGATAGTAATTGACTCTGGAGCATCCAGGGTTATGACTCCGCACCTTGACTGGTTTGAAACTGGTACATACCAGACTCTCAATCCTCCTAGAAAGGTTCGCCTGGGAAACGACACTTGCTGTGATGCAATTGGAATTGGAACTATATGGCTCTCCTGTAAGACAAAGTATGGAGCAACTAAGCTTGAGCTCAAGCGTGCTTTACATGTTCCTTCTTTTGGAATCACATTGGTATCTGTGCAGCAGTTAGCAAAAGCTGGCCACAAGTGCACTTTTGAGGGAGACAAATGTATTGTCAGAAGTTCTAAAGGACAGCACATTGTTGAGGCAACACAACACAAAGGTCTATATCACATGACTTGCACCCCCTTGAGTCAAGATCCGCATGCTTTATTTGCAATGGATATCAACCATCTGCACAGAATCTCTGGGCACACAAATTATCAGCTACTCCAGAACTCTGTGAGCAAGGGTCGTCTTGGTGGAATCACCTCCTTGACAGGACAGCCAAAATTCTGTGAAGCTTGTGTGATAGGAAAAATGAAGAAATTACCATTTTCCAAAAGCCAGACTAAGGCTCGGGGACCTCTCGACATTGTCTCCTCTGATGTTGGTGGTCCAGTGACACCTACAGGTCCTGGTGGCATACGGTATTGGGCTGTAGTGGTTGATCACTGGGGATCACATGTCTGGGTTCTATTTGCCAAAAAGAAATCCGAGATATACCTCAGGCTGAAAGAATGGCGCATCCATGTGGAACAGCACTTCCGTGCCACTATTGCAAACTGGGAATTTTGTGCAGGATGGACTCGCTTTTTCCGCACAGATGGTGGTGGCGAGTACACATCAAAGCAGATGGAGGCAGAATTTAAAAGACTGGGAATTATCCATGAGATCACTGCACCATATACACCTGAGCAGGATGGAGTTGCTGAACGAATGCAACAAACTCTTGTTACTCGGGCTACCACTATGTTGATTGATTCTCGGCTGCCTCGCAAGTTCTGGACCTTGGCCTTACGTGCAGCTGCCTACACCATTAATCGGACTCCTGCGTCTGCACAGAAATTCCGTATCCCCCACGAGAAACTCTTTGATCGGCCAGTGAATATTCATCACATGCATCGTTTTGGATGTCGGGCATACCCACTTATTCCGAAGGAGAAACATCACAAACAGAAGTTTGGAGACAAAGCAAAGCGCTGTGTATTTGTTGGCTATCATGAAAACAGCAAAGCATATGATCTGCTGGTGATCAACAAAGACGGGACTTATGGTGAAATCATAACCTCGAGACATGTCAAATTTGATGAGGATGAGCCCTTGACTGGAATACAGCCTCAACTGGAACCAGTCATCACCTCTAGAAAACAACTCGAGGAAGTATCACAAAGTCTGCTGCAGCGGGATTCTCCATATTATGATGATGACGATGAGGATATTCCTCCACAACCTATTCCAGGTTCAGTGGGGGAACCTCAAATCTCTGTGATTCCATTGGGGGACAGTTTACCTCAGGATGAACCTCCAGATAATGATCCATCCATTGGACACCCTTCTGAGAGGGGTACTCCACCACTTCGAAAAGTTGCAGGTGTCAGAGTTGAACCCTCCCGAAGATCAACTCGCGAGCAAGTACCAGCCAAGCATCCTAATGCAGTTTATCAGCACATTGCACAGGGAAAGCAGTCTCAGTCTAAAGCTCAGCGTGCAGCAGAGACTGAAGCTCGCAAGAATGCCTATGAGACAGCTCCTCCTTCACCTGATACAGATCCTCAGGACAATGTTGAAGAGGCATTTCTTCTAGCAACTCTTGATGATGTCATAGCTGAGGCTTTTGCTGCACATGATCCTATTGACTCGCCTAGCTGGGCAGAAGCCATGAAAAGCTCAAATGCTGATCAATGGACCGCAGGACTTAATGAAGAGCTTGCCAGCCTCCAGGAAAACAATGTCTACGATGTTGTTCCCATTCCTAAGGATGTCAAACCTATTCGGTCCAAAGTTGTGCCCAAGCTCAAACGAGACGAAAAAGGTCTTCCAGCACGGTACAAAATTCGGATTGTAGCTCGAGGAGATACCCAGAAAGAAGGCATTGACTACAAGGAGGTTTTTGCTCCCACAGCCAATCTGGAGTCTGTTCGCATAATTTGTGCACTTGCAGCAAAGCACAATCTGGAGCTTGACCAGATGGATGTCTCCACAGCTTATCTCAATGGAGAACTCGAGGAGGAAATCTATATGATGCCACCAGAGTGTGTTGAAATTCCAGATGGGCATTGCTGGCGTTTGAAGCGGGCTTTATATGGACTCAAACAGGCAGGGAGAACTTGGAACCGTACTCTAGATACAAAACTCTTGAAACTTGGTTTCCACCGTCTCAATTCAGAAACATGTCTTTATGTCTACAAGGAAGGCAAACAGACATGCTTTGTGGTAGTCTATGTTGATGATCTACTGGTTGCCGGTACCTCGAAAGAGTTCTCCCACAAAGTCAAAGGATTACTTGCATCCTGCTTCAAAATGCGAGATCTTGGTCCAGCCAAATATCTACTTGGAATTGAGATTGTTCGTGACCGAAAAAAGCGCACAATTGCTCTCAACCAGAGTCAATATATTGACAAGGTTCTTGCACGCTATGGCATGACTGATTGCAAACCAGTGTTTACTCCAATGGCCACAGGCACTGATCTAAGTGCTACTAACCCTGACGACGACGAGACTATTCATCAGATAGCTTTAGTTGAAGGGGGTCCTATTGTTTCATACCAAAGTGTGGTTGGATCCTCTATGTATGCAATGCTGGGAACTCGACCAGATATTGCACACACTGTCGGAGTTCTTGGACGCTTCAGCGCAAACCCCAAAAGACATCACTGGGCTGCTGCGAAGCGCTTACTTCGCTATCTAAAAGGCACTCGAAACTGGGCATTGCATTTTGATGGAGCAGACATGGGCATGGACATGAACTTCCTTGGATATAGTGATGCCAACTGGAACGGAGACCGTGATACTTCTCGTTCAACCTCAGGCTATGTTTTTATTGCAAGCCGAGGAGCCATTGGTTGGTCAAGTCGAAGACAGTCCATGGTTGCCTTATCGTCAACTGAGAGCGAGTACATTGGATTGGCAAATGCTGGACAGCACCTGGCCTGGTTGCGATCCTTCTTCGAGGAGCTTGGACAGCCACAGAACAATCCTACTGAGTTGCGATGTGACAACAGAGCTGCAATCATTCTTTCTCAGGATCCACAATTCCGTGCACGCACTCAACATATTCAGCGCAAGTACCACTTTGTGCGAGATGATCTTGTGCGGCATGGAGAATGTGTAGTTCTCTGGTATCCAACGGAAGACATGGTGGCAGACATTTTTACTAAAGCTCTTCCTCATGAGAAGCACTCCAAGTTCTGTTTGTCTATGGGACTACGGCCTGGGTCGAGTGGGGGTGTCAAGAAATGAATTATTCGGGCCGCCCCGGCCTCCGGCCCGTGATAAAGATCTCTGTCGAGATTTTTATCAGTCAGCTGGTACAACAGCTTTAGATAGTATATATACTGCACCATTCACGTCCCACGCCCTCAGTCTTTTATCCCACAAAGCGGGAGACTGAGGGTGAGTACTCTATGTATCTAGTTCATTTATCTTACTTACGTATCTGTAGTTAACGCGCCTTCCGCGCATTTACAGGTACTTAATATATAGTCTTTTATCCCACAAAGCGGGAGACTGAGGTTAACGCGCCTTCCGCGCATTTACAGATTCTGACATCATCCGTCGTGGGATGGCGCGAGCGGGTGCGTTTGTCGCGCTCTAGCAGCGCGAACGGAGCTCGCACAGGAGCATAGATGTCGTGTCGGACTCGCACATTAATGTGGTGTGCGAGCGGAGGTGGTCGTGCTCCCGGCGTCCGTCATGCCTTTCACTGGCGCCCCGGCGTCGCGGTATATTTCATACTGGGTCATTCAATGTATCCATCCACCCTTCTTCCTTTTTTCCTCCGGGCTTTGCGCAGTGTCTGTTTTATCAAGCTCTTTCTTTGTCCCGAGCGGCGGACTTCTGATATTTCCACCCGCACAGAAAGCAAACCTGCATTGAACGATCAAGATTTTGAAGGGAACTCAACTGCATAAAAAGAAGCGAAACCGTACCCTCCGCCCCTTCCCTTGCGGCTCCAATCGCCGTCAATACTATACTCTCACTTGATTCTGTCGGAGAGAGACTGCCACACGCCCCCGACCCGAGAGGTGTTTGGCGTTTCCTAATTCCTTCTTCACTCGCTCAGCCGCTCCTCGCTGACACAAACAACCCTCTTCAAAACCAACACGTCAAGGCTGAGGCAACCAAACCAAAAAGAAGACAGGTACTTATGTGCGCCTCCTTTCGATTTCTCTCAATGCGTTCTGAATGAGCCTCCTGCGGCTTGATTATCGCATGCGCGTTGGGAGGGTATAGATTCTTCGACTTCGGTGTGCAGTGGCGTGCTGATTTAGAGGGCGGGGCCGGCTGCGATTCAGGAAGCGAGCACTGCTGTTCGCAACCCAAACGGCTCTGAACCATGTGAGTATTGTCGATCGGCCTCACGAACAGCACCCTCGCCTCGGCTTAACGTGGCTACACTTTATGGCGCTATAGAGTGCTATGATGTGCTAGTACCTTTCTATAGTGATATGTAGTGGCTTATAGCAGGTTATAGCAGTTATAGAAAGGTACCAAAATCAGAGTTTGCTTATGTTCGACTGTACGCGTCTTACTGAATTACATATAGTTCGAGATTCATTTTGTTGCACTACCATTGTTATTCTACACAAGATTTTTAAGTTTACTTCTTTCACTTGTACCGCTTCCCAATTAACCATGTGCGTACTCAGATATATACAAACGTGGAAAATGGCCCATAACCACGATTTTCATTGGACTACGGTTTGTTTCCTCCTCCACTTTACCCAGAAGACCCAACGATCCACCAGGGCACGGTTTCTGAAATTTGCGATCGTCACCGTGAACGAGACGGTGTGCGGCCCAAGCCAAAATCTGCCTCCGATTTGCCTCGAAGCCGCGGTAAAGGCCACGGCTTGTTGGCGTTCAGGCCAAAGCCAAGGCAAAGCCAGGCTTGGCTTCTGGCCTGGCCAAACATTTTCTGACGCCAAAGTCAGACGAGGTGGTGATGTTTTTCAGGCCAAGCCAAGGCCGGAAGAACAGTACAGTACTCCTACCGATGTAGCGCTGTGATCGTAAATTGGTAATTCGGCGTGCTCAAGACTGATGTATGATTCAGGGTTAACACTTGATTTAAATTTATCCTAACTATTGCTAACTCAGCTCTGACACCTCTTCCTTTTCCTAGGAATTTCCTGGGTTGCTCTCCAAATCTCTCTCACGCACATGATCTCCAATCCAAAACATATCCTGTAATCCCTTCGTCCTCCCACCCGCCTGCCGCCAATAGGGCATCCCGCTCCGTCTCGTTAATGGTGTAGTAGTGTGCCGTGGCGATGGGGCTGTGGATGCGATAGAAAGGAACGATCTGCGACGGGTATATGTAGGCCGTGGTGGTGCCGGCCAGGTACCCGATCTCCAACGACGCGACCTTAGCTAGACCCCTTCAGCGCAGCCAATATGAAGTTTGCGGTATATGTGCCCATGCCGCTGTGCTCATTTTCTGGATGCGAGCTCTGCATTCTGGGACCTCTATCAATGCATCCCTGGTCTATGGATCGCGTCCCCTTTCCTTCGCGGGATGATCACTGGTGACTGTGAGGCTCATCCTTTCATTCTCGGCGCTCCGCAATCATGAAGTGCGTAGTTGATTCTTCTTTTCTTCAGTGACTCGAGTTTCGAGCGTTTCCCCTCTTGCTCTAGGTAAGTAGTTGCGCTCGATGTCCCCGTTCTTGACGAAGGACAGACATCTCCGCAATATTGTATCTTGTTATCCACAGACACATGGTTTGCCTGTCCTCCATTTACGCACCCTGCCGTTCTAACTCTACCCGTTCCCATACACTCTGGTCCAAGCTGTGTGATTTAGCTGTCACATTTACAGAATACGTATAGCTTTCAGATTTGTTGCGCTCCGCCGACGCTTATTCTTGCGAAATCCAGTCATTTACTATGTAGACCAGTTGAAAAATCAGTTCACATACTGATTGGTTGGAGTGCGTGTGCTCTAACTTCATGAGGTACTCCCGAACTTTTTCTCGAAGGGCCTTATCACAGCATTTAATTTACATCCCCGGCGCTTCTTTGGGCGCTTATTGCGTCGGTTTATCCAAAGGATGGTACGGAAAAAGACATAGGTCTACTCATATCCACCTATATATCCCCTGCAACCCTTCTAACTAGAGGGGTTTAGGCTAGAATAGCACAAGGTACGCCTCCGCTTCGCTCCGGCAGACAAACAAACAAAGCAAAATGATTTTTCTCACGAAATGTGTACTTATAATCACTCTAGGCGAGGATCGCTCTGGCTTCCAATAATATCTGAGTATCATAGCACGAGTAAACCAAAACAAATAGTCGCTGTGAGACGAGGGAATGAAAACAACTTACCATATTTTCTTTCGACCCTTCTCCCAGCGGCAGAAAAGTGAAGCGAGATATTGTGGGAAACATTCGGTGGCCTTGTGGCCACGGCGGTGTTCGTTCCCGTTGGTCTTTGGTGTGTTTGTCGAGGTGTTTGCTGAGTGGTATCAGAATGTATTAACGTTCCTGCAAATTTCGAGCTCACAACGGGTGGATGTGCAGGAGGGCGACGCGATGTCGGCCCTGGATAAAATAAACTTAATGATTTTCAACCAAACAATCTATAGCTCGATTGACTCCACGACGCTGTCCTTGGTTGAATATGATCGAATGCTCCTCCCCCACCATACAACGCTTCGTTGGAATTGCTCACGAAAGTAAGTTTATGTGGTCCGGGTGTCTATTCCTTGAGGTCTTCTCTGTATTTATCGTCGTAAAGCGGTGTACGGCGTAGGCAAGCCGAGGACACGCACAAAAGCGTATCCGTGGCCTATCATTAGGCTCATGCTCGAGCCCACGAGCCACGCCGGGGTTGATTGATGATTCTTCATCTAGTTTGCTCCCGCGCGGTGGCTTGGGGATTTGTATTTGCCTTTCGGATATTTCTGCGCCCAGAGCGGGTTACCCCATCATTCGTGTGTCTTCCCGTTTTTCTGTTTCCGTTCTCGTGTCGTCATCGTTGTCAATTCTCCTTCCAGGACATAGATGATTGTTGTCGTTTCTCGCAAAAAACCAAGTCCTTGGCTATCATAATTTTCTTTCTTCTGCTGGGATCTGATTCATCTTCATTTAGCCTCTCAGTCTGCGGCACCGTGCCATGTACCTCACTTGTCCGTCAACTTCCAACTCTTCAGCATTGATGATTGATATCCTCTGCGTGTTTGCAATCGATATATGCGCGCTTATCTCCCGCTGCTACTCATTTTCTTGCATGAACCTCGTATTTAAGGAACAATTTCAAATGCAGATCCGGCGATAAAGCTCTTGCTTCCCGACCTTCGGCAGCCAGCTCCCCTGTCCCTCTTCACCCCCTCAAAATTGCTCGTTGAGAGCTGGAAACGTTGAAAATGCGAAGCGGACAAAACTTTCATGTTCGTATGCAGCAAGTCTCGGTATTTGAGTTCTGGCCATTTATCTGCAAGACTGATATCTTGTCCGCCACTTACAAGACTCTACTAGGGACTCTAACGTGCAGCTCTTGGCCCAGAGCCCACACTGAGTGGCTCGTGTCAGCCTTTCCAGGCCATATCGATAGACTCCATCACATTGCACTTGGTCGAATGCTCCTGCCAACATGAGTTTTTGGAATCTCTTGCGAAAGGTAAGTCCACGTCTATCATTGGTTTTCCTTCCGCTGTCTCATTCATTTTCGTTGGCCTCAGCGCGATGGCACTGCCGTCTACTTCAGTCTGCCAAATTCCTCACTCTGCGGCACTGGCTCGGATCACTGATACTGACCGCCATAGTTGGAGATCTCGTCGATGATCAACTCGCGCCTATCTCTCCCGCGGCAGAAATTCTGATTCAGCGATACAGCTGCCTCGGGACCTCGGGCAAACAATTCGGAAATACAATGTAGAGGCAACTTGCATGTGCGCTCGTCTTTGTATGCAGTTATTGTCGGCATTGAGTGAATACGATTTTATGTACCCGGCTAGTATCTCGTTCGGCCCGATTTCCCATAAACTGGTAACGAATGGGAGTGTGCCAGCACCACTGCACCCGCACCTGTCACATTAACCTCTTAGAATCATTCCACTTCCACGCCTATGAAAGGGCACTTCTGATAGAAGAACGCACCTGGCAGTGCGGCGGAGAGTGCGATTGCAATTGAGGGCGGGAAAACAGTAAATAAATAAAAAAGGGGCGGAAAAGGTGCGGCATAGAATCTTTGTACCACGCCCTCTCTTAGTTTTCATTTGGCCGCCGGAGCCTGGAAAGACTCGATCCCATTTTGCGAATCGTTCGGTCCAGGACACGGGGCTCGACTAAATATCACCCTCTTTATAAAATCGAGCCTTCCGTCTGTCTGAAGCTGTATCTCCATATGGTTAAATTGCGTCGCATGCCCAAGGGAAGGCAGATTAGCGCCATCCAACGGCATGCAGACATCAATCGTTATATTAAGCTCCGCTCGTCTGCCGAGCGGCAGATTCCGGAGAAGACCGGGAAGTGCTTGATGGGTAGCTCAAACAGTCAATATGCCGCTTTAGACAGATCAATTTGGACCTTATTTAATTCACAGATGGTCTGTTCTTCTCGCCTTCGCATGTATTCACTAGAGTTCCGCTCCGAGTCGTTGTTTACTCTCCAGCTTTACCCGTTTTGAGCCTGTGATTTGCAGAACACATCAAAAGAATTTGTTCAGGCTACTCGATGAAAAGTTACCAGCAAAGAAGGCGAGCAAGTGGGAGCCGGCGCGAAGCGCCGGCGACCGCTTGTAATCTATATAAAGGCGCCGCCATCAACCTAGTGTGACGCCGACGTAAGTGCTGCCCTCACCTCAGATACACCGGTCCCACAGAATCCCTGTTATTCTCCTCACGTTCAGTGCATTTCATACACAAACCCGCATTGTGCAGCCTGTGTCTCTGGTAATGGACATGGTAATGCTTCAAGCAGGTGAATACGACACGGCTACGCTAGATCAGGAAAATGTTTTTCAGCTGGCCAGCGCTGGCTGATCTGGCAGTGCTGGCTGATCTGGCATTGCTGGCGCCAGCTCGCCAGAATCACTGCCAGAATCGACATTTTACTGAATGTTCCCGTACTGCACCAGAACATGTTGGGTGATGTTAGATGCAGCATATCATTGTCCTAAGCCTTTCGTTGAGCTGAATAGTCAGGTAGCATTGGTTTGGTGGGAGGTACCAAGGCAGGTGCTTGAAATCTGGCTAAGTCATTCAAACTCCGCAACCACGTGCTGTTAATATGGCGTTATTTGATGGCCGACGGTTGCCACGTCTCTTGTTTTCTTTCCCCATCTTCCATCGCCCCCGCCTCGCAATCGACGCCCTCAAGCACCTATGCCCTCCATTGGTTCCTCTGCAACATCAAGCAAACCTCAAGACCCTCAATGAGTGTTTCCTCCGTCTCCAGCTTCAAGATACTGCAAGATTCAAGATGTATCACGGATGGGTATTCAAGCTCAAGACTTTCAAGCCCTCTCGGTGCTTCAAGACCTCCCACTTGCTGTCTACTACCCCAGGTCAACTGTCATCCATCTCCCCCCCTCCGCCCCCCCTTGCCTTCGCACTTTGCGCGCTTATGGCTGGCTCTCACTCTATCTTCTAGATGTCGTAGCACCATACGCGTTCGCGGAGGGGTGAGTTATATATTTACTTTTACTTTTACCTGCCGAATCTAATGGTTTAAAGACAGCCGTTGTATAGGTCATAAGCAAGTTCTTTTATCGCCGGAATCAAGGCACGACGATGATACGGGAGGCGCAAAGGTGTGTATTAAACCCTATTCTCACTTCCTTTAATTGTTTGTCCATAGGTCATTGCTTGAACAACGTGTGTCACCGCCGACAGTCCACGCCGTACGATGACAAGCACTGGGGCCTGCAAGGCTGCGGCGCCGGGTGGCTCGCTGGGCCGGGCACGGGGTGCGCTGGCTTACATAGTATATGTACCGTATCCATAGCAGCATAATAGATTTTGTTTCCGCTACAAAACACCGAGGTATCTGAAGAAAAATTTCCGCCAGTATGCACATTCTGGCCTGATTCTGGCGTCACAATGCATTCTGACGCCAGAATACATTCTGGCACGCGCCATCTTTTCTTGGCGCCAGGTGCAATTCTGGCGAGCTGGCAGCGTCGGCTGACCTGGGGCCAGCTCTGCCAGCTCAAAAACATTTTCCTGATGTACTAGTACACATGTCATCTATGGTGCGTAACGAAGTTCATAGGCCAATATTATTACCTATTCTGTTCAGGCGGGACAGGCGGGACTGGAGGGAAGGGTGGCTTGCAGGGTGGTGGTGGGGGTGCTGGAGAGGGTCCTAGGGTGTCTTATAGCATTGAGGGTGGACCCATCACCATCAACACTATTCTGTAAGTCGGTTTGTCGTTCCTCTCTCGAACTTTGTTTTGCTCAGCAGCGATAGTGGTGGTCAACAAATGGATTGTGAGTGTTGATAGCGACAGATTGTGTTGATTTTCAAAGTACATTCAGCCACGACACGCACAGAAATTATTGACTGGCTCTCACCACTCAATTTCTTCTTGCGACAGGCGGATATTGCCCAGACGAGGCAGCCAGGCACGGGAGCATGGCTGCTTGATGATGTGCGCTTTCAAGAATGGAAGTCAGGCTTTGGAACAACACTTTGGTGCTGCGGAATTCGTGTGTGATTTGTGTGTTCATCCATACTTGCAACTGATCCAAAATGTGCAGCGGGGGCAGGAAAAACTGTTCTTGCGTGCGCCTATTATCTGAATATTGCCCTGTGCTAATGCTCCTGCTCCTAGTTCAATGGTTGTAGACCATCTTGACACTAATTCAGAAACAAAGAATATCTGTGTAGCATGCATTTATCTCAACCACAAGGAAGCCGCAGAACAGACTCCAGCAAAGCTCCTGTCGGGGCTTTGGAGACAACTTATTTTTGGGAAAGATGTCGGCCCTTCGGCAAGGAAGTTATATCAACAACACCAAGAGAAACACACGACACCCTCCCTTGACGAGATCTTTGACATGATCCGGCCTGTTATCGGGGACTATTCAATGGTCTACATTATTGTTGATGCTATTGACGAATATCTAGAGGCCCAACGGCGAGTCCTGTTGGATTATCTTGTAAAGATGGGACCAACTGTGAACTTAATGATAACATCGCGACCTCACATCACTCCAGATGCTTCCCTTCCGAATCTCAGCACTCTGGAAGTCCGTGCAAATGATCACGATGTTCGGAGATATGTGGATGAACAGATCCGGATCTCTTCACGCCTCTCGAAGCATGTTCAAACTTGTGTTGAATTGAGAGCGGAAATTCATTCAAAAATCACAGATACTGTGGATGGAATGTAAGTGTCTATTACCCTAGCTGAGCCGATAAATATCATATTCAATTAGGTTTCTGCTTGCCAAACTTCATATTGGATCCCTCAGCTCAAAGCCCACAATCAAGGCAGTCCGAGAGGCTCTGAAAACATTGCCAAAGACCCTGAACGACAGCTATGATGAAGCAATGAACCGGATCCAATCCCAGAATAAAGAAGACAGGAACATAGCTCACTCAACTCTCACTTGGGTTGTGAACGCAAAGCGGCCATTGACAGTTGCAGAATTACAGGTAGCCCTGGCCGTGGAAGTTGATGACCAGCAGCTCAATGAGGACAACCTTTTGGAGATTGAGACCATGCTCTCTGTCTGTGCTGGCCTGGTAATTCTGGATGAGCAGTCTGATGTTGTCCGACTTGTCCATTATACCACCCAGGAGTACTTTGACAGCATTCAGCAATACCAATTTCCAGATGCACAGACAGAAACTACACGCACTCTCCTGACACTCCTGGCCTTTGATGTATTTGTGGATCGGTTGTGGAATCATCTCGATGACCTACCTCCTCTTGTTGAGTATTCCCAATATTGCCTGATACATGCTGCTGGACAGCCTGAAACCCAGCTGAGAAGCATGATTATACAGTTTCTTCCAGAGGCCTTTCGGTGGACTCAGGCTACAGGAAGAAAATGGAATTCACCTCCCTGGAATTTTCCAGCTTGGCCATCCAAACCATCAGGATTGTGGATTGCTGCAGCAGCAAACCTTCTGGAAATTGCAAGGTTTCTCCTGGAAGAGACACAGCAGTCATACACAACAGAAATCAATGTTGCAGCATACCATGGTCACCTTCAGATGGTACAATTGCTGGTGAAGCATGGTGCTGATGTGGATACACAGGGTGGAGACTTTGGCAGTGCTATTCAAGCAGCAGCATTGAATGGCCACAATGAAATTGTGCAGCTTTTGCTTGACAACGGTGCTGATGTGAAAGCACAGGGCGGGTGGCAGGGCAGTGCAATTCAAGCAGCATCGCATGGGGGCCACAAGAAAATTGTTCAGTTGTTGCTTGACAATGATGCCGACGTGAATGCACAAGGAGGGTGGCATGGCAGCGCAATTCAAGTAGCAGCGCATGGGGGCTATAAGAAGATTGTTCGGTTGTTGCTTGACAATGGCGCCGACATAAATGCACAGGGTGGAGAAATTGGCAGCGCCATTCATGCAGCAGCATGGAAGGGCCACAACAACATTGTGCAGCTGTTGCTCAATGAAGGGGCTGATGTGAACACCCCGGGTGGACGATATGGCAGTGCTATTCAAGCAGCAGCATTGAACGGTGACATGATAATTGTGCAGCTGCTGCTCATCCGGAATGAGACCACCAACGACTTTGAGACAGATGAGGACTACGAGACAACCGGGGGGTCAGAGAAGTGATTTTTGGTGCTGTAAATCTCTGGTCATAGCTCTTCCATGGATAGTGTCAATGTACATGGATCATCTGTTGTTGGATTTTGAATAGCTCTTGTGGAAAATATAATAATGCATTCCGATGACCTTCACAAAGTGGGTATGGGATACTCAGTACATTAATCTGCAGAGGTTTCCTTCTGATTAATCAATAAAGTAGCGCTATTTTGGACCGAAAATGAAGATTTTCATCACGGAAAAAGGAGAGGATGAGGAGAGAATGTCCGTCTTGTACTCAGAGTTGTAGCGGGAAACAGCCACCAGTGATGATGAGATACCATCAAGCACACCACCACCTTCCACGTTGTGGAAGAGGGGAATGCCCGGCTTGTAGGCTCTTGAATTGGGTTGGTGATCTGATGGAGGTAAAGTCGATTTTAGAAATTATAGCGGAGATACGGCCTTGAGCCGTAGAGTGCGAAAATGAGCAAAGAAAGAGAGTACCTGTTGTAGTATTGACCTCGTGTCCAGTCCGGATGGGGACGCGTAGGGAACGGGTTCTGTTTGGTTCACGAGTACCATGTATCAATCAAAGCCTGTAGCCGATCTCTTCAGACTGAAGAGAACGGTTACAGAGTGTGACTCTGAACTCTTGTCCTACAACAGGTTATGGGCACCCAAGTCGTTTCCTGCTCGACACGCTACGCCTTCAATTTACTTGACAGCAAAAATTGGGACACCTGGTCTTTCAAGGTTCAGTCAAAATTGGAAGATGAAGAGCGCTGGAAGTACATCACCGGTCCATGGGTTTTTCCTACCATGACAGTGCAGCAGACCGCCGTCTCCCCGGCGACCGGAACTGTTGATGTGGAGGTCGCCAACCCAGCGTACCCAGACTGGCGCAAGGGTGATGAAAAAACAAGACGGTGTATCATCGAGATGGTCAGCGATGACCAGATTGCTTACATCCGAGATGCACAGACGGCTGCGGAGATGTGGAGTAACCTGCGCACAATTTATCAGCGCCAGGGAATGCAGTCGATGATCGCGATACACGACAAAATCTCGACAATCAAGTACGCAGGGATTGAGAGTGGACCCCTGCAGGACCACTTAGACATCATCCAGGGCTACGCAGGCGACTTGAAGCGTGGAAATGACCCATTGTCCGACTATAAACTGCTTCAATACACCCTCAAAAGTCTTCCCTTCGAGTTCACCTCTCTGGTGCAAAGCATTTCACTCACCGGCCACACCAACATCCTCACTGTTACTCCTGTCCTTCTGGAGGACGAGGTTCGGCAGCGGGCGATCCTCGAGACCCAACGTCGTGAAGAACATGCACTCAAAGCACACACCGAGAAACTTGCGTTGGCGAAAGCTCGTGATGAAGAACTGGCAGCTGAAGCAGTAAAGGCCTATGTTGCGCAACAGAGAGGGCGTGGACGAGGCGGACGGGGAGGACGTGGCGGCAGTGGTGGGAATGACTGGAAGAAACAGGTCATCTGTCATGGATGCGGTGTGAAAGGTCACATTGTACGCGACTGCCTGCTCAGCCCAAAGGAACAAGCCAAGGAAAAACTACGCGTCGCTCAAGTTGCGTACGACACCGCGGTTGATGACCAGCCGAAGGTCCTTCTCACGAAGAAGACAACAAGTGCCCTTCGCGAGGACACTCTCTGTGTTGACTCGGGCTCTTCCCGTCACCTCACCCCGCATCGCTCTTCTTTCGTCACATTCACCGTTCTCGATAAGCCAATTCCCATCCAGCTCGGGGACAACAGCGAAATATATGCAACTGGATATGGAATCAGTCAGCGGCGCATCAAGACCCCGAAAGGGGTCCGGAAAATCGACTTCACACGTACATTGTACTTTCCGAAACTCGCGGGCTCGCTCCTGTCCGTTGGTCAGTTGACGGCCGTTCCCAGAGTCAAGCTTGAATTCGAAGGAGCCGCATGCTTTGTCAAGCTGCATGGTGAAATCCTTTGTGAAGCCACATTCAAAGATGGTCTTTATACCCTCCAACTCGAGGACTCTGCACACTCGCGAAGCAGTTCCTGTGGACCATCTGTCCTCAAAGCAAAAACCCCCGTGCCTGTCGGTAAGCGCCTCGACATCCTCACGCTGCACCGGCGTCTCGGCCATCTGAATATTTCCGATCTCAGGAAGCTCATTGCATCTGGGATGGTTGACGGGCTGGAGATGGGAATTGCGGGAGATGATTTCACATGCGATGCTTGTCTACGTGGAAAGACTCCGCGGAAGTCGTTTCCAAAAGGAGGACGAAAGCGCGCTACTCGTGTTTTAGGGATCGTGCACTCCGACATTTGTGGCCCGCTCCCAGTGTCTATTGGAGGCTGTCGTTATTTCATCACTTTTACGGATGACCATTCCGCGCACGTCGACGTTGATTTTTTGAAACTCAAGAGCAGTGCTCTTGCCCGATTCCGTGTGTGGAAGGCCCGAGTTGAGAAAGAAACTGGTCAAAAGATTGGAATAATCCGCACGGATAACGGCGGTGAATACACTTCAGACGAATTTGAAGCTCTACTTGAGGCTGAGGGCATTATTCACCAAACAACAGCCCCACACAGTTCGCAACAAGGCGGCATCGCAGAACGCATCAACCGCACGCTTGAGGACAGCGCACGGGCCAACCTGATTGAGGCGGGCCTTCCCATTGGCTTCTGGGCTGACGCTGTGATGTACGGCGCAACCACCCGAAACAACTGCCCGACACACTCCTCGTTGGATGGGCGCATCCCCAAGGAGGTGTGGACACAGCAGCGACAAGATGTTAGCCATCTGCGCCCATTCGGATGCGATGTTTACGTTTCAGTCCTGCCGGTGAAAGGTCGACCGAAGCTGGCGGATACGACGGTAAAATGCATCTTATTAGGGTACTACGACATGCCAGGGACGCAGTCAAAAGCATACAAATGCTATGACCGTGTAAAGCGGAGGGTCTATAAATCCAGGGATGTGACTTTCGTTGAGCGGGGAAAAAGCTCCGGCTGGACAGAAGTCATCACAGACCTGCGAAATCTGCCCCCAATCATCCCCATTCCTCCTATCGTCGCCGCTGAGGCACCCGCTTCACCCCAGAATCCAGCTACGAGGCCCGAGATAGGTGATTTGGATGTGGTGGATGTTGCGGACCAAGATGTTGCCAGCGAGCCAGCGGAGGGGGACGAGTCAGAGGTGGGAGACGAGCCAGACGAGGTGGTGGACGCACCGAAAGTGCCACGCATGCGCAAACTTCCTGCCCGCTTCGAGGGAATGGTGGATGAGCGCGGAAAGTTACCAAAAGGCCGCTACAGGGCACCGTTAGTAGCTGTGGAACCCGAGACAGCTCCAGACGCACCTGGGCTTGAGGAGGAGGAGGAAGAGCCTGAGTATCAAGCCCATGCTCGTCCTGCACGGGTCCCAGAGCCGCCGATAGTTGTGCCTTTGACCTTCAAGCAAGCAATGGCCAGCCCACACTCGGAAGATTGGGCAAACGCAATGATGCTCGAGTTTGGATCGCTGGTGGACACTGGAACTTTTGAGTATGTTGATGCTCCGGAGGGTCGAAGGGTGATAACGTGCAAGTGGGTGTTTAGCGTGAAATATGACCAGTGGAACGAGTTTGAGCGATTCAAAGCTCGACTCGTTGCACGTGGATTCACACAGATTTACGGCATCGACTACAAAGAAACATTTGCCCCTGTCGTCAAATTTACCTCTCTCCACGTCATGTTCGCCGTCGCCGCTCACTTCGGTCTCACTATCTACCAGATGGACGTCGTCACCGCTTTCCTCAATGCTGAACTTGATGAGGAAATTTATATGTCCCAACCTCCCGGTCTCACTCCCAGACTTAACGCGCGTGGTGAAGAAATGGTTTTGCGACTACACAAATCCATCTATGGTCTTAAACAAGCCTCCCGCCAGTGGTACCGCCTAATCGATTCAATATTTAAATCCCTCGGTTTCACACACCTTCAATCCGACCACAGCATCTACCTCTGCCGACGCGGTGATATTATTGTCGTCATTGCGCTCTACGTCGACGATCTACAGGGAGCAACAAATGATAAACCTACTTGGGATGTCATCAAGGCAAAGCTGTCTGCCCGCCTGAAGATGAAGGATCTCGGCATCGCGTCATACTGTCTTGGCCTGGAGATCTCGCAGGACCTCGAAGCCGGAACTGTGCGTATCTCCCAGAAAAAATATTTCCAGGATGTGCTCGAGCGTTTTGGGATGTCCAACTGTCGACCCGTCTCCACTCCGTTCCCAGTTGGCATGAAACTGACCAAAGACATGTCACCCAAGACCGCCGAGGAGCACCAGCTCATGGTTGGCAAGGACTATCTCGGAGTATTAGGTTCTGTGATGTACGGGATGCTCGGGACGCGTCCCGACTTGGCTTTTTCAGTGGGAGTCGGCAGCCGTTTTAGCTCGAACCCCGGGATCGAGCACTGGAATGCAATGATGCATCTTCTGCGATACATTAAAGGGACATTAGATCTGGGCATCACGTACCGTGGACCAGGACGGCTGTTAATCCCTCTATTCAAAACTCTACTCTGCTACACGGACGCGGACTGGGCAGGTGACAGAGATAAATTGCGATCCACCTCTGGCACTCTCGTTATTCTTGCTGGTGCTGCCGTCTCATGGATCAGCCGACTGCAGGGCATTGCTGCGCAATCAACAATGGAAGCCGAATACATCGCGGCAAGCCATTCTGGCAGAGAACTGATGTTCGTGCGGAGCCAGCTCGGCGAGCTTATGGAGAAACCCTTCAATCAACCATCTCCGATGCACTGCGACAACCAGTCGGCAATATCTGTTGCCGAAAATCCAGCCATGCACGACAAGGCAAAACATATTGCATTGAAGTACCATTACATTCGCGACCTCGTCGAAAACAAGGACATCACTCTTCATTATTGCCCATCCGGAGCAAACCCCGCGGACCTCCTGACAAGAATCCTTCCACGCGACGCGACTGTTCGATGCCGTTGTATGATTGGTTTGGAGTAGCTGGACTGCGAGGTCAGTGGGAGTGTTGTAGTATTGACCTCGCGTCCAGTCCGGATGGGGACGCGTAGGGAACGGGTTCTGTTTGGTTCACGAGTACCATGTATCAATCAAAGCCTGTAGCCGATCTCTTCAGACTGAAGAGAACGGTTACAGGTGCGTAGTATATTATTCCTAATATTATTCAGACTGAAGAGAACGGTTACAGAGTGTGACTCTGAACTCTTGTCCTACAACAGTACCATGGTCCAAAATTAGCATATTAAGAGAATGAGGTCGTAGGGGGGTGGGTATTTTGAGGTGTTGTTGGCACTGACGGTGTCCCAGAGAGGAAGGGGCGAGGTGCGTCAATGCAGCCTCTAGGTGCTTGCCATGCACTGGCCGTGTAGATGGTAGTATGCACTTCAGTCAACCCTTTTCCCAGACCCATAGGGTCTAACTGTTTCCAGTACATAATGGGTCCTATGGGTGGCAGATTTGGCAGGAGTTCCCACATTTAGAGGGAAGGACCACAATAGATGTGGGAAGTGGATGGGATGCCCAGATGCATAATCAGGGCTTCCCATATTGCTATTTTGGGCTTCCCACTTTTGATGTGCATAGGGCAAAAAAAAATCGCAATACTGCAGGCATTTCTGCATGTACTGGGCTGCAAATAGGTGGTTATGAAAGCCCTTGCATGCCTTAGCCTGTGGAAGTCATCAGGTGCAATAATGTCAGCATTTATGCTGGCCCTATTAAATGCCCTCCCCTGATTATATGCATCGGCACTAGTAGCACTGGCCATATACAGGCCGGCATGTGATCTATGCAGGCTCTATATGGTCTGTAATAGTCTGCAGGCCATGGATAGGCTTTTAGCTGGGAGCACAGGGGTATGAATGGAATTTTGATGTGTAGCCTGGGAAATGGATGCAATCCAGGCTCATACCTGTACTGAGTTGGGGTAGAGGTCAGTGGTGGTGGTAGAGGTCGGTATATAGTTGCCATATATGGTTTCAGCATCAACTACACCCTCTATCCAGGTTTGTACCTTAGGGTACAGGGGATTGTATCATACCGCATCCAATACCTTTGGGACCAGTGTGTATATACACGGCAGGTCCAGCATGGCTACACCATCTATCCGTTTGCACACCTTGGTGCACAAGGTATATCACACCCGGTCTAGGCTGTTCTCACTTCTTGCACTCCATCTGGTCTGTCCCACCACAAAAAAATTGCCCATGGGATTTCCCATTTTCCTTTGGGAATTCCCAGATTAAGGCTCACTTGGGACATCCCACATGCATTATGGGAACGACCTCACCTACCATATAAGGCAGGTGTGAGCATTCCCAGATGACAGATATGGTCGTTCCCAGTTGTTACCACAAATGGCAGATATGGTCCTTCCCAGTGGCCACTATAAATAGCTGTTATGGTCTTTCCCAGTTGCCCTATAAATGACAGGTATGGTCATTCCCTGTTGGTTCCTTTTTGAACGCCCACATGCCAGCCTTGCATCACCCTACAGTCACCTGTCACAGCCTGTCACTGTCAATGTCAAATCACTCTCTTTATTCAAACTCCGTCATCTGTCAAACAAGGTCCAATCTTATCTGTCCTTATTAATCTCACCTGTCGCAGCCTGCCACTGTCAATGTCAAATCACTGTCGTTATTCAAACTCTGTCATCTGTCAAACAAGCACCAATCTTATCTGGTCTTATCAGTCTTGCCTGTCGCAGCCTGTCACTGTCAAATTAGCCATCATTTATTGCCGGCTGTGGGAATTTATTTTGCATTTTGCGCAGCAACTAGGAACTCTTTTACAAAACCGTCAATACAGTCAGAGAGTCCTTGGCAAGCTCTATAACTTTGATTTTGACCATATTTTTGGACTCAAACCACCAACTTCCTTTTTGAGCCACTACACCTTTTGCCCAAAAAGGAAATTCGAGTGTTTTCACTTTCCCTTGCTCAGAATTCAAACCTCTTCGATGATCTAACTCATCAGGCAGGATGGAATCTGCCATAAAATATGATGTGAAGCATGCTCAGAAGCACTTGATAATTGGTTGCTTCAAATGTGAGTATTCATTCAAAAAGTGCCATTTCTGACACATTATTTTGCACTTTGCAGGCCAACAAAGCCACCGATTGCAAAATGATATAGATGACTACTGTAGCCCTCCATGAGCTCCACAGATTGGGTATAGAGATCAAAGGTTTGGGCGACGACTTTCCCTTTTGGGACACTAACGCTTTCTGCCCAAAAAGGAAATAACTGAAATCAGCCCTTCCCTGGCCCACCATTTGACCATTTTCGATGATCTAGCCCTGTAAGCATGCAGTTCTATGTTCTTTAAAGTCAACTGGGGTACATTAGAGCCTAGTATAGTGCAATAATAGGGTGAAAGTAGCGAAAATTAATACATTGTCCTGGCCATTATATCTTGAGGATATACCCATGAAAATTGCTTCTGAATGTCTTAATTTGCTTCCTTGTGCTTCGGGGACACCCTACAGGTGATATCTCATAATCTGGTGATGAAAAACATCGCATTTTGGCCATAGAAGGAAATCACATTTGGCCATAGTATGTGCTCTGGCATGATGTGAGATATCCCAAAACACACTTTTGAGATTGGCCCCTCCATTTGTATGAGAAAAGTGGACAATTGACACCTAGGACACCCCATATCCCATGATTTGAGGTGGTCTTGTTTGATATTCTTGTTCACCTTATTCAGCATGCCACAGGGTCATAGCTAATGTTCAGAACACTCCTACTCACTTTCCTACGCTATATAAACATTTTTGAGACAAAAGGCAGGCCAATATATGATGATAACCCTCAAAAGTGTCAAGTAACACATTTTGCTTCTTTCATGAATAGGGCACCAAGGAGACCTTTTAGTGCAAAATAAACATCAATGGTGAAAAGAGACAGTGTGACTGACCCAGATTATGCTTTATTTCAAGTGTTTTGGTGAAGTATTGGCCAGATAGTGTTTTGAAGCATGACCAGCATATGGCCCAAAAGTTATACTCAAACCCATCTCCTCGGAAACACCATCTGGCCAAAACTTCACCAAAACACTTGAAATAAATCACAATCTGGGTCGGTTACACTGTCTCCTTTTACCCCTGATGTTTATTTTGCACTAAATGGTCTCCTTGGTGCCCTATTCATGAAAGAAGCAAAATGTGTTACTTGACACTTTTGAGGATTATCATCGTATATTGGCCTGTCTGTTGCTTCTAAACTATTTCTATAGTGTGCTAGAGTGAGTAGGAGTGTTCAGAACATTAGCTATGACCCTGTGATATGCTGAATATGGTGAACAAGAATATCAAACAAGATCACCTTAAATCATGGGACATGGGGTATCCTGGGTGTCAATTGTCCACTTTAATGATAAGGATAGATGAACCAATCTCAAAAAATGTGTTTTGGGGTATTCCACATCATGCTAGAGCACATACTGTTGCCAAAATGTGATTTCCTTCAATGGCCAAAATGCGATGTTTTTCATCACTAGACTATGAGACATCCCCTGAAGGGTGTCCTTATAGCACAAGGGAGCAAATGAATACATCCAGGAGTGATTTCCATTGGTATATCACCCAGACATAATGGCCAGGACACAATGTATTAATCTTTGCTACTTTCACCCTATTATTGCACTGTAATAGGCTCTACTGTGACCCAGTTGGCTTTAAAGAACATAGAAAAACATGTCTATGAGGTTAGATCATCCAAAATGGTCAAATAATGAGCCAGGGAAGGGCTGATTTCAGTTATTTCCTTTTTGGGCGAAAAGCGTTAGTGTCCCAAAAGGGAAAGGCATTGCCCAAACCTTTGATCCCTATACCCAGTCTGTAGAGATCATCAAGGGCTATAACAGTCATCTACACCATTTTGCAATTGGTGGCCCTGTTGGCCTGCAAAATGCAAAATATGTTCCCAGAGCTGGCACTTTTTGAATAAATGTTCAGAAATTGAAGCAACCAATCATCAAGTGCTTCTGGGCATGCTTCACATCATATTCTACAGCAGATTCCATCCTGCCTGATGAGTTAGACCTTCCAAAAAGTTTGATTCTGAGCAAGGGAAGGGGAAAACAATGGAATTTCCTTTTTGGGTGAAAGGCGTAGTGGCCAAAAAGGGAAGTTGGTGGTTTGTGTCCAAAAGTATGATCAAAATTAAAGTTATAGAGGTTGCCGAGGGCTCTCTGACTGTGTTGACGGTTTTGTAAAAGAGCCCCTGTTTGTTGCGCAAAATGCAAAATAAATTCCCGGAGCCGGCGATAAATGATGGCTAATTTGATAGTGACAGGCTGTGACAAGGAAAGTTGATAAGAACAGATAAGATTGGTGCTTGTTTGACAGATGACAGAGTTTGAATAAAGAGAGTGATTGACATTGACAGTGACAGGCTGCGACAGGTGACATTGATAAGGACAGATAAGATTGGTGCAGATGACGGAGTTTGAATAAAGAGAGTGATTTGACATTGACAGTGACAGGCTGTGACAGGTGACTGAGGAGTGATGCGGTGCTAAAAGAATCAACTGGGAATGACCATAGCTGTCATTTATGGGGCAACTGGGAAGGACCATAACAACCATAGTAGCAACTGGGAAGGACCATATCTGCCATTTATGGTAGCAACTGGGAACGACCATACCTGTCATCTGGGAATGCTCACACCTGCCTTATATGGTAGTTGTGGTCATTCCCATAATGCATGTGGGATGTCCCAAGTGAGCCTTAATCTGGGAATTCCCAGAGGGAAATGGGAAATCCCACGAGCAATTTTTTTGCGGTGGGACAGACCAGATGGAGTGCAAGAAGTGAGAACAGCCTAGACAAGGTATGATACATTTTGTACACCAAGGTGTGAGAACAGATAGATGGTGTAGCCATGCTGAACCCGCTGTGTATATCACACACTGGTTCCAAAGGTATGAGCCTTGATGCAGGTATGGTACAGTCCCTGTACCCTAAGGTACAAACCTGGATAGATGGTGTAATTGATGCTGAAACCCATGTATGGGGAATATATACTGACCTCTACCCCAACTCAGTACAGGCATGAGCCTGGATCACATAGCCAGTTCCCAGGCTGCAGGCCAAAATCCTATTCATACCCCTGTGCCCCAAGCTGCAAGTCCATCTACAGCCTGCAGACAATTACAGACCATATACAGCCTGCACAGATTACATGCAAGCCTGTATATGGCCAATGCTACTAGTGCCAGTGCATATAAGCAGGGGAGGGCATTTAACAGGGCCAGCATAAATGCTGATATTATCACACATGGTGCCTTCCACAGGCTAAGGCATGCAATGGCTTTCATAACCACCTATTTGCAGCCCAGTACGTGCAGAAATGCATACAGTATTGCGATTTTTTGGCCCCTATGCACATCCAAAGTGGGAAGCCCAAAATAGCAATATGGGAAGCCCAGTTTATGCATCTGGGCATCCCATACACTTCCCACATCTATCGTGGTCCTTCCCTCTAAATGTGGGAACTCCTGCCAAATCTGCCACCCATAGGACCCATTATGTACTGGAAACAGTTAGACCCTATGGGTCTGGGAAAAGAGTTGACTGAAGTGTAGTATGAGTGTGAGATTTGATCGTGTGGCACTGTTTACAATACAAATAAATGATATAAGCTAAACAGGGGTAAATGTAAAATACGAATGAAAACTCAATGAAAGGAGATTACCGCATGGTAGCCCTCCGACCTTACCGCAACATTGCTTCCCGTTCACGTTCTCCGGCTGCAGCTCGTTTTTTATCAGCACACACAATCATGCCTCATGGCCAAGTCCATCAAACACAGTTTGTTATTGCACCGGCTTTGGTGTTGCTGATGTCCGGTCAGGTCCGGTTTTTTGCCAACACACCCGAACCCAAACCTGACCTGGGGTCTGGCTCGGGCAAGTTCATCAAACCGCGAACCGGACATCGGTCCAATCACAATGTGTTCTGTTCGGATTCTGGATAGGTTCAGACCTGGTTCGGACCTGAGAGTGGGTAGGTGCAGCGCCTGCCAAATTGGCCATCAACTGCATCATTGATCTGGGGGTGATGCCAGGCAAAAGTATTGTTTTCG
The DNA here is from genome assembly GCA_029204075.1 of Mycena capillaripes. Lineage (NCBI taxonomy): Eukaryota > Fungi > Basidiomycota > Agaricomycetes > Agaricales > Mycenaceae > Mycena > Mycena capillaripes. Next base: position 205,945 of record JARHKZ010000055.1, on the reverse strand, counting down.
TCCCACAGCAGGGCATTGACCTTGGATTTATGCCAGATATTGTCCAAATATCAATTCATTTGTAACTGTTGGAGGAATTTTGCAGGACCCACCCCGTTCCAGAGATCGGACATGTGGCCCAGCTGTTTGCCTCGATATCCTGTGTCTCATTTCACGCAAAGGAAATTCCTCCGACAGTTACAAAACTTTGACTTTATCAAACATTACTGACTTGTTGTTGGAATTTTTTGCAATTAGCAGTTTTTTGACCCGCCCGCAGTGAAGGTAAACATCAACAAGCAACAGTGACAACCTTTATTGCCACATTTCTCGTCGACTACAAATACCTGGAGTGTGATACATCATAGCAGTGTACTATAGCATTTTAACATCTAAAATACATTGTACCGAGGGAGCTGAGGCCCGTTATTGGTATGCATCAGGGAAACAGAGGTTTTGAGCTGATTGCGACCATGGGAGCAAAATGATGGAAACACATCACCGTGTCTACCCACTGAGAGAACCGCAAAAAAAAAAAAAAAAAAAAAAGGAACCTCTTTTGGGAACTTGAAGATTAGATGAGCCAGTACACGGGCTTCGGTAACAGCCTCGAGATTGATGTTGTCCGAAGCCTGCCACAACTTTGTCAATCTTCTCGTGCGGGTCGCCTTTCAGCTCATCATGTAAGTTAATATCTTCATTGCTTTTGTGGTCTTGAATTGAGGCCAGGATCAAAAAATTCAGTTTTTAACAGAGACAGGCGACAGTCTTTGAAGTCTACCAAAGAAATGGAGTGATGCTCGAGTAACTCACCATTTTTCACCAGTGCAACTGCCGCCCTGGCCCGTGTGTTCATGCTGGATTCAGCCAACGAGACTGGATGTGGGGAGTAACACAAATAGTGAATATCACAAATATTCGTGCCAAGCCATTTGCGAATAGCGAATATTTATATTCGTGAATGGCTGTGGCTGTGCTATTCGCGCGAATGCGAATATCAGTTTTCAGGAAAGTTGATATTTGCGAATATTTGCAGCCATAATACACAGCCAAAGTTTCAATCAAGCATGGTAAATTTGGGTTTGTTTAACACATCTCCTCTCTGGAAACAGAACATACTTCATTTACACCAACTAGATCTGTAATTCATGTGCAAACCAACCACTTTAGAGACATCTTTACTTTGACAACTGCTTGATTGGTTGAACATGGCAAGTGCATTGATCAATCAAATGGTTGAACACGCCAGACAAGGGCTTGTATGAGTCTTTGACAATGTTTAAACTCACAAGATAGCATAAAAGTGCTCTCACCAACTCATTGGTGGCTGCTAAACCCCCGAATTCTCAATGTATTTGCTAAGTATTCATATTCATGAATATTCGCAAATATTGCTGGCTAAGCAACGAATATTTGTCATCAATAAACGAATCTGTGAACATAAGGGTGCAGTGGTACATGTCTTACTCCACCAACTGTTCCTCATTACAGCGCCCTTATTATTTTTAATTGCAACTGGAGTCGGTTGGCCCCGCTCCATGAGAGAATAACGAAATGGATGCTATGTTAGATGGAGTCACATTGCTCGCCATTGAAATTATCTCACTCTCTTTATAAAATTATCACTGTCTCCCTTAAGCCTTAAAACTCTGCCTTGGGAAATCAACTCCAGTTTTTTGAGTTTAACTTTGAGGAGGGTGCCAATTCAAGCGCTATATACTTAACCGAAGTGTCAGACTGCACTTCTGGCAAGATCAAGAACACCTTATTGCTGCTGTTATTTTCGTTTGACTGACTCTGTATAAAATGAGAATGTGTGAAGCTTTTAGAACCCACTTTGGGTCATCAGGGCCCGAAACTTTGGAGGCGCCTGTCAGTTAACGCAATCGGTGGATTACTAACTCACCGGTGTTGACGAACCAACCAACCGTGCGAGCGCAGAAGGAAGGAACTAAGTGCAACAATAAAGACAATATGAAGTAAGAATCAATAATAGTACCGGATCATGTAAATGAAATGCGAGCTGTCTGTAAGTTCGAATTAACAGTGTATAGCCACCAGAGGCTCGGGTTCCGTGGTCAGTGTGGGGCAATGCTCGACAGTGTCTTCGTGCTCAAAGGTGGAGTGCACCCCGTTCATACCAATTTCTTGTCGGGAACCGTGAGGAAATGGATGCTAGGCCGGCAGACACTTGTTGAATTTACAAATGCAGCTCCTCTACAAAAGCGCAGCGGGAGCATGGCTTATTCGGAACGTGCTAAGTTGTAGCATATAGTACATCGGCCCAGAATGTACTAACATTACGCTGCAACTGCAGTTACAAATAAGACTCAGGATAAATATTATGCTCAGCTAGCCGAGTTGTAGTGTCAAGTACATTAGGCTGAAATGCACTATCACTACGCCACAACTCACAAATTGTCGACAAGCTCGCCACTTTTCAGGTTGTAGATCTACGGCACGTAAAATTCAGCAGTCCAACCAGACATTGCTGACCTTCCTGCGTGATAGGAGGATCATTGCTCTGCAAAAAAGAATCTATGTGAATCGTACTACAAATACGCCGTATCACGATCTCAACGGTGACCGGACTACAGTTAGTACGTGTAATAGTCAGTAAACACCTCGTTTACTGCATCCGGCCCACATACTTACTTATCGACCGACCGACTCGGCACAAATATTAACGCTATCATATGGCCACGATCTGTTCCGAGCGTTTTTGTGAGACTGCTACGGATATGGGGTACGCGTTGTGCAACATCCAAGTCTCTAGCACTACAATTATTGGGGGAGCTTGCTCCCCCGATTCTATCCAGGCAATCCGATTTGCGTGTCACGTGAAAAACAGCGTCTTTGGTGTTGTTTGCTAAATCACGTGTTGACTCCCACGCTGGCGCCGCCGCGCAGCGGCAGCTCGTTTCGGCCGAATCCATGGCAGCTAATCTCGAAAACAAAAGCTCTGTATTAGCGAGCTCCCCCTTACGTATCCGGGCACCGGAATACAAAACATATTTGTCTTTCAAACCAGGGAATAGCAATGATCGTGACATGCCGCTGTACTTGCTGATTTAAATCCCCAGCCGCCACGGCTTCATCTCCCGTTGTTGATATATTTAAAAGCGCGCTCAAGCAGAAGCAACTACAATAGAAAATTGATCCGCTCCCCTCGGATCCCCAGCTGTCCAGGTCTTGGTCCACATGTTCGGATCCCCGCCCGATATCCATTTCTGTTAAGTTCGCAGTGCACTTTCGTGTTAGCGGACTGAATACCGCTATGGTTCTGCTCTAAGAAAACGCGGTGATCCGACTCAGCACATATTATCAGGGCGGGCATCGAGCCTTGAAGCGGTCTATTTTGACAAAACTATAAAAGTAGCACCTGTTCATTTCAGTGCTCACCATCCTTTTCTCTCTCACACAACCACTCCCACTTCTTTCTTCATCATATCATGCTCTTCCCAAAGTCGCTTGTGCTGGCCTTTACCCTCTGCTTCTTCCATTGCTAGATCGCAGTGAACGGCTCGCCTGTGCATGCGGTTCGTTTCTGTTTCTGCACGATACCACTGCACCCGCATGACGAATTAATGACTGATCGCGCTCTCAACCAGAGCCTTGATGGGAGAGTCTGTGGAGGCCAGCAGGGGTCGTGTGATTTTGTCCCGGTCATCAAAGGAAACGACGGGGTCGGTAATTTTCTCTCCTACTTTCCCTCTTGCAGCGCTAACTTTACAATCAGAACGAGGACCTTGGAAGAGCCTGCTGAGGTCAGCAGGGGTCATTTGATTGACCTCACGGGGCTCCGACTCGTTTTTGATTAACTCACAGAGACGTCGGAAGAAGACGGTCTTGAACAGCACTAGCGAACAATAAGTTTACGGAAGCGCATTGTATTTACGGAAATATACAGTATTCGAGTTGGCAACTTGGATTAAACACCGTGGTGGACGTTGTGAACATGCGCAAGAGACGGGACATCGGAGTTGAGTGGGCAGTATTTCTCGAGGGTTTGCGAACCTGTGGTTCGCGGTCAGTTCACGGCAGAGATAGTACGTATCAATGCAAGACGTGCCCTCGCTCAAAAACAGCTGATCAGTATGCTACACTGAAATGGATCCTAGTCGACGTGACCCATGGATACAAAAGGAGTGGGACGAAGCTTTAATCGGCCAAGCTTGGCGGTATGCGGAAGATGACATTTGATCCAGAGAGTCAGAACGTCGCGCGCCATCTGGGCTACCCACTTTACCAATTCGTCATTTGCCCACGGTGAGCCAACCATTTCGAAGGCAATCAATTAATGGCGTTCGGGTATGGTAAATGGCCTACGTCTTGGGAATTCGTTTGAGGGCACTGCAAGCGGGAGTGCATAGATTTGTATTTTTGGAGGCGGTCAGAAAATACCTTGGCGCTTGGGGTGGGAACTTGCCAGGAGGGGTAGTTTCCCATAGGGAATCGATCTGGGTCAATGAGGTCACCAGGCGACTCGCTTTTAGACCAGAAGACCGTGGGCTCTGAGTGTAGTTTTCACGTATGCCCATAAGTGCCCATCTTTGTGGCTGATTTACGCGGCTGGCTGCGGCGCACGGCGACGCGTGCTGCGGTAAATTTCTAGCCGAGCAAGTGGTCAAAAAGTTTACCAAAACATCCCACGAGCGGGACGGCGCGCGCAAGCGACATCGAATTCGTGACAGTGATGCACAGAGTCAAAAGTTGGAAAGTTAGTCGAACGCACCGCGATTGAGCACTCAGGCGCCTCTCAAATACGCCGGCTGGATAATACACACAATTCCTCAGTTCGTGGTATGGCCGCTGCGGGAACCTACCTGAGGATCGCGTGCGTCATGTGACAGTACCGGAACAGAGGGATTACGAGCACCGGCGAATTTCTCCCCACAGAATATGCGCGCGCACAATCGGGATTCCATTGGCATCACGGACTGGTGCGATGAAAATCGCCAGCAACCGACAGCCAAGATCCGCAATAAATTATACGGGCAATCGGTTCAGGAGACAAGGCAATTGGATGTAGTAGACGCACTCGATACGATTCCACCGTGAAAATCGTGCTGACACTCAGATTTTATAACCGCTCAAGCACAGAGTATTGGGTGGAGAGAAAAGCCTGGGATAATAACCGGCGCGTCCCGCGATATTTGACGCGTCGAATGTCGGTTTGGCGGGGTGGATGTCGATATCTATCGCCAGGAGTCGTCTGTGTCAATAGTACGTCATTGCTGGCTGAGGTGACCTAAATAGAGTAGGTCAGAAAGCAATCCGTTACTGGGGAGCTCAAGTCTTGAGTCAGGTTACAGCCTAGTGAGCGCGACGCAGAAGTGACGACGCAGAAGGCAAGAGACATGCCGTCATTGATCCGCCAATTGATCACTTCGCGGTGTCGTCATCCTTGTCGTTCTGGTAGGTTAGCAGTCCAACTATGCTCATCGCCTTAAATTCCAGAAGTTAGTCCTGGTTCAAGGCTTTGCCGCAATCATCCCTGGGGTCATGGCAAGTCCTCGGTAAAGAGGCTATATTCTGCCCTTGCGCCTCGAGAATGGCGGGCCGCGGCGGCAGTCTATCGCAGAGATGGTGTTGCCAAAGACGTGTGTTTGAAGCACTGTTGGACCAAAAATTGACGATATTGCTCGCCACAGCAATGGCGCTGAGCCGAGATTACACGATATCAATCCTCGGGGAGATTCTTTACGACGCTTCATGGGTTGCAATTGACAGACTACAGATGCCAGACACCCAAATCTTCTGCGACCAACTGGCACTACGGCGCACGTACATCTCGCCACACACGTCCACGCAGCCGAGATGCCCACGCGTTACCGTCCTCGCCCGTCCATGAACGTCTATGGAGGCACTGTCGTCTTCGCCCGCCCGCCCCCACCACTAGGAGAGAAGGTACTGAAAGCAGGGACATACGTGACAGCAACGGCAATGCGGCGGGCGTACACTGGTATAAATGCGAAACCTCCGCTTCCTTTAATCGCGCGGCAAACCCGGAGAACAGGGACGGAAGCCCGGCGTCAGGTACACGTGCACTTTGCGCAGACCGCATGATTGGACAAGCCCGAGTCTCAGCCGCCCGGCAGTTATGCGCGGTACACTATAGGTAAGCACGGCGTCGCCCCGGCTTCAACTGCGCCCCATGCGGCTGCTGAAACTCGGACCGTCGGCGCGGCTCTCGCGCGCCTGCCCCGCAGTCGCTTGTACCCCTCGCGCCTCACCCGCTACCCGCAGAGACGCTGCATGACGCTCACGCCAGAGCTCTGAGTAACGTTGCGCCTCCTCCACGCCCACATCCGCACGAAGACGAGGCCGATACGCCGCGTGTTCGCGAAAGCGCACCCCCATAAGCGCCTACTCGGCAACCCCAGGTCGGCCGGCGCGTACATCCAGAGGTGTGTCTCCCTCTTCGCGCAGCGCCGCGTCTCCGCCCTCCGTCCTCCGCCCTCCCCCTCCTCCAAAAAAAAAGAGACAATAAATATCTCGCACTCACCCTCAATGCCCCACTCCTTATACTATCCCCCACATTCTGCACGTCCGGGTTCGCCGGCACGCGCCCAATGACGTCGCGCGCGCTCGCCTCAGACCCCGCGAGCGGCGAGCCATAGCCCCGCCGGCGTAGGACGAGGAACCGGGGCTGTGAGGGCCGTCAGGTCTGCAGGTGCCGTCAGCGTCGTTCACAAAGAAAGCCGAAAGAAGAAAAGGTGGAGGGCACGGGTCAGTCGGGGACAAAACTAAGACATCGAAAATCCCACTCACCCCTCCTCCCTCCCAAAATACTCATCGCCCCCAGTCCCCGTCCTCCCCGAAAACAACTTCCGCCTCGCCTGCGCCTCCGCCTCCTTATCATACGCCCCCCTCCCAAAATACATATCACTGCTGATCCCCTTCTGCCCCCAAACTTGTCCGGGTTGTCCGCTGCTATCGTCTGGTTGATGCCCGGGTTAAACGCCCCCCCGAGGAGGACGCGGAGGGTGTGGACGCAGCGGAGGGTAGAGCGACGAATCCGAGCCTGACGTAGCTCGGGGAGGCGGCGGGCATGCCGTTGGTGGTGGTAGTGGGGGCAGCGGCGGGGTGAAGGAGTTCAGTGGGGTCGCAGCAGCGGCGGCGGCAGTACCGGCGACCTCGCGCTCGTACTGTGGGCTTTAGTGCGTTCCTCGTCTTCGCGCGCGCAGCGCTCGGCCTCGGCGAAGGAGATGGGGGTGGATTTTTGGGTGTCTGAATGGAGGAAAGAGGAGTTAGCAAGGGAGAAGGAAGGCGGAGAAATCACGAGGGTAAAAAAGCAGAGAAATGGAAAGGAAAGAAATGCCGACAATCACAGTACGGCCGAGCACGAGATGGGTGCGTGCACAGTGGACTCTGGCACGCGACCACATCGTTGTCCAGAGGGAGAGGGGGGCTGGACCGAAAAGAAAAGGAGCCACGGGATGGGCGTAGAGCCGAGAATGGAGGAACGGCGAACGGACGTGAGAGCGACGAGGGCAGAAGATTCAGCAGTTAAGCATGCCCTCGAAGCCACTGGCTCGAGCACGACACAACTTGCGCCACTCGTGTTGCGCATCATGCACCCTAGGTCGGGACATCGGCGCACCTGCGCAGTTGCCGCCCACGTCCACGCAACCGAGACGCCGACGCGTTGTGGTCCTCGCCCGCCCATGCGACCATCACGAGCACGACGCAGTACACGCCCCACGCAGCGCGCCCACGCGGCTCGTCTCCCTTGGCGTGCTCGGCTTGCTCCAGCTCTCGAAAAAGTCGTCTTCCCCGCCCTCCTTCTCGGCGGCTGCGGCCGCCGGTGCATTTGTCACCCCCTCAAGCACCACGCTCTCCCCCCACTTCGCCCGATCCGCCTCCACCCTCCGCCCCAGCTCCTCCTTATACAGCCCCCCAACGCGTCGCTCGTATCGCGCCTTCCCGGTAAGATTGGAGGCCCCATGTTTATGCAGAAACTCGGAAAAGGCGGTGTTCCCCCCGACCTTCATGGCGCGCAGCTGGGCGGCGGATCAGCTGTCGAGGTTGGTTGAGCGGACGAAGGTGATGTGGACGCCCATATTGCGGTGGAGGGCTGAGCAGTCGAGGCAGAGATAGACGGCGAAGGTGACGGAGGACCAGGTGGGGTTGCGCGTGGAGCAGTCGAAGCAGGTCTGTGCGTGGAATCGAACAATCCAAGTAAAATGAAGCCAGAGATGAGTGTAGGCCATGTAAAATCATGTAAAAATTTGCCGCCACCAAAACGAGCCGGGATAAGCCAGCCCAAGTAAAGCAGAGTAGAGAATAGCCGTTCCATATCGCGAGTATGTCGTCCAGTAGAGTTACAACCAAGTCCAAAATCAAATCCAAGTCGATCGCAAAAGAGAGAAAAAAAAACCAGACACGATCAGCGTCTGCTTCTCTGCAGATTTTACAAGACAAGGACTCGCCTTGTTCTCCTTCTGCGCCCGGAGGACAGCAAAGATGCGGTCGCTCTCTTGCTTTGAGACTTGGCCCGCCATTGCGTGTGCTGGTAATAATCGAGCCGAGTGTGGCTGAGGGGAAGCGACGTGGAAGGTGGCGGTGCCCGTGATTCCATCAGTGATGGCATCGCTGCTAACCTTCCTTGTTTCCTGTCAACACGAGCATTTGAGTCAGACACAACGTGGGACGCTCTCTCGGTTTCTCGCTCGTTCTGGGTGAATGATATCCTAGCATTGTCAAACCAACACTCTTTACTGCAGCGCGAAGCCAACCTGACAAAATGAAAGTTCATGTTTATGGTCAGACGTCTGGCAGCCCGGGCCACAATAGAGCATAAATGCAGTGGGATACATAGGAAGGGAAGGTATGCAATGGAAACAAAATCAATTCTTTGACCGCTCTTCAGACTTCTGAACTAGATGATAACAAGTCAAGAAACATTGTGGAAACTTCTCTCCGTCCTGCATTGGTTGCAAAATAAACTTACCAAGGAAAAACTCACCAACTTGATCTCAGATGCTTGGCACGAAAAATGCTTGATGTCAATGCCACTTACAAGCGCCGCTTCGATCATATAGCGCTTGCGTTGAGTATTTCCGTCACCCAGCCTTCGAGCTTCTGGCATTCCTTCCAAACCAATCCATTTTTGTTGGCCTCGACTTGTGCTGCAAATGAAGCGATTTTGGTCTGATTTAAAGGTAATTGTTTTCGGGTGATCGCGTCTCATACCATAAGTGGCTTATGTACTCTACTTGTCGGCAGCCTCAGGGCATCATTTCTAGTTCATGTTACACCTACACAGCCAGACCTTCAGATAGGATGTGCTTATCTGGCAAGAGAATGGGTCATGTCTAATTGTGTAATCTGCCCAAGGTACATATATGCCGTAGAATAACCCCAAGTTGACCTCGGGTTGAACCTGGGTCAATTATATATGCACATGTCCTGTACTTCACTGGCTTATTTCTCACCCGCGCATACGAGATTCTGAACCCGGGGCTAAAAAAAAGCCGGTGTTTTGTTTAATGGAGTTTCCTTCCTGTGTATGTATTCTCTGCCACTCCAGCTCTACAATGGATGTTATCCATCGTACTCCGAGACAATTCTACACCACACTTGGCTCATCACTTCATTAATATCTCACTTATTACCCAGGTTTTTCCTTCCCCCAATTATGCTGTCCATCAACTGTCTCCATTGCATTCTCGTCTCATTCACTAAGTTACAGACTGGATTTAATGAGCTCGTGTTGCAACTATGCCAACTGCTAATCTCGTGAGTCTCAGACTCTCAGATCACCTTCAAGGAGATTAGAGAACTTGTGTTCAACGAGATAGTCATCAATTTTGATTCCCACCCCCTTCATATGCATCCATGCTTATTGCTGGTGGCAACTGACCTGCGGACTCGAGTTCCAAACTCAATCTGGCCATCTGCCTTCTGGCCGCATCTGAATCATTAAAATTTCCGCTGACATTAATGTTCTCTTCACTTTTGCTTCTCTCAGTTGCCAAGCCAGATCGGGCCTCCGCTACTCTGCAGATTTACTGTATTCATATATTCAACTCAAGGTACTGAGAACCATCTGAGAGGAAGGTCTGTAATCAAATCAATAGTGAGTTTGTGCTGCAGCCATTAGAGCCATCCAATGGCTAACGATTTCACAAACAGGCTAATGCATTTTAACCATCGCCATGCAGACTGGGGGCATGTACTCCGGCTTGAATCAGGATAACATATCTCAGTTCAACCAGAGCATCGACTTCATATCGGAGAGCAAACAGGGATCTCAAATAGTTCAGAAGGAGTTCAGACCCCAGTGAACTCCGCCAGTTCCATCCCAGCGCATGGGGCCAATATCAAATTGGTTGTACAGACTACTCCCATCAACAAATTCCCCTGTGATGTTTCCTTGCATTAATTGTTCAATCCATCCATCTAAAACCTCATATGGTTTTCCGACCATTGTACTGGGTTGGCAAAAAGGGAAAAATACGAAAAAAAAAGAAATTGAAAAGAGGAAGATTGCAAGAATTTCAATGTACTTCTAGGAAATGTCTTCGAGGCTTTACGAGGTCGAATAGTTCCTTCTCTTGACATCTTATTCACAAATTGTTCCTGCACAAAATGCAAGCAGACCGGTGATTTACTGGGTTACAAGCAGCTGCTCAGCTGCTTTGCGGCCTCGCATCCACTTCTTCATGGCAGAGAGAGAAGAAATTAGTCTACCTTTGAGCGATAAGATGCCAGTCAGGTTGTACAGCTGCCCGGAGCTCCTTATCACCAACCAAGTCATGCTTGCTCCATGACCTGAGCAAAGGAAAGTGTGCAGTGGGCAAATTGGTCAGAGTCGGACCGTGTAGTGCTGGGAAAGTCCGGTTCAGAAATCGGTTCGAACCTGAACCGGACCGAACTGAACACCGAGTTCAGGTTCAAGGTTCAAAATTTCCTTGAACCAAACGCGGTGTTCAGGTTCGGCGTTCGGGCGATGAGACTCGCGTTCGAACCGAATCGAACGCTGAACCTGAAAACTGGCTAATTGGCTATTTTTTCCACAATTTTCGGCGATTTCTGGCCCGCACTTTGGCCAAGACATGTCGGCATAATGTGCTACACCTCCACAAAAATCTCCAGCGGCTCATTGAAAAGAATTAGGACAAATCTTGTATGGCAACAGGCTCTGGACAGCTTAATTTTGGGCGTGCCGGCCGTTTGGCAATCGTAGAATCGTGATTGGCAGGTGCTCTGGACCCATTTGAGATGTTAGGACCCCAGAAACATGTCACTGAGAGGCAGGTTCACGAATGGGCGTCAGCTAGACCCACGATACACTTCAAGTTTTCATCCAAAGTCCACCTGAATTTCCCAGTCAATATTCCTCGCCTTTTACGCTGGTAGGCTGAAAAGGCGACGGCCGGTGCGACTAGGTACTCTGCACAGCCACACAAGGTCCGTGCTCGTGCGTGCAGTTGGCGGCGCGGTGGATGTGAATTGCAACCACTTGCCCGAATAAGCTGTGTGGCTGTGCAGAGTACCTAGTCGCACCGGCCGTCGCCTTTTCAGCCTACCAGCGTAAAAGGCGAGGGATATTGACTGGGAAATTCAGGTGGACTTTGGATGAAAACTTGAAGTGTATCGTGGGTCTAGCTGACGCCCATTCGTGAACCTGCCTCTCAGTGACATGTTTCTGGGGTCCTAACATCTCAAATGGGTCCAGAGCACCTGCCAATCACGATTCTACGATTGCCGAACGGCCGGCACACCCAAAATTAAGCTGTCCAGAGCCTGTTGCCATAATCTTGAGCTCTTCAAGTAGCATTGGGTGCGTGTCGACCTGTCAATAAACCTTGGTAAGCATATTGTGGTTCCCGTACACCCGTGAAGGAAATTAACCCATGTTACAGCCCTGGTAGTACATTCCATTCGAAGGAAAATGGGGGGCCCGGTCATTTTGGACCTGATTTTGCGTCGCCGAGAAAGCCAAAATTTGGCTAGGTTCGAATGCGTTCGAACGCGAACCGAACCTGAACGCAGGTTCAGGTTCAAGGTTCAGTACTCACCTGAACTGAACGTGGGGTTCAAGTTCGACGTTCAGAGTAAAGTGCCCTGAACCTGAACTGAACCGAACCTTCCCAGCACTAGGTCAGATGTCTGGCAGCCCAGGCCGCAATAGAGCTAAATACAGTGGGACACATAGGAAGGGAAGGTAGGGGAAGGTATACAATGGAAACAAAATCAATTCTTCGACTGCTCTTCAGACTTCTGAACTAGATGATAACAAGTCAAGAACATTGTGGAAACCTTCTCATCGTCCTGCATTGGTTGCAAAATAAAGTTACCAATGAAAAAACTCACCAACTTGATCTCAGATGCTTGGCACGAAAAATGTTTGATGTCAATGCCACTTACTTACAGCGCCGCTTCGATCATATAGCGCTTGCTTAGATTTCCGACACCCAGCCTTCGAGCTTTTGGCATTCCTTCCAAACCAATACATTTTGTTTGGCCCCGACTTGTGTTGTGCTGCACATGAAGCAGTTTTGGTCTGGTTTAAAGGTAACTGGTTTCGGGTGATCGCATCTGATACCATAAATGGCTTATGCACGCTACTTGTCGGCAGCCTCAGGGCATCATTTCTCGTTCATTTAATACCTACATAGCCAGGCTCGGTTACGGTGTTTGTAGGTTCCCAAAAGAATTACAAAAAATGCGCCCAAAAAGGAAAGAGAAAGAAGAAAGAAAAGACGGAAAAAGGGAGAGTCTGTCGGAAAAATCGAAAACATATGATATGGGCTGATCTGGGCATATTAGGTTTGGTCAGACCATCAGGGCGAGGTGGGGATAACCAGACACAGAAATTGGTTATAAGGGCTGACCAGCCTTACCGGCCTAATCAGCCTGGACGGAGTCTGATACTACCTGATCAGGGAAAGTTCAGGGCAAGGGAAAAAATCAACCTTTGATTTCACCAGCTTCAACCTCTAATGTTGCGTCAAGGATGTTTTGTAGTGTAACTAATCTACTTAGTACCCGATTCTAACTATTGCTACAGGCAGGGATTGAACACAAGCCGAGACTTCGGAGATCACGCACTCTAACCACTCCGTCACGGAACCCATAGTGGTGCAAGAAACTCAATGTCATATATACCGCACATTTTTTTTACCTGATCAGGTCTGATTAGCGATGACCAATGGCTATCATACCACTTCAGCTGTACTTCCTAGACAAGAACTAATGTTCATAAATTGTTGTAGCATTGATATGATCTCGGACTGTATTGGATGTTGTGAGAGATGAATAAATAAGAAGTAAGTAAAATTTGAATATGTTGAATGTTGCTGGGAACTATCTGGAAGCTGTGGTGTACAGTAGATGGGGAGAACAGGCCAAAAATTGCGGGTTGAATTAGTAGAGTCGCGCAAGTGTGTGTTGAAATCGGACACTATTTTGTTGTTCCCTTGAAAGCAAAACAGCAATCCACATCGCCCTAGTCCGCAACTTCTGGCAGAGTGTGTCCAGTTCTTAGGAGATAACATAGTTGCAGACACTGCTAGCCACCAAAATATCACTTTCTACTGTACTGTAGGATATTTCATGACAATAGCTGATAGGACTCACCTTCAAACCTGGTCATATCTGACCAGGCCTCATTATACTGTCAGGTACAGTCAGGTCCTGATCAGACAAATCCTGTTTTTCCGACATCTGAGCTCCTCCACAGTCTGAAATCCTGTAAAAATTCCTGATGATACCTATTAATATTGTAAAAATACCGATGCTGGGCGGCATTACTATGGAAAATCAGCCGCACATCGGCATGCACATCTTCGGTTGGAAAAATTCATCTGACTTTGTTTGCGAGCAGCATCAAATTCCAATGCAACTGGCAATGGATTCACCTCCATAACCCTTCAGAATGCCAACCATTTGTGGATAATATGCCTTCTGCCTCCAACAATAATTTTATAACAAGTCTGAAGTTCAGACAACACACAGATAGTATTTGATCAAATTTCAGCCCAACTGACATTGATTCTTAACCCCATAATAATAAAACCACCTTCAGTTGGGCTGACATTCATCAAACATGTTGTGGTACAGGTTTTCACTATATGTCTTCATGTGCTTCCTTCTTGATTTTGGAAGAGGATAAACCAAGAAGAGAGGAGTGATTACATGTAAAATGTTTATCGCCAATAGATCAGCAACAACTGCTTACTGTGCATGCTACAAATCTGAGCAAGATACCTGTCCAAGGAATATCTGCAAAACCCTCTGTAAAGTCTTTGCAGGGACTGCAGCCGGCCAGATTATGATGGAAAAGTACTACACAACCATACCTTCCACGTGTCAGTGGTAATTATTCTTTGTCAGGCTGAAGTGGTGTGCTAATTAAGTCAGAGACATTTCCTCTTGTCTACCAAATTTACACGCCTGGAAATTTTCAATAAATGTGAGTTGCTTGTATGGTGTAGCCACTGTTACTGTGCTCAATTTCCATCATAAATCTCAGCGAAAAGTTCAAAACTGAGCAAGAACAAGCTCAAACAGTCTCAAAAGCTCTTAATCAAAACTTATGTAAACGACAGGTTTTCCTCATATGGAACACCAAAATGGGGTAAAACCCCATCGGGAACAACTTCATATGGGTTGTTCCCAATTGGGAACAACCCTTACATGGGAAATTGATCCAACTAACACCGTAACCGAGCCCACAGCCAGACCTTCAGATAGGATGTGCTTATCTGGCAAGAGAATGGGTTATGTCTAATTGTGGAATCTGCTCAAGGTACATATCTCTCTCTTTATAAAATCATCTCTGTCTGTCCGAAGCCTTTTAAACTCCGCGTTTGGGAGATCAGGCCCGAGGCTTGGGAAACACTAGGTCCAGACGTTTGGAAGCGCTCAACACACGGCGCTTCCTTGGGGCTTTTGGCCCCATGATGAACTCTAAGCACGTGCGTGTCTATAAAAATGTACACAATGCCAAACTTCGATTTTCTCACCAAATTTCCCAAGCGGTCCGAAGCCTCTTAAGTTCCGGCCCTTTAACTGACAACAGGTTCGGGATCCTCCAATGCTGGCCCAATCGGTGGAGTCGGCTTCTTGCAAGTTGCACCGGATGTCTTGGCAGACATCGGAACGCATGCTGGCGCTCCCCACAATCACCATTCATTACTTCCATGTCCAAGACACTCAGGAATGTCCACTCATTCTCCGTCATTACTTTGTTACAGTAATCATGATTCACAGCTCATCTCAACCAAGTTCAGTTCAACTCCAACATGTGAAGGGAGTTGAACGAAGTAGGTTTCTGAAATTTGAGTTTGGAAAGCGGGATGGGAGGCCGCACAGTGGCCGACCAGCCCCTTGTATGCCGTAAAATAACCCCAAGTTGACCCCGGGTTGAATCTGGGTCAATTATATATGCACAAGTCCCGCACTTGACTGACTTATTTTTCACCTGTGCATGCGAGATCATGAACCCCGGGCTAAAAACAAGCTGGTGATATTTTGTTTACAGCTATTTTGAAAACGATAGCCAATTTTCGTTTTCGAGCAAAGTTCGGCTAAGTTCGGCAGAGTTCGGCTAAGTTCGTGCAGCTCCACCGCAATGTCGCAACCACAGCTCGCAACCACAGCTCTTACTCAACGACCATCCCCTTGTCCCCATCTACCATGGCCCGGGGAAATTGACGCCATATTCCTGTCGAGCAGAAGCGGCTCATTACAACTATGGCCAATACTATGAAGCCGGGCAAAATCGCTGCGGTGGCGCATGTAGACTTGAGTACTGTCTACCGGGTCCTCAGAACGTGGCGGACCACCGGGAAACATGTCCGAATACCGCTTGAACTGGGTAGACCACGTATCCTCACCACCTTTGAGATATCTGTAGGTTCAATCAGCTCATAATCTGCCATGGCGCTCACGGTATATGAAGTACTTGGAGGGTCTTATCCAACGGACTCCTGATATCTATTTGGTCGAACTCCAGCAGTGTCTTTTCGAGTCTACAGGGCTGGAAGTAGCACAGACCACGATACGCGATGCTCTTCTGCGTCGCGGTTATACACGGAAGCATGCAAGTATTTTGTTGCTCCCTGCTTTGTTGACATCTGAATATTGTGTTGTAGGTTGGTCGTTCTGCATGCGAAGCTACCAAGGAGAAACGGCTAGGTTACCAAGCTAAAGTAGGCGAACATCCTGCTCGCCGATTGGTATTCCTTGACGAGGCTGCATGCAATCGTCACACGTCCAACCGTCAGATGGCGTGGGCACCAGTTGGAGAGCGGGCTTCGCGCCATGATTTTTTTGTCAGGGGCATACGGTGCGGCTTGATATTCTGCTGTTGTCGACCTGCATACTCATCAGGGTCCTGTCAATTAGCTTCTCAGTTTTGCCAGCAATTTGTCTCGACGGTGTTCTCCATCTTGATATTCTCACTCGCTCTTGGACTGCGGATGAATTTCGCAGCTATCTTGATGTTCTCCTTGATCGCATGAACCCGTTCCCTCAAGATAGCTCTGTACTCGTGATGGAAAATGCGAGTGTCCATCACTTCGATGGGATCCGAGAGATGGTTGAGGGACGGTGAGCTGTCATTAACGCCTATCGCGATGCTGCAACTAATTGTTCAATTCTGAATCAGCGGACGCCGTCTAATCTATCTTTCGCCATATTCGCCGGATTTCAATCCTTCTGAGGAGGGATTTTCGTCGTTGAAATACTGGATTCGACGAAACCGTGACAATGTTCTTACTCAATTGGAGGGTCGGGATGACTGTGATCCAGTTGGAATGCTATGGAATGCCGTTTATGAGACTATGACTCCAGATAAGATTGAAGGATGGTTTCGGGATTGTGGATACATTGTATAGTCAGACAGTACACGGATAGTTCAAGAAATGGATTCCAATGTGATAATACAGTGTGTACGTTGGTAGGTAATACAATATGTGCGTGCAAGTTTGTTTGGGCGATGTGAGTTCATGAAAATTAGTTCTCCTTCCCACTGTTCCACCGATGATACCCTCGCACGTTTCTTCCTGTTTCGCTTCTTGGCTTCCTTTACCATTTTCCCCACCTTCTTCATGAATGCACCAATCGCACCATCTGCCATTCCAACCGTTTTCTTGTAATAAGACCTGTTGAACTCCGGGTCGAGGGCACTGTGGGCATATACAATGCCTTGTGCTCGAAGACCGTCCACGTATTGAAGGTAGTTGAGGTCGGGGTATTTGTTATCAAGCTCGCGAAGGACATCGATGATAGGGAGTACGTCGTCGTCGTCGGAATCGTCATCCGAGGATTCCGCTCGGGAACGCTTGCCAGCAACATTGGTATCAACATCGCGCAGAGCGTGATCACCAGAGTTAGAGCTGGAACTGGATCCGACGTGGACGTGGATGGGCGGTAAAGCAGGCTGCGCGCGGCCACGCGTATTGCGCTCCTCTCGTGGGCGGCCGCGCTCCGCAAGTTCGTCAAGTCGGAGAATGTTGGGAGGATTGATACATTCCGGATCGGCCTCGCCGTCGCGCTGCCGTGAGAATGGTTAGCGATTCAAGACAGAAAAAAATGTTGTAACACACCATTTTGCGGGCCCACAGAGACACAACATCGATCCCCACCTCAACATGCTTGCCGGGATGTGCGCTTTTTGGCCCCATAACGTAGCACCACCTGTTTTTGCCCGGGTGTTCGGCGCATGTAAGCTTGGCCTGGACTTTCTCCAATTCAGGGAGGCCGACGGCCGTTTCGGAAGGCTTCTCAGCCTTCTTGGTCGTCTTTCCATCTGGCTGGACCTCCTGTAATGGCTGAATTAAAAGGCAGAAACAGAAGATACGGCGACGTACCAGGTTAACAACCTCCATAATAACCGGCTTCTTGCGACGCGTGCTGTTCTGCAGAGCAGAAAGCTGGTTCAATGCATCCGTCAGATCCTCTGTCGATCAAAGACGATGGTATGGATCCCTCTTGCGCTCAGCAGACTCCTTCCAACCCAGAACAGCTGTCGCAGGATCGACGTTCATCTGCGCATGAATGCGGGAAAAAAAGTCGAGGGGAAGAATGTCGTATGGCAGAACAATTGTCGTCATAACTGTTTTGTTGGCCGTGGCGCCATAGACGGGAACATTGACGGTAAGGAGAGGTGCTTCCAATTCGTTGAGAAGCAAGGACAGAAAAGACTGTAAAGACTCACCTGCAGGCTGACGGGATACCTGGGGGAGCGGTGTAGAGGTTTGGGAAAACATGGGAGGAGGAGGAAGATAGAGCTGGTGGCCGCGTGCATGGAGAGGATCCTCCTCATCTGAGTCCTCTTCGCGCTCTTCTTCGAACCTGCGCTGATGATCAAACATGCCGCTGTCCAATGCGGCCTGCATCTGGCGAACAGCAAGCTGTTGGTTAGTAGGAGCAGGGTATGGACCGACACCGAGAAGATAAGTAGTATTTGAGGCTGCGTCGGGGTAGTTCATGATTGTGGGAGCTTCAGACGTTGTTTTCGAGCAGCAGTCTCGTATTTAAAACCCACTGCTCCACCGTAAATGTCAGACAATTTGTCATTGAGACTGGGGACCGTCTTCAGGGCTTGCGGCGTCATAAAGCTTAATTTGTGGAGGGCGCAACTGGTTGAGGCTTTTCGTTGTCTAAATTTGGTTGCACCCACAGTGAGCCGAACTCTGCCGAACTTAGCCGACTTTGCTCGAAAATAAAAATTGGCTATCGTTTTCAAAATAGCTGTAATGGAGTTTCTTTCCTGTGTATGTATTCTCTGCCACTCCAGCTCTGCGATGGATGTTATCCATTGTACTCCGAGACAATTCTAAACCACACTTGGCTCATCACTTCATTGATATCTCAGTTATTACCCAGGTTTTCCTTCCCCAATTATGCTGTTCTTCAACTGTCTCCATTCCATTCTCGTCTCATTCACTAAGTTACAGACTGGATTCAATGAGCTCGTGTTGCAACTATGGCAACTGCTAGTTTTGTGAGTCTCAGACTCTCAGATCACCTTCAAGGAGATTCGAGAACTTGTGTTCAATGAGATAGCCATCAGTTTTGATTCCTATTCCCTTCACATGCATCCATGCTTATTGCTGGCGGCAACTTACCTGCGGGCTCGAGTTCCAAACTCAATCTAGCCATCTGCCTTCTGGCTGCACACTGTGGAAAACGGAAGGAGCGAATTTCATGGCATAATGTAGTGAAATTCACGTTTCACTTGGTTTTCAAGCGAAACCAAATTTTCACGGTATGGAGTGAATTTTTCATTTCACTGGGTTTTAGGGTGAAAAATATTTTCACTCCGTTCTGGCATGAAATTCACTCCATAAAGACAAATCCAAAATATGGTTCACAGTGACCTCTGCACATGAGATCTCATCATTCTTGATGATAATTCATTTTTCTGGTAAATTGCATGGAAGTGCTACAGGTTGAAAGGTTGAAAACCGCCGGCTCTGGGAAAGTATTTTGAGATTTGCAGCTTAATGAAGCCGTTTCATGCAAAGTAGCCTCAGACAACTCTTGTAGCCCTCATTAAGCTCAACAACTTTCGTTTTGGGTCCATTTTTAGATAGGTCACCCAACTTTGGCTCCTTTGTTCAGATTGATAGTTTACTCACCTACAAGTCAGTCCCAGCCACTACAAGTGTAAATTCAAAAGTGTAAACCAATGAAGAAGGGGTGAGTATAGCGAGGTTGAATTGTGTGTTTGGGTAGGACAACACGGTACTAATATATGGCTCCTACTTTCACTACATACCATGGTCACTTTAGTCTAGTTGTATTTTGTACCTCCCTGTATTTTGCCCATCACGCTAAGGTTGTGCGTTCAATCCTCACTATAAATCCTCTTTTCAGTCAATTGTACCAAATATATCTCATACGACTGAGAATTAACAATGATAGTTAGTATTGTAAGTCCTTGAAAGTCAATGGCAGTATAAGTAAATAACTACACTAACAATTGATTTTTTTTTGTTAGCCCTCCGCCAGGAAGACTGTGAAAATCACCCCAAAACAGGGTGAAAAATGGAGTGAAACCGTAAGTGAAAGCGGACATATAGTTAGTGAAAATTTTCACCATGTTCTACGGTGAAATTCACATTCTTGCCATGAAATTCACCCAGTTCAACTGCGAAATTCACTCAATAAATATGGGAAAATTGGAGTGAAATTCACTTCCTCTGCATTTCACAGTGGCATCTGAATCATTAACATTTCCACTGATGTTAATGTTCTCTTCACTTTTGCTTCTCCCAGTTGCCAAGCCAGATCGGGCCTCCGCTACTCTGCAGACTTACTGTATTCATATACTCAACTCAAGGTACTGACAACCATCTGAAAGGAAGGTCTGTAATCAGATCAATAGTGAGTTTGGGCTGCAGCCATTAAGAGCCATCCAATAGCTAACGATTTCACAAGCAGACTAATGCATTTTAACCATTACTGTGCAGATGGGGGCATGTACTCCGGCTTGAAGCAGGATAATATATCTCAGATCAACCAGAGCATCAACTTCATATCGGAGAGCAGACAAGGATCTCAAATAGTTCAGAAGGAGTTCAGACCCTAGTCAACTCCGCCAGTTTCATGGGGACTTACTGGCCAATATCAAATTGGTTGTACAGACTACTCCCATCAACAAATTCCCCAGTGATGTTTCCTTGTATTAATTGTTCAAACCATCCATCTAAAACCTCATATGGTTTTCCGACCATTGTACTGGGTCAGCAAAAGGGGAAAAATACAAAAAGAAAAAAAATTGAAAAATTGAAAATGAAAAGAAGAAGATTGCAAGAATTCCTGGTACCGGCAACGGAATCAGGTCTGGAAATCGAATTGTCAAATATTGCCATCAGTAAGATCACGACATAAAGTCACGAGTTATGTAATAATTGTGAAATAAATTATAAACAATTCACTTTAATCCTTTTCTGTAAGTTTCTGAAACATTGTCTCTTGTCTCAGTGTCTCCCTATAGCAATCACGTTGTCAGGTGTTGTACAACATGCAACAACGTGCCAAAATGGCTCAACACCACTCAACAGTTCCTCCAAATAAGTGACCGGTCGTGTAATTCCGGTGGCTTTAACTGTTTACAGGAGACAAGACATGCCATCGCTACGCTCTGGCGGCTGATATGTGTGATGGATGCCCTTCAAATCACTGTTTCTTGAAATCCTCGTGTTTCGCAACATATACAGCTCTATGCATACACGCATGTCACCCAGCTTCTGTAAATAATGGATACTAAAACTACTACCCACTCCTGTTCAAACGAAAGACCAGGTGGCCCATGACATGTGACAATCCGTTTCATATGCCCTCACCTTGGTCGCCGTGCTGGATCACGGACGTAGCGTTGGCTGTCGTGGATCAGCATGTTCATATGTTGGGACTCGAAGGTGAGTCACCGTAAAGCGCCCCTGTGATGCTCAGATCCAGGTGGAAGGTCCACGGGCCAGGAGAGCCTGCGCGTTCATGCCGGTTGGATTAGTGATGTCCGCGAACAACCAGCGTGCTGAAGGTATATAAAACTCAGTGCCTGAGACAGAACATAGAGCTAGGCTTCTCACATTCGTGTGCAAGCCGCAAGACACAATTCAGCTCCGATAACTGCGTATCAGTCACCAACGCGAAATCAGCCCTCGTGCAGGCGCTGTCCACATCGCAAAGCTACTGGTCCACATAAGACCGAGCGAGGAAATGGAAAACCGAGCACGCACCCGGGGACGGAATATCCCAACAGAGCACAACCTGTGTGTACTCCAACGCAAATTAGGCGGTTGTGAGGGGCATTTCAAGTCCGCAGCTGCGATGGGATCGTCAATAACCCCGAATGTCATCGAGATCCACCGAATTGAGGAGCACTGACTAAAACTGAGATCTGAATGCACTCTAGTTCGATGAGAATTCAGTTCGCACTAGTGGAAATATCGAAGAGCGTACATCACCGAGCAGTGTGATTTT
Source organism: Mycena capillaripes (assembly GCA_029204075.1). Lineage (NCBI taxonomy): Eukaryota > Fungi > Basidiomycota > Agaricomycetes > Agaricales > Mycenaceae > Mycena > Mycena capillaripes. The sequence goes on along the minus strand of JARHKZ010000055.1, from coordinate 184,015 downwards.
CGACATGCCTGCAACACATCGGATGTACTATGCCTGTAACGAGCTGAGTTAGCCCAAAACACAATGTACGTGCCTTCACAGAGAATACGGACGGTGTAAAGAAGGTTGGGCCGGAAGCTACATAGAATAATCAGTGACGACTCGAAAGCAATGCAAACGGGATACACACCGTGAAAATGTCTACGGTCTTGTTCAGCGTCAAAGAGTGTCCGGTGGGTGGATGGGTCCTGAGGAATAGTCAACGTCAAAAGAAAGATCGATGGAACACAGACACAAACCGGAGGGTAGGCTTTGACACCAGGGGTACTTCAATCGCTGGTGAGGGATCAGTCCCGGGCGAATCGGCAATAGTGTCAAGATGATCGACTGACCGAGAGATAATCCCGCAGGGGCCAGTGGGACTGGGGAGAGGAGTGCGGGAAGAAGCAAAGATCGACGGGGTTATGGGGAGCTAAGCTCCGGGACATCTGCCTAAAATGTGAGTAATCGTGAGCGGGATTAGCTTCGCATACTATACTTTCCGGTGCCCAGTCATCCACCGGAACATGGAAACAGAATAAGAGGACGATTGAACGCATTATTGAAAGGAAGATAGAATTGGGAAGGGGCGAAACGGATGGGGCATGGTCCAGCGCTGCAGCCGCAAGGGCTCGGACGTCTTGAATCGCTAGAATAGCTCCACGCAGCGGGCTTGAGCAATCTTGCTGAGGGTTAGACGTACAACGTGAGATTTTGGGGCGGCTTGATGAGCGGTATTTCCGAAGCCAGAACGATTCCCGCAGTGAGTCAAACTTGGACGTTGAGAAAAGCCCGTGCCATCAGAGTCATTTGGGTCAGTTGAGGAGTCAATCCGTCTTCGAAGTTTGAAGGGAGTCATCACTGGGGATCGTAGCCTTGGTGGCCTTGCGTGCAAGGATCGGCCTGCTCCGAAAACCGGGGACGGAACGTAGCCAGAGGTCTGGACGTTGTTCTCGTGCTAGCCATGAATCGTGCACGCATTGGCTGGGGCAGAGGAGAAGTGTGCTGCAAGAGGGAAGAAGGGAGAGGAAGGGGAGATGATGGGGGAAAGAGCAAAGCAAGATCAGATAGGTCGACTTTTGAGTGGGATTTGAGTGCTCGATCGTGCGCTGTCTGAATAAGCGGCACGTAAAACGGCAGTACAAAAACGGCAAAGTTGAAGTTACTTTTCGATGTTCAAAAATAAATGTGCCATGAGGCGAACCGAGGCAGCGGAACATCCAGCAAGAATCCAAGTAGCTGGGAGGGAAACCACAAATTGGGGAGAACACAAACAGGTGCAATCTGATTTGAGGCATCTGCTTAAGATACGAGTAATCAAGAAACACATGAAAATTGCACAGAGAGGTAGATAGAGATATATTAAATTGCTAGTACTTTGTATGTCCACCATTGGATGCGGTAACAGCATCAACAATTCTCGGCATTCTATCAATGAAAATGTGGGTGTCTGCTGCTGGAATTGCATCCCAAGGCTCGAATATTGCCTGCAGCAGCTCTACATAATTTGTAGGCTGGATTGGATGTGCTTCTTGTGCACTAACCAGATTGGCTCGATGGGGCTGGCATCTGGAGAGGACAGGGGATGGGGGAAAGTTGGAATGTTGTGAGCCATCAACCATTCAGACGTGGCCTTGGCGCAATGAGCAGATGCACCATCTTACTGAAACAAAAGACTGGGCAGCCTCTCCCACATATCTGAGAAGAATGGTAGCAGTGCAGGTTCCAGAACATGCTCGTGATATGTCGAGGGGGGCCAGATGGATGACCGGTCACTTATTTGGAGTAACTTAGTGGTGCAGCAACTTGGATAGATTTTTGATTTGCTCTACAGCAACTTGTGTACAAGTTTAGAATGTTCCACCTCACCAACTTAGGTTAAAATTGAATCATAAGTGCTGATATCACTGAATTACTGCAGTATTTTGAGTGCAGTATCTTGCAGTTCACAGTATGGGCAGGTTTAATAAATGCGGCTACCACACCCATAACCTGAGCTCCCGTACACTGTGGTATTAGGCCATACCGTCTATCACACTACCAGAGAAGCAGCATTATAAAACACCGGTAGTTATTATAACAGAGTTATCATAATAACAGGTTTGAATACAGTGAAAGGAGAGCATCTGAGGCATGGGAGGGTTGGGTTGGGTTGACCCGACCCGACCCTCGGCATGGCAAAGCGGCCGCAGTCAGTGATCCCATCATGATGAACACATCGTGACCCGACCCAACCTTCCCCTTAAGAGAGGCTACTTATTGTCTAGGTGAGCTAGGGTCCGCTTACAATACCACCCTGCGGAGAGTGATTGTAAAGCTCTGTTTGGGTGTAGATAGAACCGAATAATTCTTTGCAAAATCTTATATATGTACCCAATTCGTCGCTGAGCTTTCCTAACATTGCCAATGGGATATATATGTAAAAATTTGAGGCAAGATACTGTGTGGGAGGCTTTCTTGACATTTATCTGATAGTGCAACAAATCCTGGGTTCAACTCAAGAAGCATGCACATTTCCAACAGAAGTATGTATATTTCGAACTCACATTCCACGGCTTCCACCCCGGTACATCCGTCACACCCGGAAATTTATACATTGTTCTTTCTAGTTGGTCTAGAGACCAAATATGTGGGAACCATACACAAAAACCTTTCCGGCAGTGGCAAAGTGGCGGAAGATCGGAAGAGATCAGTTGTTTGTTAACGTTAGCCGAACGGTCAGGTCGGTTCGGGTCTGCACAGCATGTGGGTCGGGTTGGGTCGACTGGACCCGACCAACCCATGCATCCGACGTTCTGAGTGAAAGGTGATTGCTCCGATATATAATGTAAGACCATGTTTGTCATTGGGTTGCTTCCTACCTAAGTACATCTAAGGTTGCAAGGAAGTATCCAACACCTAATAGAGGGTATATGAAGGGCTGATATAGAAACTCACAATCAGACTCACTACTGTGCATCTCTATCATTTCCCACTGGGACTGGAAACCTGGCACCCCTTTCCAGCAGCATGGTAACAATATCTGTGTGGCCTTCAGCAGCAGCAGCCTGCAATGGGCTCCCATTTCCTCCCCCTGCTGCATTGACGTCGGCACCCTTTTCAAGAAGGATCCTGACAATCTCTGTGTGGCCTCGAGCAGCAGCAGCCTGCAATGGGCTCCCATAGAATCCCCCTGCTGCATTGACGTCGGCACCCTTTTCAAGAAGGATCCTGACAATCTCTGTGTGGCCTCCAGCAGCAGCAGCCTGCAATGGGCTCCCATATTCTCCCCCTGCTGCATTGACGTCGGCACCCTTTTCAAGAAGGATCCTGACAATCTCTGTGTGGCCTCCAGCAGCAGCAGCCTGCAATGGGCTCCCATATTTTCCCCCTGCTGCATTGACGTCGGCACCCTTTTCAAGAAGGATCCTGACAATCTCTGTGTGGCCTCCAGCAGCAGCAGCCTGCAATGGGCTCCCATATTTTCCCCCTGCTACATTGATGTTGGCACCCTTTTCAAGAAGGATCCTGACAATCTCTGTGTGGCCTCCAGCAGCAGCAGCCTGCAATGGGCTCCCATAGAATCCCCCTGCTGCATTGATGTCGGCACCCTTTTCAAGAAGGATCCTGACAATCTCTGTGTGGCCTCCAGCAGCAGCAGCCTGCAATGGGCTCCCATAGAATCCCCCTGCTGCATTGACGTCGGCACCCTTTTCAAGAAGGATCCTGACAATCTCTGTGTGGCCTCCAGCAGCAGCAGCCTGCAATGGGCTCCCATAGAATCCCCCTGCTGGATTGACGTCGGCACCCTTTTCAAGAAGGATCCTGACAATCTCTGTGTGGCCTCCAGCAGCAGCAGCCTGCAATGGGCTCCCATAGAGTCCCCCTGCTGCATTGACGTCGGCACCCTTTTCAAGAAGGATCCTGACAATCTCTGTGTGGCCTCGAGCAGCAGCAGCCTGCAATGGGCTCCCATATCCTCCCCCTGCTGCATTGACATCGGCACCCTTTTCAAGAAGGATCCTGACAATCTCTGTGTGGCCTCCAGCAGCAGCAGCCTGCAATGGGCTCCCATATTTTCCCCCGGCTGCATTGACGTCGGCACCCTTTTCAAGAAGGATCCTGACCATCTCTGTGTGGCCTCCAGCAGCAGCAGCCTGCAATGGGCTCCCATTTCCTCCCCCTGCTGCATTGATGTCGGCACCCTTTTCAAGAAGGATCCTGACAATCTCTGTGTGGCCTCCAGCAGCAGCAGCCTGCAATGGGCTCCCATAGAATCCCCCTGCTGCATTGATGTCGGCACCCTTTTCAAGAAGGATCCTGACAATCTCTGTGTGGCCTCCAGCAGCAGCAGCCTGCAATGGGCTCCCATTTCCTCCCCCTGCTGGATTGACGTCGGCACCCTTTTCAAGAAGGATCCTGACAATCTCTGTGTGGCCTCCAGCAGCAGCAGCCTGCAATGGGCTCCCATTTCCTCCCCCTGCTGGATTGACGTCTGCACCCTTTTCAAGAAGGATCCTGACAATCTCTGTGTGGCCTCGAGCAGCAGCAGCCTGCAATGGGCTCCCATATCCTCCCCCTGCTGCATTGACGTCTGCACCCTTTTCAAGAAGGATCCTGACAATCTCTGTGTGGCCTCCAGCAGCAGCAGCCTGCAATGGGCTCCCATAGAATCCCCCTGCTGCATTGACGTCGGCACCCTTTTCAAGAAGGATCCTGACAATCTCTGTGTGGCCTCCAGCAGCAGCAGCCTGCAATGGGCTCCCATATTTTCCCCCTGCTGCATTGATGTCGGCACCCTTTTCAAGAAGGATCCTGACAATCTCTGTGTGGCCTCCAGCAGCAGCAGCCTGCAATGGGCTCCCATATCCTCCCCCTGCTGCATTGACGTCTGCACCCTTTTCAAGAAGGATCCTGACAATCTCTGTGTGGCCTCCAGCAGCAGCAGCCTGCAATGGGCTCCCATAGAATCCCCCTGCTGGATTGACGTCGGCACCCTTTTCAAGAAGGATCCTGACAATCTCTGTGTGGCCTCCAGCAGCAGCAGCCTGCAATGGGCTCCCATATTTTCCCCCTGCTGCATTGATGTTGGCACCCTTTTCAAGAAGGATCCTGACAATCTCTGTGTGGCCTCCAGCAGCAGCAACCTGCAATGGGCTCCCATATTCTCCCCCTGCTGCATTGATGTTGGCACCCTTTTCAAGAAGGATCCTGACAATCTCTGTGTGGCCTCCAGCAGCAGCAGCCTGCAATGGGCTCCCATATTCTCCCCCTGCTGCATTGATGTCGGCACCCTTTTCAAGAAGGATCCTGACCATCTCTGTGTGGCCTCCAGCAGCAGCAGCCTGCAATGGGCTCCCATATCCTCCCCCTGCTGGATGGACGTCAGCACCCTTTTCAAGAAGGATCCTGACAATCTCTGTGTGGCCTTGAGCAGCAGCAGCCTGCAATGGGCTCCCATATCCTCCCTCTGCTGCATTGACGTCGGCACCCTTTTCAAGAAGGATGCAGACAATCTCTTTATGGCCATAGTATGATGCTACACTGATCTCTGGAGTTCCTGAATGAGATGGCAATAGTGTCTCCTCCAATTCCAGCAGAGACTTTGCAGTGTCCACGAGGTTTGCAGCTGCTGCAATCCACAAGGCAGAGGGCTGTGATGGCCAATCTGGATAATTCCATGGCATGGAGTTCCAATTATAATTCATGGACAACCATCCCCGAGTCAACATTTTCCTCCATTGAAAAGCTTGATTACAAAAGTTGAGAAGAATCTCTCTGAGTTGAACTTCAGGCTTTCCGGTAGCATGTGCAAGGCAATACTGAGAATACCCCACAAGAGGGGGTAGATCACTCTGTGGCTCAGCCCAAGATGACTCCGGAAACCCATCAAAGTTGAGGAATGTGAGCAGAGTGCGTGTTATCTCTGTTTGTGCATCTGGGAATCTCTCAGCCTGAATGCTGTCTAGATATTCCTGTGTGGTGTAGTGGACAAGCCGCACCACAGAAGACTCCTTGTCCACCATGACAAGCCCAGCGCAAACAGAGAGAATAGTCTCAATGTCCATAAGATAGTCATTGTTGAGCCTGTGTACACCTGGCTTGATAGCTAGAGCTGCTCTTATTTCAGAGACTTTTAATGGCCGCTTTGCATTGGCAATCCAAATGAGGGCAGTGTGAGCTATTTGTCGGTCTTCCTGTTGCTGGTAATCAATTCGTTGCATTGCACTATCATAGCTGTCATGAAGATCCTTTGGTAGTTCTTGCAGAGCTTCTCGAACAGCCCCAATGGAGAGCTTTGTGCTCAGAGATTCAATGTGAAGTTTAGCCAGAAGGAACCTAGCCAGAATTTATTTCAGTTGCTTCTGAGAACACATCATCACCACTTACATCCCATCTACAGTGGCAATGATTTTTGCATGGATTTCATCTCGTAAATTGGATTGGTTCTGAACATGCTTGAACAGGCGTGGTGAGGAATAAATCTGTACATTGATATATTCTCTGATGTCTGTAGATGCTGCCTGAATATCTAGTGTTACAAGAGTTGGAAAGGAGAAGACTTCTGGAAAAATGTGGGGGCGTGAAGTGATCATTAAGTTCACATTGCTACTCATTGCTGCCATATGTTGGAGTAGAGTCCACCGCTGAGTCTCAGGATATTCATCAATGGCATCAACAATAATAAAGACCTTGGAAAACTCTGCAAGGCTGGAGCTGAGTACATTGACAACTTCTTCAAGTGTTGGTACAGTGCTCTTTCCCTTGTGCTCCTTGTATAAATTCTCTGCAATGGTGCCAGTGTCCCTTTCAAGTACAAGCTGTCTCCAAAGAGCTGCCAAAAGCTTAGATGGTGTTTGGATGTCTGCTTCCTTGTGGTTTAGATACATGCAAGCTACACCAATATCCCTGTTACTTTTGCATGTAGAAATGAGATGATCCACAACCATTGATCTAGGATTTTCATAATTATTAGCAACCACTTGATGTGATAATGAACGCACGCAAGGATAGTTTTCCCTGCACCTGCTGTAATTTGGTTGTTTAGTATGGAAAGCATATGAGGGCAATGATTGCTTACGAATTCCACGGCACCAAAGGGTACTTCCAGAACCAGATTCCCATTTTTTAAAGACAGGATCTGCCAGCAGCCATCCACCAGTTCCCTTTGCCCGCACCCGTGAAATATCTGCCTGTCGTAGAAAGAAATTGATAGGTGAAAGCCAGTTAAGGATGATCTCTCGTTTTTCTGCTTCCCCATGGTAGTGGACATGCATGGTTCCAGGTCCAGCATTTACATTGGGACCATACCCAGCACCTCCAGTACCGCCCTTTTCAATGCTCTGTCCACCATCACCCCCAGTGCCTCCTGGGTAATATAAATACTTATGTCAATCTCCTAATGGATTCTGTCGCACCATAGATGGCAAGGTCGTGTTGGTAAGGCATTGCCATTATGTGTGAGTGTAGATCCTATATATGAAGCACAGCACCGTATCAGCCAGCGTCAAATATCACACACAAGACATAGAACTGACCAAGAGGATGTAGTGCTACAATAGATTTGGGAGTGGTAGCACGGAGAATGTATCGGGGCAAAGACAAGTATAAAAGGAAGGGTCGCAGAAACACGCGTGGGCCCCGCTGGCCTTTTGATCAGGCAGAAGGCTGTGATAGGAGATCCGGGGAAGTGGTTAGCCACATTGTTCGCGGGAACGTCGAACTTTGATTGATGTGGCGCTTCGGCGATGACAGCCAGCTGACAGCGACGGTTCCATATCGCTCCCGAATGGACTGCAATAGTTCTGTTCGAAATGCAGATTGGTCGGATTTTGAGGTCAGAGTTGATAAGCTGGACGGTAGTAGCCGTGGCGCCCAGGGTGAGGAGGTGCGTAGTCGCCGTATTGTTCGGGTACAGTACTTACGTGGGTGCCAAACATTTGAATTGACAGCGGTGCTTCCGCCATGACAGCGAACTTTGATCTCGCACTTACAGCGAAGATTCAAATGTTGATCCCCGATTCAAAGATAGACAAGAAAAATCGGGCAATGCAGGCAATGAACTGGGGTACTCTTGTTAGAAACAGAGTCCAACCTGTGAGACGAGGAGGTGCCAACAACTCCCTTTCCAACTAGGTCCCGTTAATAACGCCGGCTTAATCATGACACCGACATTGATCGGACTCCGACTAAAATCTATCTCACACCCAGTATATTCTCGTCTCGGTCCCTGCGACCGCTGCGCTCGCCCCGGATCTCTTCCATGGACTACGATGGCAATGTGTACCGGCCATTCGTTTCCGGCTTCGACAATAATTCAGTGGTATCGACTCCGCCGAGCTCCCAGCGCTGCTCTGGCAGACTGGCGGCTTCCGGTTCGTCGTTCAATGTTTGCGCCCTCATCGATATGCCCATTCCGTCCCATTTAACTTCCGTGCATATTTCTCACCCACCCTTATTGTGCTTATTCCCCGACACCCAACGCGCGTGCATCCCGGCTACGTCGCTGCCGCCTTCTGTGGTTACTTCTCGCAGGCCGATTTCCTCTCCGCTCGCTCGCTCGCACTCGCCTTCCTCGTGTACCTCCGTGCCCGTCCTGCACCCTGTGCGCCGCTCGCGCCGGTCGTCCTCCTCCCTCTCCTCCGCGTATTCTGCCTACGCTGCCTATGATACCGTCCTGAAGCTCTGAAACGACGACACCGGTGAGTAGCGTCCCTCCTCCACTCTCGGCCTATGCTCACTTCATCGAGCCGGATCCAAGCGCGAGCGGTCGACCACGACGAACGGGCTCATCTTCCGCGCTTCAGCGTTCGTGCCCCACGATGGCGATGGCGACCAGCGGCGGCGGCCCAAATTGGAGCACAAGCCCGCGTTTTTCCGCCGCGCCTCTTCCCGCATGCAACGGGTACGCGAGCTTGATCCGCATCCTCCTCACCATTCCCCGTGTGCTTTCGGTGTGCATGCGCGGACGACTGCGCTGCGTTTTTTCTTTCTTCACAGAAGCGCGACTAATTGCGATTTCTGTCTATTTACCAGCTCACGCTGAACCTCGAGAGCTTTCGCCGCCAGAAGCCGATGCAGCACGGTGAGGGTGCGTGGAGGCATAGCGTGGATAACGTCTTTGGTGTGTTTAGCTGTGAGTGACTGGATTCTGTGCTTGTACTTCAATTTCGTTTCCCTTCTCTCTTCTCTTCCTTTGTCTTCATCTCCCTCCACTGCTGTGGCACCTTCCTCTTCCCATGTCCACGGTGCTTGCCTTCGTCCTGTATCGTCGACATTTCCTCCGCTTCGTATTCCCTCCTCAACGGCACCTGGCCGACCCGTTGTTGTTATTTTTATTGTCTCTACCCACCGCATACCGACGTATCGGCGATCCTCCCTCGCACTTCGCACCTGGCGTACCATCTCCTCCCTCATATATAGATATGTGGTCTCGTACTCATACATTCTGCGTCAACGCTATTTTTTTCCCTACGGCCTATTCGCTATTTTCGTGCAGAATCTGAATGAACACCTTGCTTGGCCGCTTTGGCGAGACTACCCGTTCGCCAGCGCTGTTATCTCTTTTTTTTGCTTACTACCACCACTAGACTCGCAAGCTGTTCGTTTTACGTAACGACTCTGGGCCATGGCTCGCGCAGACTAGCATCCAACGCTTCAACTATCGCGGGATGTGCTGGTGTCTAATATTATGCTTGCTCTCGCCCCAAATCTTTGCCCTTGAGCCGAACGTAGGAAATGTATGGGACCGTCTCGAGTCGATTTTCAAGGTGAAATCGTACCGGTGCGTCTACTATACCTGGATTGCTTTTTCTCCTGAACTAATCGTCCTTACAATCTGTTCCGCACCTTCTCTCCGAAAATTCTCACCCACCCCTCCGCACCGCAACTGCATTCCCATCATGCGCGCGCGAGTGTAGCCCGATGGGAGAACTTATTGCTTCAAAAATCGCTTGTGCTCGTAATCTCTCTGCTCCGGCGTTTTCTTGGACCGCGCGATATGCTATCGCAATCCAAGCGCTGCAATTTACCTCTGTAAAACGAGACCTACATAGACTTGATTTAAATGACTTGGACTGTGATCGAAGTCGAGCCCAGATAAATACTATCGAGATTCATTCCAGAATCTGGATCATCGCTTCTATCTTCTGGGTCCGGTATCTGGGATCCAATGCGGCGTCAATTACGATGTTTGAACTATGCATTAGGTTCATAGGTAGGCTGAAGTCGTGATAAGCATAGTCGCTACGTCGTTTCGACCATCTGATCACAGTGCAGTACATTTGACGCTCCAAGTTGCGGAACGGAAGACGAAAAACATAAGTGGCCTGCAGAAAGCTCTCGAGACCGGCATCAAGCGACATAATACTCTTGATACTTCGGAGGAGCCAGAAGTCCCGCGTTCTCATCTGTCTGGTTCGTGTATTTTGATGGGGAGGTGGCTGTGACGCGCGCATGCGACGCACGTTGTACCTACCGAATTCCTCGCGCAACTCTCGCGTCACTAGGATGCCCGTGACTGGAGCAAGGGCTGTAGCTATTATCCGGATGTTCAAGACCTGAGGAGAGCTTTAAACCGTTCGAGGAGCGTACAAGAATATCGTTGGCTCTGTGGGTAGCGCCGTATGAATTTACCTGCAGTCTGCTCTTCTTTAATGCTAGACACTGTATACGCATTGTAGCCATGGGCTCAAGGGACGTATTTGGAATATTCCAGTTGTGATAACATCGGTGAAGCTGTGGCGTGGTTTTGGAATTTCTGTGGGTCCACCTGGGGAACTTCAAACCCGGAATGCACCGCAGCGGCCGTGCTTCCTCGACGCCTCCTCCACACACCCATAGCACTAGAATGAGGACAACGACCACGCCCCCAACCACGCCCGCTCGCTATGAGTCCTGCAGAACCGACGTTCCGGATTCAGGGGGCTCAGGACTGGGCCTCGGCGGTGGTGGTGGTGCTGGGCCCGGCGATAGTTGGGCGAATCTGATCGAAAAAGGGTTTGGTTTGAAATCGCTAGTATCCACATTTTTCTGGTGAAATTCCGAGTTTATGATCGCGTAAAAAGAAAAGGAAAAAAAAAATGAAAGGCTGAGCGTTGCCAAGAAAGCTCTGTTTACGCGCCCGTCGGTCGCCGAGGCTCTGGTGTTCAAGTTTGGATCCGAACCCATGCCGGTTCCAATTTTTGCAAGCTTGATCCCGTTCAAAATATGATATACTTGTAGGGCGCTTGTATTTTAGTGCTCAGAAGCGCGCGGTGGGTAATCGGTGGGGGTTTTGGGCAATTATTGTGTAGTAGATCGGCCTAAAATAGATAACCACTACGCCGCAGCTGTGGTTGCAAATGGAAGTCCGTTGCGGAGCTGTAGGGCGTCTTCACACATAAAAGTCGACTTCAAACGATGAATCCCAACGTGCGAGGTACGAGCACCAGATTGTTATAGCGTTTGTCTACGAGACACTAGTCCCCTTTCGGAGCGTGCCGAGTTATACTGTCAAATACATCAGCCTGAAATGCATTATCACTAAGCCACAACTCACCAATTGTCAGCGAGCTTACCACTTTTAAAGCTGGAGATCTCCGGCACGTAAGATGCAGCAGCCCGACCGGGCATTGCTGACCTTCCCGCGTGATGGGCATCGGGAGGATCATTGTTCTGTGTGCGAGGAAGAATGTATGGGAGTCGCCGTACTACAAATACGACCGTATCTCACTTTTTCACGATTTCAATGGTGACCCGACTACAGTAGTATGTGTAATAGTCGGTGAATGCCTCGTTTACTGCATCTGGGCCACTTACTTAGCTATCGACCGACCGACTCGGCACAAATATTAACGCTATCATATAGGCACGATCTGTTCCGAGCGTTTCTGTGAGACTGCTACGGATATGGGGTACACATTATGCAACATTCAAGTCTCCAGCAGTACGAATATTATCCTTCAAACCAGTCAATAGCACTGATCTTGACATGCCGCTGTACTTGCTGATTCAAATCCCCTGTGGCTTCGCCTGGCCACCACGGCTTTATCTCCCCGTTGTTGATATATTTAAACGCGTGCTCAAGTAGAAGCAGCTACAATAGAAAATTTGTTCGCTCACCTCGGATCCCCAGCTGTCCAGATCTTAGTCCACATTTTCGGATCCCCGCCCGATATCCATTTCTGTGAATGAGTTCTCAGTGTGCTTTGGTGTCAGCGGATTGAATACCACTATGCGTAGGTCTAAGAAAAACGCGGGGATCCGAATCAGCACATAATATTAGCGCGGGCATCCAGTCTTGAAGCGGTCTATGTTGACAAAACTATAAAGCCACCTATTCATTTCAGTGCTCACTACCCTTTTTATCTCACCCACAACCACTCCTACTTCTTTTGCATTATATCATGCTCCTCCCAAAATCAATCCTGCTAGCCTTTGCCCTCTGCTTCTTCCATTGTCAAATCCCAGTGAACGGCTCGCCTGTGCATGCGGTTCGTTTCTGTTTCTGCAGAATTACCCATCCGCATGCGGAATTAATTACTTCTCCCAGACTGATCGCTCTCTCTCCTTGAGTTTTGACGGGAGAGCCTGCGGAGGCCAGCAGGGGTCTTGTGATTTTGTTCCGGTCATCAAAGGAGACAATGGGGTCAGTAACTTTCTCTTCTACCTTTCCTCCTGCAGCGCTAACTTTACAGTCAGAACGCGGACCTTGTAAGAGCCTGCGGAGGCCAACAGGGGTCCTGTGATTGACCTCACGGGGCTCCGACTCGTTGTTGATTAATTGGGCGGTTGAACGAGACTGCGGAAGAGAACGGTCTTGAACAGCACGGCTGAAGAATGGGTTTACGGTAGCGCAATGTGTTTACAGAAATGTACAGTATTCGTATAAAACACCGTGGTCGACGTTGTGAACGGGACAGCGGAGTGAGTAGGCAGTATTTCTCGAGGGTTTGCGAACGTGTGGTTCGTGATCGTCGGTTCACGGCAGAGATATGTATCAAATGCACTCGCTCAAAGACAGTTGATCAATATGCTGCATTAAACTGGATCCTAGTCGACGTGGGCCAGGGACAAAAGAGGACGGGGACGAAGCTCGAATCGGCGAAGCGTGGCGGTATGAGGAAGATGACATTTGATCTAGAGTGAGAACGTCGCGCGCAATATGGGCTATTCACTTTATCAATCCTTCATTTACTCGTGAGCCAACCATTTCGAAGGCAATCGATTAATGGCGCTCGGGTATGCCAAGGGGTAGAAGTCCTGGGAATTTGTTTGAGCGCGCTGCAACGCCGGGAGTGAATAGATTTGTAGTTTTTCTCCGAGCATGTCAACTCGTAGCAATAGATTTTCCAGGTAAATGAATACCCGGAAAGGGTTTCGCGGTGATAGACAAGCATTTTTTGGGGAACAGGTTTTGACGCTGTTTGCTTCTCGCGAAAGTAGTATACAAGAGGGTCCGAAGTGGCGACGAGACACTTGAAGGTTTGTTTTGTGGGATGAGAGGAGGTTACGGCTCGTGGTTAGCATAGAAAATATAAAGAAATAGAGTGCGAATACGTCCATTATTCTGGCAAATAACCCATAGAGAGATTTAAAATGACATGCCCAGTGTTTGCGATTCGATAGAGTTCTGTTAACGTCCGATTGGGGGCCTGCGCACAGCGAGAATACAAGAGCATCACACCAGTCATCGGCGAGGAAAGGGAGGGTGGATGAGTCGCGGGGAAGATTGAGTGCGGATAGCGAATGGGAATTTAGGTGATAGTGCCTCCGGACGGAGTGGTTTAGTCAACCGGCTTGTACGATGACGGAAGCCACCAGTTCGCCCGCGAGCCGTCAGATTTGATTGGGATAACACCGCGAGCTGACTGCTGGAGATGGAACAGGTGGTGAGTTTGCGAGGTGGAAGGGAAAGCGAGAGGGCGTCATTATTGTTTTGGAGGGAGGGTATACATTGTGAGTATATTCAGAGTGGCCGGCGATGTGCGGAATTTCATACGAGGGCTGCTTCCAGAGCGCAGACGCGTCACCAGGAAGAAGACAACGCAGAGCCGCTGCATTGACCAAGAGAGTGAGATTCGGCGTGTTGTGTTAGAGTGAGTCAAAAGCGACATTTTCTATGCGGGTGTGATGGGACCACGTAGAACCTGCTGGGCCTTACATGAAGAGATAAATTGGTGGCGGTTGTGAAGGCTTTCTTCACTGTAGTTAGTCTGAGAATTTTTCAAGGAGACTCGATGGATTATTACCGACTAGCTTTTCAGTCCAGCTGGAACCAGGGAATCCAAACCTGTCACGCTCTCTGTGTCAATGCGATGGTATACTCGTCATCACCGAAAGTAACCGGAAACTCGGTTTTACATAAGCAATTTGGGCGATATTTTTGTGCAAACTATATGTACATGTTCTTTAGGATATATGGCCGCCCCTTAACCTGAAAGCAGCCTGGTCATTGGTCAGTATGAGCTCAAGAGACCAATTAATTTTATCGGACATGACTTTGCCTCAAATGGCAAAAACCTTGTTGAGTAGCTCTCACTGTCTGGCCATAAGTGGCAGGCAAACACCCAAGCAGGTCTTAAGGGTGCTGTGAATATAATGTATGCAAAAAAGATTGGTAGATACTTGTGGATGGAAAAAACCGGAGGACCTCATTTACAGTGTCCCAAATGCAGTGTTAGCTCTGCACACTGCATTTTTAAAGTGCCATGCTACAGCTGAAATTGGGCATTTAGCACCTCGTGTCTCAATGTAGCGTTCTGAAGGCTCTTTCTGGTCCTCTTTTAATGCATTTGTGAGCCATTGTACAGGCTCCCTTTCCACCTAGATAGTCGATGATCAAAAAAGGCACTTTTCGACAGTTTATCATTACTGCCCTCACTGTGATGCTTTGGCCCCAGTCTAAATCTGGTAAGAGTTGCAGAAGATGTCTGGGGATTCAACCCAACACTGATTTGGAGTCAGTCCAATGTTCCGGCCTTGTTGTCAGACGTTTCTTGGCACAGGATCATGAGATGCTGTAATGACAGGCGGCATAATTGATCTTTTGATTTCTCCTGACTGCGCCAAAGAACCGAATGACACAAAGTAAGTTATGTTGTCGACTCATAATATGCCTGGGCAGTTACTGATAGCAGGTTTTTTATTTTGGTCCACATGCCATCATGGAATAAACCGATTTCCGGTTACTTTCGGTGATGACGAGTATATGTAAAAAAGTCTAAATACCTGTCGTCGTATTCAAGGCCGTGATTTATAGCTACATTATCGCGGGATACCTGAACATTCCGAATGCATAAATATAAGTACAGATCAAATATAGGAACTAAAATGGGGCAAAGCACAAGACGAGGTAAAGCCGACGAGGTAAAGCGGTGGACGATATGGAGCAACTGAGAGCGCATGGAGAGTGGTAGACTCATAAAGAAGGTCTTGCGCGCATGAGGTTGCCCTGGAGAATCGAGGGAATGTGCGCGTCCGAGGGGAGGCGCGGACATTCTGCGGACCGGCATTGTCTCTCCGTGAGATTATTAGCCGCGGCATCGATGGCAGCGGTGGAGACAGAGCCAGGGTGTAGGCAAGAGGAAGGTCGAGGGGGCGGCGGGAATACGAAAAGCCGCGCTGGGGTTAGGCTACATGGAGGATGCATCGTGGACGTAAAACGACGGCCGCGTCGCTGCAAAGCGAGCACGGGTAAAGTGGATAGACCAGTGTCGTAGTAGTTAAGGCCGTTAATGAGGAAGCCAGAGAGTCTTGAGCCAAGTTATAACCTCGTGAGCGCGATGAAGACAAGATGAAGAAGTGACGAAGTAGAAAGGCATGCCGTCATTGATCCGTTAATTGATCGACACAGCCACGGTCGTCCCTCCTCCTCCTCCTCTAGGGCCCTGTTTTTTATGTCAGTTTGTAAACATGTTTATAAACAGGTGTTTATAAACCCGGTTTTTATTGGTCGGGCCAGACCAGCCGGTTTTTAATTCACAGTGGCAGTGCCCGGCGGGCCAATGAGAGGCCCAACTGGCCTCAAATTTTCACAGAAATCAATCCAGAATCTGATAGAGTACACAGCCAGACGTTCGGATACGATATGGTTATCTGGAAAGAGAATGGGCTATGTATAATTGCGTAATATGCGCAAGGGACATTCCTGCCACTCAAGGTTGATCCCACGTTGACCACCTCAGGCCACCCTTATGTGACACCCTTTAGGTATATTATTTATACTGACTTAATATATCTAAAGGGGGGTTTCCCTAGGTGGGTGTCCCACCTGGCATGGGACATCCCACATCTTATAGGATTTTACCGTGGGATGTCCCACACCTTTTCAGGAGGGACATCCCATGTGGACCCAAAAAGTTTTGAGGGATATCCCACCGTCCCATTTTGCAGGCAGGACCCCTGACACCTGCCCCAGAGAAAAGTGCATTTTTAGGCTCATTTCTCCACCGTTTTCCATTGCTGAGGCTGATTCTTAAAGCCCTTTCTCAGGGCTTTTATTCTAGGTATAAGCCACTTGGAAGGGAGCACATTTATTTCTGTGCAATACCCAGTATTTGCTAGAAATCCAGCTGCCATGCACTGCTACCCAGCTTCATTCAGCCCAACCATTAGCTTACCTCCGCCATCACCCCCTTACATTTCCGTTAAAAAAATCCTTCTCTTCCCCTCGTTATGCACCTATTTCCTTTGTGTTGTTCAAAAACACCACATATAGCACGATTTGTAGCAATACCCATCAATTTGTTTTTGCGGGTGCTGCTGGTTGCAGCTGTTGACCTTTATTGCTCTTACTACTCAGTTGAATTCATTGGTTCAAAAACGCTGTGTGTGTCCTGCCACCGCACCCATCTGGCTCACTTCCTTGGACAGACTCCTAACTTGTGGCTCCTTCTCAAAATACAAACCAAAATTAAATCTTGGGTGGACATGGCCTCTGCAGGAGGGAAAATGTATCCCAAATGCTTATAGGTTCAAAGCACTAAATTCTGGGACAATTATTCTTCAAAAGTGCTCATTAAATGTATTTTGTTGCCTCACACATGTTATTTGCCATAACCGCAAAGCTGAGATCTGGAACATTCTTGTAAGAGTCTCGCTCGGACCAAATCCCCAGAATTCTCCAAGAATATTGGGAACTACCAGAAGTTAGTAAGGTTGGTCAACACTAATCCGGCAAGCAATTAAACAATCAGGAATGCCAGTGATGACTATTTGAAAAAACTGAGTATATGGGTGGTCTAAGGTGTTCAAAGAATAAACAGTGTAAAAGCATGTGTGGGATGTCCCACCCCTTCAAAAAACAACTGTGGGATGTCCCACTGCACAAGTCCAAATGAGTGTGGGACATCCCACTTGTTCAAAAACAAGGTGGGATGTCCCACGTTCAACACAAATATAGGTGGGATGTCCCACCCCTTCAAAAACAACTGTGGGATGTCCCACTGCACAAGTCCAAATGAGTGTGGGACATCCCACTTGTTCAAAAACAAGGTGGGATGTCCCACGTTCAACACAAATATAGGTGGGATGTCCCACCCCTTCAAAAACAACTGTGGGATGTCCCACTGCACAAGTCCAAATGTGTGGGACGTCCCACTTGTTCAAAAACAAGGTGGGATGTCCCACGTTCAACACAAATATAGGTGGGATGTCCCACGGTACAAGTCCAAATGAGTGTGGGACATCCCACTTGTTCAAAAACAAGGTTGGATGTCCCACGTTCAACACAAATATAGGTGGGATGTCCCACCCTCTCAAAAACAACTGTGGGATGTCCCACGGTACAAGTCCAAATGAGTGTGGGACATCCCACTTGTTCAAAAACAAGGTGGGATGTCCCACGTTCAACACAAATATAGGTGGCACATCCCACACCTTCAAAAAAAAAACTGTGGGATGACCCACGATACAAGTCCAAATGAGCGTGGGACGTCCCACCAGTTCAAAAGAACCGTGAGCTGTCCCACTTCCAATGCACGTGGGATGTTCCAAATTCCTGTCATTTACCATCTTGTGGTCAGTCTTCCAGTTGGACATCCCAAAAACAAGTTAGAAATCTATGTCTGTAATGCAATCAATCATTATCTACTATTGAAGGTACAAAACCTCACCCAGCATTTTTTTTATCAAGCTTATTTAGAATTAATCTTATTTGGCCTTGAGAGCTCAGCTTTAATAGGTCGTGGATGTTTCAATC
The DNA here is from genome assembly GCA_029204075.1 of Mycena capillaripes. Taxonomy (NCBI): domain Eukaryota; kingdom Fungi; phylum Basidiomycota; class Agaricomycetes; order Agaricales; family Mycenaceae; genus Mycena; species Mycena capillaripes. The sequence continues at coordinate 165,837 of JARHKZ010000055.1, read as the reverse complement.
GTGATATAGTCGCATCCCTTCTGCTATGACCACTCTGGTTTAATTGAGTGCAATGGCCATATGGCGCAGTGGTTAACGCCTTTGGATAATGTTCTACAAATCGCTCTTCCTTTATCCAAAGTTCGTAGGTTCGAATCCTACTGTGGCCATTTTTCATATCGAACAACTTTTTCTTTCTTTCCTTTTCGGCAGACACTTAAAGTCTTCTTGCTCATCTTTTCTGACTCGTGACCCGCCCGTAGTCATAATCATACTTTATTGCATAAATCATAGAGTAGGGAGCTACATATGACATAGAAACATAATCATAGAAAGATAACAAAGTAGAGTCCGAGCGTACTACTCAGTCTAGAGACCGAAGTCTTCAAGCTCCTTCGCGTACTGTATGCGGTCCTCCTCTGTGGCGAGAACCGGGGCCTGATTGGCCCGGAGCAGCTTCCAAACACGTCTTACCGGATTGTGGACGAACATGAAGCCGGCGGCTCGGGTGGGTTTGTCCTCCTCCTGCAAACGCGTGGCCAAAAAGACCCCCCCCCTCCTGTCATTCACAATAATCCGGCATTTGAGGAGGGGCGGCGCTTCCTCTGTCCCGCGGTGTCGCTTGGAGTCCCTGTCTGACTCCAGCCCCTCATCGTGTGGCACCTTCCTTTTAGGGCCGCGCTGCTCGCCTTGCGCGCGATCGTCGTGACGGGCAGCGCCCACATGAGCAGCTACCGCGTCCACCCGTGAAAGGTCGATGCGGGGGAGGACGGCCGGCGTCGGGCGTGAAGACTCGACGTGGCCGTTGGGGCGTGGGTAAGGAGGCACGTCATCCCACTGGCGTGCGTCATCGTTGCGGGGCCAAGGCTCATGCTGCCGCGGGGACTTGGGGGCGTGCGGGGGTGATCTAGCACGGGGCGGCGAGTTCGCACCCCTGGAGTAACCACGGTACTTGCCCGCGTACTGGCGCGATGACCCGGCGCGGGCAGGGGAACGCGAGCGTGAGTGGCGCGGGCGGTAGTGGTCCGACGCCCGCCCCAGCCCCGGGAGGCGATCGCGAGCGGCAGTGGGCGCGCGCGCGATAGTCGTGCGATGCCCCAGCCCAGGGAGGGGAGCCGGAGCGGGAGTGGGTGCGCGGGTAGTGGCGCGACGCCCCGGCGCGGGAGGGAGAACGGGAGCGCCGGTAGTTGCGCCATGACTGAGCACGGGAAGGGGAGCGGGAGCGTCGGTATAGGCGCTGCAAGTCCTCGCGGGTATACCCCTCGTACTGGCGGTAGGCGTCGCCGTCGTCCTCGCGGTGCCGTGGGCCGGGTGGAGGAGGGGCGTACTTGGCCTTCTCGTCCTGCCGTTGCGCCTCGGCATCGCTCTCTTTCTTCCTCTTCTTCCTCTCCGCCTTCTCCGCCTTCTCCGCCTTCTCTGCCTGCTTCTTCACCTCCTTGGCATACCCCTCGCTCTGTTTTACCGTGACCAATGCCACCCCCTCTTTGTCGATGACCACTGCCACATCCCCTTGCTCATCGAGTGGCAAATCTATGTCGTCTAAAAAATCCAAGTATTCAGCTCAGACTCCGAAATCGCCAAACGACCAACGTACCCTGTTCCCAAGCAACGATCCGCATAACGTCGTCGTCATCGTCGTCATCGTCGTTGGCGTCGCGAGTCCCGTTAGCCTTGACGAGGCCACTTATGAACCTCTCGAAAGTCGCCGCCTTGATCTTCTTTAGGTTAAATTGCTGCGTGCCAATGATCTGGTTGGCGGCTTGGAGCGCCGCGGGGTAGTTGACGATACGGCACTTGCTTTCCCGCGCGGCGTCGATGAACTTCATGTTCCACTTCATTTGGAATCTCGCCTTGTCGACGTCCTGACCCGAGAGCGTACCGGCCGCGTGACAGAATGCCCCTGAAATGTCGTGAGCACGACTCTGAGCATCAACCCAAATGCACCTACACAGCTGTCCCCCGATTATCGACGTGAACTGTCTTCGAAAGGCGTCGCGTGGCCTCTCATGCTCATGAGGAATGAGATTTTGGATGGGAATCGAGTGAGCAGCCAGGCCACGCTTTCTCATCTCAATCATGCTATCATACTGTTAGATTGGTTCCGTTCACTACTAACAGCTAGAAACGCACCCGAAAGTATGTTCTTGATCTTTAACCTGTTGATTAAGGTTGTGCAGCTGGAGCGCTCTCATCTCCTTGAAATCGTCGCCGGCGCCGAATACGAAACTACCCTGGCCCTCGGGGTCGATCACATAACCCCACACATGAACCCCAAACGAGTCCTGCATCTGCTTAGCCTGCAGTAAGGATAAGTACCATTCTTAATACGACGTCTAGTAAAACTCACGATTCGCGTAACAGGCTTGATCTCTCGCCGAAGCTTGGTCTTTAGTTTACCGCTCTCCCGAATGTCGATTACCGCCTGTCGCGTCACTTTCTGGTTCCATTCGAGTAACCAGGGTAGGCGTTTGAAGACGGCGTCGGAGTCTTTAAGCATCTCCTCGGGAAAATCGTCACCGACCCGGCACGCCGCAATGAACGCCGTTCAAGCTTGTTTGGTGTAGTCCCCGCCCTTCACTAGATCTTTGGTCAGTACCGCACGAAAACAAAGGCTCGAATTAAAGGCAAGACTTACACTTCTGCTCTTTCGGCGTGGTCTCCGCGAAATACCTCTGCCACATATTCCACGCATTCAGGCCGCGCGGTATCTTGATGATGGTGCCAAGAATCTGGTGCAAAGTCGTGCTGGACTTGCCGCAGCCTCGAGCGAGCTCGTCCACTGCAGTCGTGAACTCGTCGTAGAGCTCGTAGAGACGCTCTTTGACGGCAGCCGGGATGGGCCCCGGCTTGAGATTGCCGTCGCCCTCGTTGTCTTTTTCGCCCTCGTCTTCGCCGTCTTCCTCGCCGTCGTCCCCCACTACGCAGTCGAAATCTCTGCCGTTGTCCACCTTCTTGGCTTTGCCTTTCGCCTTTCCCCGCGTTTTGCGCCCACCATCGCCAGCGGCGGTCGCGGAGCCCGACTCCGCCTCGACGGCGCCCGCCGGCTTTTTGGATTTCTTTTTCCATCCTTTCTCGGCCGTCTTGGTCTTGTCGACCTTCTTGGCCACGGGGCGTTCGTCCTCTATCTCCTCTTCGAATTCCTGCTCATCCTCCTCGTCCTCGAACCCATTTCTCTCCACCTCCTCTTCGAATTCCCGCTCGCCCACCTCGACCTCGAACCCATTTCTCTCTACCTCCTCTTCGAATTCCCGCTCGTCCTCCTCGTCCTCGTCTTCAACGGAGGGAGAGACAACATCGCCCTGCACCGCCCTCCGAATCTTAACCCGCGCCTTCTGTGCCTGCTCGTTGGCGTAGTCGTCGCTGCTGTGACTCAGCTCCGACTCCAACCGGCCTTGACCCGACGCTGGTGGGGACACGGACTGGGCCTCGACGGATTTGCCCACACTGCGTGTTCGGCGCCGGCCACGGTGGTCATCGTCAGGCGAAGAGCGTGAGGGAGAGCGTGGGCGCTCAGAGCCGGTTTGGCGGGGGGGGACAGCAGGCGTGGACGGACTTGGGGGGGGACGCCGGCTTGGGCGCACGGGGGAGTCGATTGAATGTCGACGTGGGCGTTGAGACTTGGCAGAGGATGCCCGGTGCGGGGACGCAGAGTGGCGGCGCGGAAGCAGGTCGCGCGGTGCGACGGCCCGCAGCTCTGCGAAATCGACGGCGTCGTCGTAACCCAGGGTAGAGTTGTTGACGAAGTTGTAGAGCTCGTCGTACTGCTCCTCTAATTCGAGTCCCTCTTCCCCGTCATCTGTATGACTGTCCTCGTCGTCTTCTACTCGCTGCACCTGCGTGCGCACTTGCAATCTCTTCCCCAACGTGACACGTCCAGAGAGGTTGAAGGGGTCGTTGGCGAGATCGGTGAGAGCCGCGTCGGATGTTGGTATCGAGTCTTCGTTGTGGCGCGGCCGCGCCCTGGGGCGTGGCGGGGGGGGAGGAGTACCAGGCGACGCAGGCAGCTGCCAAAGATATCAGTCTTAAAACAAAAACAGAACAAAAAAAAACAGCAAGCAACGTACCATAGGCGGAATTGGATCATTGGAGCTATGGTCCTCGGCGGGAAAATTGTCCGCATTCTCCTGGGAATAACAAGTTAGTTGGGGCCAGAAGACTTGAAGCAGAAAACATACGGTGCCGTTTGAAATCTCCCCATCGCCCTCCTCGACTTCGGCGAGGTCCTCCTCAACGAGAGGTTCTACCACATTGGTTTTCTTAGAAACAAATTAATTTGGCCGCCAGAAACACATTCATGTCCAAGACTTACAGATGCGCCGCCGCCGCGGGCAGGAGCCGCCGCACCTTTAGCAGACTTTGCTTTACCGGCCTGAAAGTATAAGATGTGAGTTCGCCGTTATCCACGCCCGAGATGTCGTATACCTTCCCGCGCGCGGGTGCGGACTTTGCCTTCGAGGTGGATTTTTTTGGGGCTGTAGTTCCTGCCGTCGTGGCTGTAGATCGAGTCGCGGTCGTAGATCGAGTTTGGCGAGCCGAAGATCGAGTCGCGATGGGCATTGTGGAGGTTTTTTCCTTGTATTTGCAGAGTGCGAAAGTGGTGAAGAAAGTGCACGCGAGCGAGCCCTGCCAAATATCTTAGTCATTTTTTTTGCGCTGTCCCCGCTGTCCTCGCCACATCCCTTAACCTCTTTTCTCTACTATTCTTGTATTCCGAGTCTATACTACAATTATATTTAAGTCGGTGCAGATACTACTTCTATTCATTAATCCACAGGTATTTGTCCACCGTCTCCAGCGTCTCCGGCCACCGGCGCCCACAAGCCTCAAGACTCGCTCTCGACATGGTGGTCGGGAGCAAGGACAAAAAGCTGTGCTGCTCACACGCGGCCACCGACTTGACGTGGCATGTTTCGGAGAAACAGATAACGATTATCTGTTTCGGATCTGACGAGCCTCTATGGGCTTCAAGTCCTCTACCAGAAGGTAAGCTCTTTCAATCTCAATTCGATTTATTTTTACTCAACTCGAGCGCGCTAGGGGCCACTCCTCCACTTCAATTACTCAAGTCGGGCGCGCAACCCCAACCAGAAGGTAAGCTCGTTTAGTCTCAATTGAATTTATTGACACAAGTGGATCGCGCAGGGGAGATTACGGGAGAATGGATGTGCATACCCGAACTCGCACACAAACGCGTCGATGTGCAAGTGCTTGGCGTCAAGCAGCTTTCAGGAAGGGTCTCGCAAACGATGCTCGCGCTCGAAGGTAAATTCGGCTACCTCCTACTGGCAGCCCCCGTATCTATCATCGACAAGAAAATCGAAGTCTTTGGGGTAGGGAAACATGGCACCAAGCATGCCATTGATAGGACGTGCATCAAACCGCGCCGGGAGGATGACCTCCAGCGACGCTTGTGGGAGATAACCGAGCGTGTAGTCGTCCTTGGCCCAGACGTGCACTCCGACACGCGTCACAAAGGTCACTACGCCCAGACTATCCCCTACCTCCAGCACACGTATGGTCCCGATGTCGTTGGTGTCAAATTGGAGGAGGGCGGGCCGCCTGTTTTGTTCCACATGTCGAGTTTGTGCTTGGCCAAAAATATCAGAATACAGGCACCGCACGGCATTTTCGACACTACCGTATTTGTGTAAATCTGTACTTAGTTCTTGTCAATACGCGCCTAATTTTGAGACTACAAAGTTTGTATAGTTTGTAATAGTTTCTGTTAATAGGAAATAGTTCGAGTCTGCGAAATTAATAATGGTCGAATAAGCGGGGAGACGCGTGTCTATAATATGTTTATGCTGTTTGACGCCTAATAGGACGCGTCAAACGCGTAATAAGACGCGTCAAACGCGTAATAAGACGCGTCAAACGCGTATACGACGGAGGAACGCGGGGGCAGATATGCACAGGAAAGCTGTGCTGCTATCGTCCGGGCCGCTCGGAGAAATCCTTATCAATCTTATCGGTTTCTCCGAAGATCGTCACATCAAGTGAGGCATTGTTTGTCCTGAGCGCCTGTTTGCTCCTTGCTTACGACGACCACCATCCTAGGTAGAAATAGTAATAATAGAACATTGGCTGTACAATAGACAATAGACACTTCGTCTACGTAGTTTACTTACTGTACTTATTTCTTAGTGTACTTGTTTTATAACCGTTTGATTTCGCGAGTAATACGAGACACGTAGCGAACAAAAAAAAGAACGGAAAAAAGAATTCCGTGAGTCGCAGCGCTTTGGCGCGTTAATGACGGACCACCCAGCGCTAACCGGACCTGTGCTAGGATCAACCACCCCCAGCGATGGTCTTGAAGCTCACCCCGAAGGCGCGGCATGCGGCGGCGACGTCCTCCCCGACCTACACTCTGCAAGAAGGACCGCGGGTGCCTGATCCCCGGCGCAAATTGGATCCCAGAGCGCGTCGTCCCGACGTTTTACTGCATGACGGACGAACTCTCGTGCAGCCCCGCCTCCCCGCCCTGCTCACTCAGTTTGGATTGATGGAAACATCGCACGCTGGACGCGCGGCGCCCCCGGTATCGGACAAGGATCGTGCGGCAGAGGATTTTGCGGAAGCGGCGGCAGCGGATCCTGACATTATATTTATGGAGTGTACGCCGCCGCCCGACCCAGGACAACATCGGCGCAAGCGGGCGGCCCAGTGGGAACGGTGGCAGCGGTCAGTCTTACCGATGCTCCTGCCGGAATTGGCGCGCCTGTTACACGAAACAAAGTCTCTGCGCGATCTAGACGGATGCCGCCCGCAAACACCGTCCTGTGCGTGCAATCGGAGGAGCCATAAAGTCGCCGTGGTGCATTTTTTATGTGTGTCATTTTTCGACCCCCAATTTTAAGTACTAACTCGTTCCAGCTATAGAAGACATGGAAATCCACGTCTGTGAGTGCACCCCGGCCGCTGTGCAGCTGATGCGACTGGGCGCGTTTGGCTGCGCTCCAATGCTGCCGTCGCTGGCCGTGGATCTACGCGTTCTGGAATTCGCGATGAATCTGTTCCTGCAGATCTCTCCGAACAACACCGCGTTTAGCCTGACGTTGGAGCGAGTGCTGGCGAACATGGGATTTCAGCTTGAGCACCAGGTGAGCTTGCCTTCCCTCGTCCCTGACCGTATTTGCTAATCACGAAATCGCGCACAGAACTCTTTGCGACGGCGATTCGGTAACTGCCTTATGTGGTACACCCATCTCCGCAACCTCTTGAAGCATCACTACAGCGGCATCATCGACACAACGCGTGAGGAGCTAGTTGGCCCCGAGGTGCCAGCTTCGCCCCCCCCACCGCGCGGGCGTTTAAGCGAGCGGGCTTCGGCTCGAGCGGCCTCATCCTCAGGCACTCCTACCCCGCGCCGTCCCCGTAGTTCAAGTGCTTCCCCACTGCGCGGGCGTTTACGCGAGCGGGCTTCAGCTCGGGCGGCCTCATCCTCAGGTACTCCCACCCCGCGCCGTCCTCGTAGTTCAAGCGCGTCGTCAGCCTCTTCGTCCGACACTCGAGGCAAACGCGGCAGGGAGCCGTCGCCCGAGGCTCCACAAGTCCCGTTCCCCGAACCGCCCCCTAGACTGCGACCAAGCGAATACTTGCGGCGTCGATGCCCCGCCTGCTTCGGGAACCTCAAGCATGACCCCTCACAAGTGTAAGTCCAGCGGATACCATGCCACCCAGGACTAACTTCGCCTGCAGAGCCGACGTCCACGTGTGTATCGACGCCTGCTTCACGCATAAGAAGAAGAAGTCTCCGCGGGATCCCCCAAAAAAACACCCGGATACGCACTTCATTCCCGAGGAGCAGGCGGCGCAAACCGAGGCGTATGTAGATGGCATGCGCAATGTGTCGCACAAGAGCGTGAGGCCTCGTAAACGTCGGGCCGCGGCGCAAGCGGTGGAGGAAGAGGAAGATGGATATGAGCACGAGAGGCTCCTCCTACCTCGCTCCGTCCTCGACGGATGTGAGGCATCCTTCAAGGCGGCCGATGAAAAGCGGCAGAAAGCAAGCACGGAGTTCTTCGAGGACACCGCCCTCATGGCCCTGGTCTGTCGCCACGACCGCGTCCTCTGGGTCGCCAACATGCATACAGCAGGCGAGAGACAATTCTACGTAGTGGCCCTGATGTATACATTGTTCCAGCACCTCCCACACGACATTCGGGTCGGTCTACTGTATGATGTCGCCTGCGCCTTCGAGAGCAGCTGCCTGAAGTGGGGATTCCTGGCCCCCTTCATGGATCGAATCGCCTTCGCGGTGTCGGTCTTCCATGCGTTCGGGCACGAGTGGGCATGCCAGCTGCTCTATCATCCTCGGAAGCGCGTGGGGTTTGGGTATACCAACGGGGAGGGGTGTGAGCGGTTCTGGCAGTCGATACGGCACTTGATTCCGCATTTGCGTATCTCCGGGGTACGTCTTTTACCTTTGCATCGAGAAACTTGGCTAATTCATTCCTCAGTATCATAACCGCCTTTACATCTTGGACGCCCAGATCGAGCACGCCCAGGAAGCGAGCCTTTTCCGCCTCGCGGAGTGGATCCATCGCCGTTATCGTCACAGCATGCAGAAGCGCGCTGACGCCACCGAGGCCCTACGGAAGTGCGGGAAACCCAAGACGCTGTTGCGCGAGCAGTGGAAGATGCAGGTTATCGCCCAAACGAGGCCTTTACCGCGTGCGTGAATACAGCGCAAATAATTTGTCAAGTACATTCACTGACTTGTTTGTAGGTCGATCAAAAACCCGGGGGCAGCAGGCCGTGAACGCGGTGATGCTTCTGCATGCGGCTGTGAAAACACGCCAAGGACAAGTGCGCGAGCTGCGCCAGAGGTTCCTTGACGCTGTCCAGCAAGACCACCCCGACGCCGCCATGTGTCAGGCGGAGTACCTGGCAACTCAACAGGCTCTCCAGAAAGCTGAAGGAACTCTGCGACGGAAGGAGGAGGCCCTGGGCGTCGACGAGCAGGAGGAGCTGGAGCAGCTCGCAAATAGCGAGTACATGCAGCTCCATATGAACGCGCGCGCTTTGAAGCTGCGACTGCGGGAGCGGCTGCGAGCGAGGAAGTTTGAGATGGATGTCGTGGAACGTGCCTATCGACGGCTACTTAATGGTGACTGTTATAATATCAGTCTGGCAGGTATAAACTCACTGATATCCAGACGCAAAACTACGCGCACACACAGAGTCGGCTGTGAAACGTCGGGAACCCACGATCGCCAAGCTGGTGACGGAGTACAACAAACTCTGCGCACAGATGGCGAAGCTCATCTGCGATCGCAAAGCACCTTCAGGGTCGATGGCGCCACTCCCGATACCGCCGAAGGGGCTGTGGCAGCTCGATGTCGACGACGCTATCTTCCAGGACGTGGGATTAGACGACAGGGACGACGACAACGACGAGCCACCACCTTGGCTATGTGACGAGAAGGTGCGCACCGGCATCAAGGCTTTGCTGGAGCTGGATCGGTGCGATGAAGAAGATGCACGGTTGCGGAGGGAGAAGTTGGCGTTGCGGGTGTGGTTCGGAGAAGAATGGAAAATGATTACAGAGGCAATTGAAGGAGCTGGTACGTCGCGTGGATTCAAGCGGGATTCCATACTCAGCTAGCAGCACCTTCAGCGTCTGACGTCGATGAATACCATCTACGGCTGCAACAGGACAGGCTTGTTCGCCTGTGCGCCACATGGGACAAGTCCTTACCTGACATGGGCGTCGACATAGCGGCGATGCCACCGTGGGGACCCTCGGCGGTTCAGCTGGCGCGGTGTCGTGTGGACGCGCATCTCGCGGCGCGCGGGGAGGACAGGCATTATGGAGAGGAAAATGATGAGGGAGATGACGAGGTGGATCCTGGCGAGGAAAGCGGCGGAGAAGACAATGATTTTGGGGTGCTGGATGCCATGGAGAGGGCGGACATATATCGTAACAACGAAGCCGACTACTAGATAGAGCACTCCTGTAAAAGGACTACGAAATAATGAATAAAAAAAGTGCCATGACTCTACCGTAAGTATTTCTTCAGGTGGGAAAAAAGACTATCGCCGAAATAAGGCCATGACGGGATTCGAACCCGGGATTGTCGGCTTATGTCATGCAACATAAGCCTTACGCCGCTATCCACTCGGCTACAAGGCCATTATACCCACCCAAGTGTAAGCCATTCCATCAGGTCCTGCTTTAAGTCACGGAACTTTTTTAATTTTGAACATAATATTAATCTAGTTAATCTAATCTGGAACCTGCCAGATTTGAACACAGGCGTTAATGGTCTCACACGGGAAATACCCTGTGCCACTTGCAGCGAAAAAAATGCTAGCTTTAAAGGATGAAATAGAAGAATAATGGGCAACACACGGCAGTTTGAATGAATGCATGCATGGCATGATTTATTTGACTTTTGGCTGAGGGTTGATTTGTAATGGACCATCGGGTATCTACTCAAACCCCCCATTCAACTGGGGCTTGTATCATATATTTATTATCTTTTTTTCTGCTTCTTTACAAGTACTTGTGATGATTTCGGACACACGCGCCTGTAATTATTTATGATAGTATTATGTCACGTCTGTCATGTAGATAAGATGCGCGGGATTTCCAGTAAATGATCATCTACTTTTTACCCTCTCACATCGAAAGCTGCCACACTACTTAGCCCTCTTAACAGCTAACTAGCTTGGAGGCCTTGCCGTAAAGGTAGGTTCTTCTCATTTTCTTGTTTCTTCAATTCCACCATTGGTACACTTGCTTTATTGAGCTGCGCCTCGAACAGAAGTCCAGCTTGTGTAGGCTCGTACTGTTTTACGCCATTCAGACAGCGGATATCTTGTTGACACCTCGCCATATGATCCCTAGGTGGCTTACCCTGAAATATAACAAGTATTTGCAGGCCGTACTCGACACATCTTACACGATTGGCCATGATTGAAATCTTGATCTGATGTCTCAGGCCCAGATATATGGTGGGCTGGTATGATTATGTCATAGGTGTCACATCCGCTTCTAACCTGACCACACCTGCACTCCAGCCCCGTACCCTGTACCTGCACAGCACTTTTTGTTTCACTAGCAGCCTGTTGAGCCGATCTCACTACGAGGCAGCTCGGAATGGTACAGGGCACCAGCTGTCGTTCTCCAATATTGCTCAACAAGAGCAATTCCAAGTGGATCTCACTACGAGGCAGCTCGGAATGGTACAGCGCACCAGCTGTCGTTCTCCAATATTGCTCAACAAGAGCAATTCCAAGCGGATCTCACTACGAGGCAGCTCGGAATGGTACAGCGCACCAGCTGTCGTTCTCCAATATTGCTCAACAAGAGCAATTCCAAGCAGATCTCACTACGAGGCAGCTCGGAATGGTACAGCGCACCAGCTGTCGTTCTCCAATATTGCTCAACAAGAGCAATTCCAAGCAGATCTCACTACGAGGCAGCTCGGAATGGTACAGCGCACCAGCTGTCGTTCTCCAATATTGCTCAACAAGAGCAATTCCAAGTGGATCTCACTACGAGGCAGCTCGGAATGGTACAGGGCACCAGCTGTCGTTCTCCAATATTGCTCAACAAGAGCAATTCCAAGTGGATCTCACTACGAGGCAGCTCGGAATGGTACAGGGCACCAGCTGTCGTTCTCCAATATTGCTCAACAAGAGCAATTCCAAGTGGATCTCACTACGAGGCAGCTCGGAATGGTACAGGGCACCAGCTGTCGTTCTCCAATATTGCTCAACAAGAGCAATTCCAAGTGGATCTCACTACGAGGCAGCTCGGAATGGTACAGGGCACCAGCTGTCGTTCTCCAATATTGCTCAACAAGAGCAATTCCAAGTGGATCTCACTACGAGGCAGCTCGGAATGGTACAGGGCACCAGCTGTCGTTCTCCAATATTGCTCAACAAGAGCAATTCCAAGTGGATCTCACTACGAGGCAGCTCAGAATGGTACAGGGCACCAGCTGTCGTTCTCTAATATTGCTCAACAAGAGCAATTCCAAGCAGATCTCACTACGAGGCAGCAATTGATGGGTTCCCTCAATTTCAGCAAGTGGATCTCACTACGAGGCAGCTCGGAATGGTACAGGGTGCTAGCTGTCATTCTCTAATATTGCTCAACAAGAGCAATTCCAAGTGGATCTCACTACAAGGCAGCTCGGAATGGTACAGCGCACCAGCTGTCGTTCTCTAATATTGCTCAACAAGAGCAATTCCAAGCAGATCTCACTACGAGGCAGCAATTGACGGGTTCCCTCAATTTCAGCACAACTTACAACAACTAAGAATTCACTGACTTGTTTACAATCCCTAGAGTGAGAATAAAGCAAGAATAAGATAATTAAACCAACAGTGAGAAAAATTGGTGGGATGTCCCACAGCAATGAAAAATGGGCGGGATGTCCCACAGGAATAAAAAAGGGAGTGGGATGTCCCACAGCATGGGGGGGATGTCCCACAGCAATAAAAAAAAACAGGTGGGATGTCCCATTGGAATAAAAAATAGGTTGGATGTCCCACAGTGCTAAAAACAGAGTGGGATGTCCCACCCCAATGAAAACATAGAGTGGGATGTCCCACTGGCACAAAAAATGTGTGGGATGTCCCCCAAATGTGTACAGTGAGAGTGGGATGTCCCACCACAATGAAAACTAGGGTGGGATGTCCCACACCAACCAAAAAAATGTGTGGGATGTCCCACTGGCATGAAAAAATGTGTGGGATGTCCCACAGCAATGAAGAAATGCGTGGGATGTCCCACAGCAGTGAAAAAATGTGTGGGATGTCCCACAGCAATGAAGAAATGCGTGGGATGTCCCACAGCAGTGAAAAAAAGTGTGGGATGTCCCACACCAGCAAAAAAAAGGAGTGGGATGTCCCACCGGCATGAAAGAATGTGTGGGATGCCCCACCAGCATGAAAGAAATGTGTGGGACGTCCCACGCCAATGAAAAAATGAGTGGGATGCCCCAGTCCCACCATATGGTAGGTGCCGTTGTCACAGATGTTGCAGCTTAAAGATCACAACATTTTGGTAGCAGGTAGTCAGTTAACTGAGTAAGATATTCACCATATAATCTGGTAGGGGTAAAGGTACTGTATTGTTTGCGAAATGAATCAATAATTACCATTACAAGAGTGCAGCGGGACCATGTCAGTACTTTGATTAAGGAAGAGGATAATCAGCATGGGGAACGAGAATGCCTCATGATGCCAGTTTATTTCAAGGAGGTAATTGTGCAGATATGGCATGAGTGCAGAAGTTGACCTGCTTACAGTTGTTTGTTTGAAAGTTCAGTTTCTCATAGTAATAGCAAAATAAAGCAGGCAATAAACAGCAAAGCAATATAAGTTCAATGGTTGCATGATTGAGTGGAACACGTCCTCTCATTACCATATCTTCCTGGATTAGCTTTGGCAAGTGACCCTGAGGAGCAGAGTCTACAAAGTGGCATTTAAAATGGATTCACTTGGACATACATAATTCTATAAAGAGTGATGATTCTCCAATATGTGTGTACAGTACCAGTTACAGTGAAGGGTGGTGTTTTGGAACAATCACAAGTGGTGGCCTCATGGAGGGGAGCACACCTATGTGGCATGGTCCAAATATCAGGCACCAGCCACTGGCAGGATCTTTGAACAGACTGGTGCTTTCAGTGCAACATGGGCAGTGGACAGTACTGCCAGATGCTGGGTATTATGCCAAAATAAATGTGCTCTCATAAACGTAGCTTATACCTAGGATGAAAGCCCTAAGAAAGGGCTTCAAGAATCATCCTCAAACATAGAAATCGGTGGAGAAATGAGCCTGAAAATTCACTTTTTCTCCAGGGCAGGTATCAGGGGTCCTGCCCGCAAAATGGGCCAGTGGGATATCCCTCAAAACTTTTTGGGTTCGCATGGGATGTCCCTCCTGAAAAGGTGTGGGACATCCCACGGTAAAATCCTATAAGATGTGGGATGTCCCATGCCAGGTGGGACACCCACCTAAGGAAACCCCCCTTTAGATATATTAAGTCAGTATAAATAATATACCTAAAGGGTATCACATAAGGGTGGCCTGAGGTGCGTTGACCCTGGGGCAATTATACGGACATGTCCCGGAATTAACCTGCTTGTTTTTCACCCATGCATACCAGATTCTGAACCCCAGGTGAGAAACGAGCAGGTGATCTTTGGGTTAATAGAATTTCCTTCCTGTGTAGTATGACCGCTGAATTTCCTCTGACTCTGGCCCAAAAAGCTGAGATGAGTGACGGAGAAATATGGTTAACTTACTCCAGGAATGGCGTCGTCTGCTGTCACTACGATCCCACTGGCGTGTTATCTCACCTTGAAGAGGAAAATAGGGGACATGGGACCTCCTCAGAGGTGCAGAGTGCAAAATTCAGATGCAAAAACGGCAAAAACTCGATTTTCAGGCCAATTTGAGTGAGTGTTTAGAAACCGGTTTATAAACACCCTGTTTACAAACACAAAATTAAAAACTGTTTATAATTGTACTGGGAATTATAAACAGAGCCCTATCCTCCTCGCATGTCTTGTACAATCAATCCTCTGTGGCTCAAAAATCTCACCAACAATCTACAATCTCCTCTCTCTTCCGCGGTCCCCTCTTCCTTCTCCGCCTTCAAGTTACCAAGTCTACGCTGGGAAACTATTCGCGTGACATGTCGTGCTGGCAGAAACCACTGGATGCTCCTCGCGGACTCCGCCTTCAGCGCGCGTGAATGCATCGCGTCTGCGCACGCTATCCTTTACGCACCCACCGCTTGGCTGGTGTCTCTTGCGGTCCTTTGGCTTCGGCGGGAACGGGGGAAGAGTCAAACCCGTGGAGAGGGCTAACTCTATAGTGCGCGTCCCTGCTCTCGCTGCGGGTGTTACTGATCCGAACGTCTTCTCTCGGCCCCCTAGATTCGCTGCGTCACTGTGCGTCTTGCCTGCGCCAGATGCAGACGCGCTCGGAGAGAACCGAACGCTCGGCGTTGCAGTCGCTCCGATCTTCCTCTTCCCTTCCACTTTTTGCTTTCTTTTTTTCCCTCTGGGGTCAAGAATTGAATGCTAATCCACCATGCTATCCGTGGCGTTGTATACTCCAGACTCCGTAGCACACCATATCTGCGCGGCGTGTCCATGCCGAGCTCGATGCTGTCGGGAGAGGAGGTAGGGCGACTAGTACGGACCCGGGCTGCAGTAAAATGCCTCGCACCGTCGAGGTACGCGCGCTGATGTGGCACTCATGCATTGCCTCTGCTTCTATGTCGCGGCCGTGTGTCGTGTGCTCGCTCGTTGGGGTACACTGCAGCTGGTTCGCGTGTGCGGGATGCAATGCGTGTCTGAGTCGCACAGCACCAGCGGGGAGCGTACATCCGCGGTGCTCTCCGTCGTATCTGGGGAATGCCGAGTCGGCGTCGCGTGAGCGCGCTTTTTCTTTCAACGTGGAAGCCTCTAGCGGCGCGCAGGCGTAGATGGTCGTCCTCATCCGCCGCGAGCGAGTGCGTTTATTGCGCTCTAGCAGCGCGAACGGAGCTCGAAAAGGAGCATGGATGTCGTGTCGGGCTCGCGCATTAATGTGGTGCGTGGGCGGAGGTGGTCGTCGCTCATTGCAGGGGCGTGCTCACAGCGTTATGCCTTTCACTGGCGCCCCGGCGTCGCGGTATATTTCACACTGCGTCTTTCAATGTATCCATCCACCCTTCATCCTTTGTTCCTCCGGGCCTTGCGCTGTGTCTTTTCAAAGTTCTTTTTTCGCCCTAAGCTTCGGACTTCTGAGACAGGAAAGCAAGCCTGCTTCACATAATCAAGAATTTGAAGGGAACCGCATGAACAGAAGCAAAAGCGCCTTCCCTTGCGGCTCGAATCCTGCGTCGTCAATACTATACACTCACTTGACTCTGTCGGAGAGAGAGCGCCACACCCCCGATCCGAGAAATGTTTGGCGTTTCCTAATTCCTTCTTCACTCGCTCATTCGCTCCCCGCTGACACAACCCACCTCAAAACCAATACATCAAGGCTGAGGCGACCAAACTAAAAAGAAGACAGGTACGTGCGCCTCCTTTCGATTTCTTTCAATGCGTTATGACACCTCCTACGGCTTGATTATCACACGGGCGTTGGCGGGGTATGTATGAGTACAGGTACAGGTTCTCCGGCTTCGGTGTGCAGTGGCGTGGGCTGGCTGTGCTGATTCAGAGGGCGGGGCGGCTGCGATTCGGGAAGCGAGCACCGCTGTTTACAACCTAAATGGCCCTGACCCAACCATGTCGGTATTATCTATCAGCCTCATGAACAGCACCCTCGCCTCGGCTTGGCATGGCTAGAGCGTGGACATCGGCTGCGATCGGGAGGCGAGCACTTCGAGTGGTGTTCGCAACCTGAACGGCTCTCAACCATGTAGGTATCAATTTATCTGACCGGGGACATTGCGTCAAACTGCTGGTGCGAGTCCGAATTTCCCATCCGGAATGGTGAGTGTGAGTGTGATGCTGCCTCACAGCCTCTACTACTAGTATGCCTTGGACGATCCGGATCTCAAACGGGAAGCGGAACATCCTAGGTGGGACATGACGGGTCACCGACCTCCATTTGGGTTTCCTTCTAGGCTTCGGTTGACTTCTAGGCTCCAGTTCCGTGGGACCAATCCGGACGTAGATGACACTCGGCTGAAGAATCAATTTCCGCCGTATTACAAAGGCTTTGCTGCGTCTTGAAATCAGGTCGTAGACATGCGTCTTCACGTGTCACTACATTTTGCTGGCGCAACGTCTCCAGTCATTGTTCCCACTCCGAATCAGCGCCTCTGAAGCAGTCTCAGCCGCTTTCAAAGCGCTGCTCGTCCTGAAGCTCTTCCCCTTGTGTTGAACAGTGGCAAAAGATTGACTAAAATCCGGCGCCCGTGGCCCACACACACACACAGGATCTTTGATCATCAACGGCGACCTCTTTCCTGGGCTACTCGGAGATCCAATTATACTCGAATCGGGACTGGCGGCTAAAGGTATTACTCTGCGCAGTATAAACCACCAGCGAGAACAATCTTCGACATCGACGCCCTCTTTTCCTGAATGAGTACTTCGGACTTCGACTACGTTGTGATCGGTGGCGGAACTAGCGGCCTCGTCGTGGCCACTCGGCTTGTCGAAGATCCAGCGATTCGCGTTTGCGTTCTGGAGGCCGGCGAAGATGTGACCACAAAGCCTGACATCATGGTACCAGGTTGGCGACAATAGGCCACTTCATTCACGTCTAGCTCACTCTGAAATCAGGTTTCGGCTTCAAGAACATCGGAAAGCCCGATGTCGATTGGGGATTCAAATCACTTCCTCAACCCAACGCTGAAGGTCGATCGCTCTCCCTTCCAAGGTAACCAAAAACCTGGGTTCTTTCACAGCACTGAAACTTACTGGAGCTCTCAGGGGTAAGGCGATCGGAGGAACAAGCATGGTGAGCTATCTCCTTGGGCAAACCTTGCAAGCCCCACATTTTAGCTCCTGTTAGATCAATCTCATGGTACTTGGACGGCGAGTACTAAAGACAACCCCCTAAATATTTCCGTTTCTAACTCTTCCATAGAGGAAATGCGGTTGAATATGACGGTTAGTCTTTCGCTATTAGAGCGCACAAGGACTTGAAAGGCGCAGCTTTCGAGGCTCTGGGATCGCCGGGGTGGAACTGGCAAGGCCTAGTTGAATATTTCAGCAAGGTAAGAATGCGTCCTTACGCCCGATGTCTGTTGAGCTGACTCTCCTTCTGTAACAGTCTGAGACGTTCGCGCCTTCCCCAGAGGAGATCCAGAAATATCAAGTCAAATTCAACCCAAATGCCCATGGCACGGATGGCCCCATCACCCGCACCCTGCCAACATGGATCAGCGACTTCGAGGCCCCATTCGTGAAAGGAATAGCTTCGCTTGGTGTTCCCCACAACTCGGACAGTGTAGGATCCCGCCACTTTTGGCCGATTTGCGCTAATTTCGCCTTAGTTCTCGGGTGAAAACGCTGGGTATTGGAGTAGCAATCGCTCGATTGATTTTCAGGCAACACGGAGCTCCTCTGCTTCCGTATGTTTTTGTCTCCAATTGTTAAATTAAACGTTACTGAACCGATGTGGAGGCATACTACGAACCGAACAAATCGAAGCCCAATCTTGTCGTCATCACTGGCGCACAGGCGACGTGTATCCTTTTCCATTCACAGAAGCATACTTCTGGAAACATCGTGGCGTCCGGTGCAAAGTACCTCAAGGACGGTCAGCTTCACACCATCTTGGCGAATTCGGAAGTGTTGCTTTGCGCAGGTAAGCATTATCGTGATCGAATCTCAGGCTTCACCTGTTCGATTATCTCCTCAGGTGCCTTCCAAACTCCTCAACTTCTTGAACTATCGGGTATTTCCTCCTCCGTCTTCACGTTGGGTCTGCCCTGAACTCCATTCTCAGGAATCGGCGATGGGAAAATCCTACGGGATCAGGGAATTAACGTCCTCCTGGATCTACCTGGTGTCGGAAACAATCTACGTAAACATTCAACTGATTTTGCGTCATCTTCAACCTCCTAACTTCATGAATAGAGGTCATTTCTTCAAACTCAAATCGATGAGCGAGATCTGAACCTTTATTTCCAGGATCACTTCTGGTGCCCATACGTTACGGAGACCGATTCAAAGTATGAATCGGTCGAGGTCTTGAAGAATCCTGCCCGTGCCATCAAGGAGTGGAAGCTATAGTACGTATCGGTACTCATGTTTGATTTGGTTCATACTTATATCTCTCAGTGAGTCGTCCAGGCGCGGTATACTGGCAGGAACAACGTCTACGACTTATGCATTCCTTCCGAAAAATTACTTCACAGAAAACTTCGACTTCAGCCGGGCCGCTGCCCTTCCTAACAGACCTCAGCTGAATATCCAAAAAGAGTGGTTGATGAACGACAAGGTTCCCTTTTTGGAGTGGGTCCAACCATAGTCTCTTTATATTATCTTTGACATTGTTGTAAGGATGGCTATTTTCCCGGGATTCCTTCCTGTTCCAGAGCATGCGGCCGAGGCAGGAAAGAGTTATTGCTCCTTCCTGCTTGTATTGGCTCATGCCTTCGCGAGAGGATCGGTTCATATTAATTCGTTTGACCCGCTGACTCCACCCACCATCGATCCCTGTGCGCTGGACAACGAGTTGGATATCGACGTTTTAATGCAAGCGATCAAGTTTTCCCGCAAGGTCGCCGCCACGGAGAGCATGAAGAAAGTCGTCACCAAAGAAATTCTCCCAGGTTCTGTCGTCCAAACCGACGAAGAGATCAAAGATTTCATCCGAAAGACAATCTCAACCATCTACCATCCAATTGGTACTGCCTCCATGCTTCCAAAAGACGAGGGTGGGGTCGTCGATCCCTCGTTGCGAGTATACGGGACCTCCAATCTCCGTGTGGTCCGTTTGTTTTCTGCTAGCTCCTTCATTCGACTAATTTTGCGCACTTTTGCGCATTAGATTGACGCCTCAATTATTCCCATTCATGTTTCGGCCCATGTTCAAGCCACCGTTTACGCGGTTGCAGAAAAGGTGCAGTTGTTCACTTTCGGCCATTCCTCGGTAACTCACAACACCACAGGGCGCCGATATCATCAAACAGGGCCGCTCTCCGTTTTGAATAGAAAGACAAGACGAATGGGTTGCTCGTTGCGGTAAAAATGAATCCCACCCTCGAAACGTGTATTATCTGTAGTCCAAAACAATGATCAAGACTGCTCCGCTGAGTGCAACACTTTTTGCTTTCAGCGGCCGGCGTGGGCACATCTCGGAACAGTTTACCCAGCACTGCCGAGACGTGCCGAATCAATTCTTGGGCCTCCGCCGCCGCACTGCGTCATATCGGATTTTGTCGGAGGTGCGAGTGCTGCCTGCGCGATCGGGGAGCAAGAGGTGCTCGCAAAAATGGCGAATGAAGATACGGAGAAGCTGCTTTCGATGGGGTGCTGGGCAGAACGCGTAGGTGCCAGTGGTTGCAAATACAGTTTCACCAGGCTCGGACCTCGATGCAGGACCATCCCATCTGTCAACTGCGTCGGGATCCTTGTCGGGGTATTCTTCGTCGTCATCAAGCGAGTCCACATAACTCTGGAAAGCTTCATCACTGTCGCCCGTGGACTCCGAGTGTGGTGCTTTCGCGAGGTGGCCATTGAGATGTATCACAATTTCGGGGCGTGTTGGAGCAGGAACTTCGGACGTCTGTCCAGTGAGACGAAGCTCGAGTGTCGGGATCGCGGTTTGAGCAATCTTGAGATTTTCCTGGACAGGTGTTTAACGAAGATAAAACGAAAAATGAGTCCTAAATACCTTGGTGCAGAGTTCCTCGTCCATTTGATTAATCGGAAGAAAATTCCGGTCAATCCAGTCAAACCCTTTATACGCCTCTACAGCATCGTAATGGGCAGAATGACGGCCCAGAACAGAGAGGCGGCTTCTCACTGCACGAATACAGTGTCTGGGTTTAAAGGTAATTGGTTTGGGATGATCGCGTCTGATACCATAAATGGTTTATGCACTCTACCTGTCGGCAGCCTCAGGGCATCGTTTTTAGCTCATGTAACACCTATGTATTTTCCCTGTCTCAATTCCATTCTCGTCTCATCCGCCAATTTACAGACTGGATTCAATGAGCTCGTGTTGCAACTTTTTATCTACATATTGGAATGCCAACTGCAAATCTCGTGAGTCTGAGACTATCAGATCACTTTCAAGGAGATTCGAGAACTTCCGTTCAATGAAATAGCCATCAATTTTAATTTCCACCCCCTTCACATGCATTGTTCCCGGCAGCAACTTACCTGCAGGCTCGGGTTCCAAGCTATATCACACAAACTCAATCTGGCCAACGCGCGCTCAAGAACCAGAAGAGGCTATAATAGACGTTGTACCATCTCACCTCGGATCCCCAGCTGCCCAGATGATTCGGATCCCCGCCCGGGATCCATTTCTGTGAATGAGGTAGCAGTGTATGTACTTTCGTGCCAGCGGACCGAATACCACTACGGCTCTACCAAGGTAGGTCTAAGAAAAAGGCGGTGATCCGACTCAGCACATAATATTAGTAGCGCGGGCATCGGGCCTTGAAGCGGTATATGTTGACAACACTATAAAAGCAGCATCTGTTCATTTCAGTACTCACTATCCTTTTCTCTCACCCACAACCACTCCCACTCCCTTGTTCATCATTTCATGCTCCTCCCCAAGTCAATCCCGCTGGCCTTTGCCATTAGACTCTGCTTCTCTCATTGCCAGATCGGCTCACCTGTGCATGCGGTTCTTTTCTGTTTCTTCAGGATTACCCATCCGCATGCCAGACTAATGACTGCTCGCTCTCTCTACCAGAGCCTTGACGGAGGAGCCTGCGGAGGCCAGCAGGGGTCGTGTGATTTTGTCCCAGTCATCAAAGGAAACATCGGAGTCGGCAATTTTCTCTCCTACCTTCGTTCTTGCAGCGCTAATTTTACAGTCAGAACGAGGACCTTGGAAGAGCCTGTGGAGGCCAACAAGGGTCCTGTGATTGACCTGACGGGGCTCCGACTTGTTGTTGATTAATTGGGCGGTTTCACTGAGACGTTGGAAGAGAACGGTCTTGAACAGCACGGGCGAACAATAAGTTTACGGAAGTGCAGTCTGTTTACGGAAATGTACAATATTCGTCGTTGAGTTGAATAAAATACTCTGGTGGACGTCGTGAGCATGCGCAAGAGACGGGACATCGGAGTTGGGTGGGCAGTATTTCTCGAGGGTTTGCGAACCTGTGGTTTGTGGTCAGTTTACGGCAGAGATACGTATCAAATGCAAGACGTGCCCTCAGTCAAAAACAGTCGATCAATATGCTGCACTGAACTGGATCTTGGTTGACGTGTCCCAGGGACAAAAGAGGATGGGGACGAAGCTTGAATCGGCGAAGTTTGGCGGTATGAGGAAGATGACATTTGATCCAAAGAGTCAGAACGTCGCGCACCATCTGGGCTACGCACTTTATTAATCCTCCATTTGCTCATGGTGAGCCAACTATCTCGAAGGAAATCTGGTAATCGCGCTCGGGTATGGCAAATGACCGAAGTCTTGGGAATTCGTTTGAGTGGGAGTCCATAGATTTGTATTTTTTGAGGCAGTCGGAAAATACCTTTGCGCTTGGGGTAGGACTTGACCGGGGGGTATTTCCATAGGGAATCGATCTGGATTGTCACTGGCCGATTGACCGAACTCATTTTTAGACCAGAAGACCCCGTGGTCAGAGTGCAGTTTTCACGTATGCCCTAAAGTGCCGATCTTTTTGGCTGATCATAGGCTGTGGCGCGCGGCGACGCGCGGCTGCGATACATTTCTGGCCGAAAAAAAGATCAGAAAGTTTTCGCAAACGTCATATGGGCCAGACGGCGCGGGCAAACGACATCGAAGTCGTGGCTTTGATACACAGAGTCGGAAGTGGGGAATTAACTGAACGCACCACGATCGAACACTCAGGCATCTCTCAAATACGCCCGCAAGATGGCTGGGTTATGAACATAATCCCCCGGTTCGTGGCATGGCCGCTACGGAAACCGAAAGGAGGACCGCGTGCATCGTGAGAGAACATCGGAACAGAGGGATTACGACCACCAGCGATTTTTGACGCAAGGATTTCTCCCGACAGAATATGCGCGCGCACGATCGGGATTCCATCGGCATCACGGACTGGAGCGATGAAATCCGCTCAGAGAACCGGCAGCCGAGATCCGAAATAAGGCAATCAATTTAGGAGAAAAGGCAAATCAGATGTAGTAGACACACTCGATACGATTCTACCTGAGTTGACACGGTCCGAGATATTGGCTAACCACACAAGAACAGAGCTTTGGGTGGAGAGCAAGGCCAGGATCAGTTACCGGCGCGTCCCGCTATATTTGGCACGTCGAATGTCGGTTTGGCGGGGTGGATGTCGAATCTATCGCCAAGAGTCGTCTGTGCCAATAGCACGCTATTGTTGGCTGTAGTGACCTAAATAGAGTAGACCACAGAACACAAGCCGTTAATGAGGAGGCCAAAGAGTCCTGAGCCAGGTTATCGCCTAGTGAGCGCGATGCAGAAGTGACTTGGAAGTGACGATGGAGAAAAGCAAGAGGCATGCCGTCATTGATCCGCTAGTTGATCAACACAGCCACGCCGCTTGAAGTCTCTTCGTGGTGTCGTCATCCTTGTCGTTCTGATATGGTTAACAGTCCAACCACGCTGCAATCATCCCTGCGTCATGGTGAGTCCTCGGTGATGAGGATGTGTTCTGCCCTTGCCTCGAGCACGGCGGCCGCAGTCTATCAGGGAGATGGCGCCGAAGACGTGTGTTTGAGGCACTCTTGGACCAGATATTGCTCGCCACAGCAATGGCGCTGAGCCGAGATTACACAATATTTAATCCGGGGAGAATATTTACAACACTTCATGGGTTGTAACTGACAGACTATAGATGCCACAGACACCCAAATCCTCTGCGACCAACTGGCACTAAAGTGGACGTACATGTCGCCACGCAAGTCCACGCAGCCGAAATGCCCACGCGTTGCCGTCCTCGCCCGCTCATGGCCACGTCAATGCGGTTAGTACGAGGCACTCATCGCCTGCCCCCACCACTAAGAGAGAAGGAAATGAAGGCAAGGACTTGAGTCGCAGCACGGGCGTTACGCGGTAGGCGT
Source organism: Mycena capillaripes (assembly GCA_029204075.1). Classification (NCBI taxonomy): domain Eukaryota; kingdom Fungi; phylum Basidiomycota; class Agaricomycetes; order Agaricales; family Mycenaceae; genus Mycena; species Mycena capillaripes. Next base: position 142,170 of record JARHKZ010000055.1, on the reverse strand, counting down.
ACAGCATGAATGTGCGACCTCCGCTTGCTTTAGCCGCGCGGCAAACCCGGAGAACAAGGGCCGGCGTCAGGCACACGTGCGTTTTACGCAGACCGCGTAATTTAACAAGTCCGGGTCTCAGCCGCCCAGCTGATGCGCGGTACACTATAGGCAAGCACGGCGTCGCTCCAACTGCGCCCCATGCGGCTGCTGATACTCGTACCATAGGCGCGCCTCTTGCGCGCCTGGCCTGACCCGCAGTCGCCTACGCCCTTCGCGCCTGACCCAGTACCCGCAAAGAGGATGAATGCAGCTCCGAGTAACGGTGCGCCTCCTCCATGCCCACACCCGCACAAAACGAGGCTGGTACGCCGCGTACTCGCCGACGCAAAGTCCACGCGCACCCCCATAAGCGCCTACTCGGCAACCCCATATCGGCTGGCGCATACATCCAGAGGTGTGTCTACCTCTTCGTGCAGCGCCGCGTCTCCGCCCTCCGCCCTCCCATTCTCCCCTCCTCCAAAAACAAACAAACAATAAAGATCGCGCACTCACCCTCAATGCCCCACTCGTTTATACTATCCCCCACATTCTGCAAGTCCGGGTTCGCCGGCACGCGCGCCTAATGACGTCGCGCGCGCTCACCTCGAGCCCGCGAGCGACGAGCCCTCGGTGAGCATTGCCCCGTCAGCGTAGGAGGAAGAGCCGGGACTGTGCGGGCCGTCGGGTCTGCAGGCGCCGTCAGCGTGGCTCACAAACAAAGCCGAAAGAAGTAAAGTTAGACGGCGCGGGTCGAGGAAGAGACAAAACGGAGAGGTCGGAAATCGCATCACCCTTCCTCCCTCCCAAAATACTCATCGCTAGTGCTGGCCAAATACGAATACGATACGCCAAATGACGTATCGTATTCATATTCATATCGTATTCACCTCCCGCGGTCCGTATCATATTTTTAGCGTATTGTATTCATATTCTTGGGAGTGAATATGAATATATTTTGAATATATTTAAATATATTCTGAGGTAACTTTGGTTGGAAAAAAAACGGGCCTTGACTGATGAGACACTTGCTCTGTAGGTTGCTATATAGCCATTGTAGAGTTCAGCAAACCTCCAGAGGTCAGACCTGCCCGGGAAAGAGTGATTCAGAGGTGAGCCAGCCTTCGACGTTGAGATCACAACATTTCTGATGGCATCGACGAATCTGGCAGTTAGATTCATGGGCCGGAAGGTGGCGAACACAGATCCGAGACCCACCTCAGAGATGCCGGACAAGATTTAACGACCGATTGGTGCCGGTTGAGGGCCCGGGGCGGTGTATTTCGGCACTTAACTGTATCCAAATATATTTGAATACGGCGGGGCTCGTATCATATCATATTCATATTCATATGTATTGTATTCATATTCAGTCATATTCATATTCTGGCGGTCGTCCCTGAGCCGTATCGTATTACTCGTATCTTAAGCAGATGCTACGAATCAGATTGTACCTGTTTGCATCCTCCCAATTTTGTCGTTTTTTTCACATCCACCACTCAGAATTCCATTGTCTCGGTCGCCTCGAGGCCTGTCTCTCACGCCTATTCTGACGCTCACAAAATAAACTCAACCTTACGTTTTCTGAGCTGTTGTTATTACAGGCCACCACATCACATGCCAACATCCACCACCATTCAGATACCACACAGAACACTCTGCTTTCTTTCCCCAGCTTGCACCACCTTTGCTCATATTTCGAGAAGATGCCTGGATCCAGCCGACCTTTGCATCAAACATTAGCTTTCGTGTGGGAAATTGGACGGTATTTTGAACCTCGCCGATCCGCCGACGCTGAACTTATGCTCCTTGATGGAGCGCTCAAGATCCATTCAAAAGGGACACCAGCTATCTTCGCCATCACCCGCTCCTTTCTTCCCCTATCATCATCTTTCTGCCCCGCAAAATGTTCGGCCCCTGTACTCTCAATACCCTGGTCTTACTTGAGCAAGTCCCCACAAGACTCAACGAGCCGCAATGAAGCCTAGACCACTCCGCTTCGAAGAACAGCAGGAACTTTTTCTCATGAGCGACTCCTGCCGCAATCTACGCCTGGGGAACAAACTGCTATACTCAAGGCTTCTGGGGTGTCCGTTGCGAGATCTTCAAAGCCTCCGATCCCGGACTGCAGCAGGGTCGTCTTCAACAGCTTTCTCTACACCTCTCCGATCTCGGATGCTCTCCTCTCATCAAGATACCCTGACCATTCACAAACTGAAGGTTCCTCGATCTTACTTTCTCCTTTTGTTTTGCCATGCATCGATTCGTGGGAGTTAGTCGATGGTGCATTACTTTGTGGTTACTTTGCGGTGAGTATCTCGGGAATGGGAACCGAATATCATTGACGTTGTCTTCAGGTCCAATCCAATACCTCTCGATTATGGAACACCGGAGATTATTTGGTGGTCCGGTTGGTATGTTTACGCCCACCGACGGCCTTCATTAAGATTGTCGTTATATTTGTCGAGATGCCGGTGCGAACAAATAGTCTCTTCGCCTCCAGATAATCGTGCTGACTAGTCTTCATCATTTGAAATATACAGTTCGACCCACGGCTGACCGTTTCTCCCCCGTGAGGTATGCTGGCTCTCAATGTCTGGTATCGTGCTAACTATTGTATGTTCAACGCCGGAACTACAAGTACATATCTCTGCATCATAGTTTTCCAGCGTGGATGTGACCGCATTTTCCAGCTTGCAGGGGGTTCTGGATGGTCCATTCGACGTCGTGCACACTTGATTGTGAGACCATAGAGCACGCCAACCAGAAGGCGATTCTAGATACCGACAGTACGTCCCTTATTTTGCACAAGCATCCAAATGCCGATTTTTTACTGTATAGCGACGCTCGCGCTCATCGACCACGCTGTCCGGAAGATCCGCGTCGTAATCAAGTCAACTGAATTCAGGTGTTCGCCATCGAGGTCCGCATATACGCTCTAAATCACGTCCACTTCCGTTCCATGTTGTTCATCTATATTGGTATAGTGTTCGCAGCTGTAGCCATGGGTCTTGCTCTTGACTACATTGTGTGGTGCGCGTACTCAAGCCGTAGCTCTACAGTTAACAGTTGTCGGAACCGATCCGGAATTCGTTTGCACATACCCGATCATAGATGAGAGAATCTACGACTTTGCCATTGCTATGTACATGACTCCTGTCATTCAATTAGACTCAATTCTACGGTCGATAGAATGTCATCTCTACTCTAAATTTGCGTCGAGCATGAGCTATGCCTCATGACGTACAAAGCTGGGGAAGAGCCGGCATATGTTGTTAGTAGGTTAACCAATCCAACTGTAGATGTACTGACACTTTCTGCCAAAGTACGAGCTCCCTAAGCATATACTGCCGGAGCGAAGCGAAGGCATGTCTTGTTTGTATGTATTCAAATATATTCAAAATATATTTTTGCATATCGTATTTATGGCCAGCACTACTCACCGCTACCAATTCCCGTCCTCCCCGAAAACGACTTCAGCCTCGCTTCCGCCTCCGCCCCCTTATCATATGCCCCCCTCCCAAAATACATATCACCGCTAATCCCCTTCTGCCCCCCAAACTTGTCCCGCGCTGCGCGGGTCGTCCGCCGCTATTGTCTTGTTGATCCCAGGGTTGAGCGCCCCGCCCGAAGAGGACGAGGAGGGCGTGGACGCGGCAGAGGGTAGTGCACCGAATCCGAGCCGGGGAGGTGGCGGGGGCGGCGGACTTGCCCTTGGTGGAGGTGGTAGTGGGGGCAGCGGCTGGGAGTGAAGGAGCTCAGTGGGGTCGCGACGGGCGCGGCGGCCTCACGCTCGTACCCGAGGGCTTTGGTGCGTTCCTCTCTTCGTGCGCGCGGCGCTCGGCCTCGGCGAAGGAGATGGGGGTGGATTTTTTTGGCGCCTGAATGGAGGAAAGAGGAGTTAGCAGGGGAGAAGAAAGGCGGGGAAATCAGAGAGTAAAAATGCAGAGAAGTGGAAAGAAAAGAAACATTGACGAGCGCGAGATGGGTGCGCGCGCGCAGTAGACTCTGGCACGCCTCCACGTCGTTGTCCACAGGGAGGGAGGGGGTGGACCGAAAAGAAGGAGCCACGGGATGTGCGGAGAGTCGAGAATGGAGGAGCGGCGAACGATGGTAGAGGACTCAGATTGAATGAAGCATCACATGCCCTCGACGCCCCTCGCTCAGCCCCGAGACCAGTAGGTCCACACCCGCGTTGCGCATCATGCACCCTCTGAGGTCGACTCTCGAGACATGCGTGCACCTGCGCACTGGGTGCGGCGGCAAGCGCGGTCGGCCACTGAGTGCCAACACATCTCGCCACCCGTCCTCGCCCGCCCATGCCACCATCACGAGCACGACGCAGTACACGCCCCAACTCCACGACATCACGTCCCGAGGCCAGGCACATCTCGGCGCCGCCACGCGGTCACACCTATGCGGCACCCACGCACCCGCGAGGACATGGCACGCAGCGGGACTCGCCCCACCCCATCCGCGCACGGCATGCACACGTCTCCCCAACGCATGCACTCTACTGGCACGCCGGCGCGCTGTCGTCCTCGCCCGCCTCAGCCAGCTACTGGGGATGGCGCAGTGCACCCCGACGTTCCCCGCACCACGCAGCTCCCAAGACCGCCCTCTGCGCACCCTCGAGGGCAAGGCGCGCAAACACGCGCTCCTACCTCGCACACGTCCATCTGGTCCCCACTAGCGCCGCATTGCCCAGTCGCTGCTGCGGACTCGGGAAGTGCACGTATGCACCCGCGCTCGCCGGCGGTGTCCTCCTCGTCACCCGCTGCCCACTGCCCGCTGTCCGCTGCCTTCGAAAGAACGGGGTACATGCGGGCACATCCCGGCCCTGCGCACACCCGCAGCCGTACACTCGCTGCACGCACGCACGCAGACGACCTAGCGTACATACCCCCGGCGACGCACACATCCCCGTCGTCGCGCGTGTACGCTCCCCGATGTCCGACACACGTGCGCATCCGCGTTTGCCATACAGAGCGTGCATCGTCTCGCACCCATCGCGCGCTACTGGTGCCTAGCACCGCTAGAATGCGCCAGCGCCGCCCAAGAGAAATACGAAAAAGAAGGAAAAGAACACCTATATAGCCCCAGCAACCCCTCTAGTTAGAAGGGGAGACTATACGGGTTAAGGCTCCAACCATTTCGTTTTCGTTTGTGGAAACCCTCAAACGAAACGGAAACGGTAATAAACGTTTGAAAAAACAATTTAAACCGTTTATAAATGGTAATTTTGCGGGTACCTTCTGAATAATCGGGATCCATTTAGACAAGCACCCATAGTATTAGATAGTACATTTGGGCTCGCCTGGCCACTGCACTTCCCAGGACGAGGTTTCTAAACACTCCTGGAGGGAAAAGATAGCGGCACATCAAAGTCACGGAGATGGCCGGACGCTATCACGGACACCCGACTTGGAAACATCCAGGAAACTTAGGCAGTGTTGGGTGGGTGATGAGGGATTTTTAGTCTATTACATATGTAGGATACCTATGAGATAGTTCCCAGCTACAATACACGTCCCTGGATGGGACGGGGATGGCTGAGATTTTGCAAGAACCGTTTACCGTATATAAACTGTTTGCGAACTGTTTGCCCAGGCCCACAAACTAAATGAAAATAAATACCATTTTAACCGTTTTAAACGTTTGCAAACGAAAACTATTGGAGCCTTGATACGGGTCTCCCCTTCTAACTAGAGCGGGTTTAGGCACCAGATGCTGGCGGGGTGATGCATCGCGCCCTCTCATTAGAGGAAAAACGCGATGGATCGGAGGCTCTCATTAGAGACCTCACGATCCATCGCTTTAGAAGGTCCCGATGGGGATCGTCCCAGCCACCCAGCAGCAAGCACGGCGTTTCGACGTCATCGGCTGTCTTGAGCTCATCGTTTGCAGCATTTGGCACACATCCATCAAACACTCTTGGCGTCGTCAACGATGATCAGCCCAAAAAGTTTGCCTAAATTAATGAAAAAATCATATATTGCGGGGACGGTGCCTAATGTACATCTGATAGAAAGACTTGAATGAAATACGTGCAGGATTAAGCGCAAAATGTCATTTGTAGGCAATATGGTCTACAGCGGCTATACGACAGGAAACCCGTATACAGAGCAGGCTGTGCGCACAAATGGGTCGGCAGGGCGGCGGAAGACGCTGAGGGGTGCGCAGCACACCCGACTCGTGCATCACCACTGGCTTGAAGAGCCCGCTCCCATGAGCGCGCAGGCGGCGCTCGACAAGGCGCGGTGAGGCGGCACTCAGGTGCGGAATCGGCACGCGAGCACGACCCGGGCCGCGCCACCACTGTCAGCAGTACGCACATGGGTGCGCAGGCGGCACTGAAGACGATTGCGAGTGCACTGGCAGTACCGCGATGCAGGCAGGCAAATCAGCGCTTCGGTCCACTTGTAGCGCACATCGGCCACTCCCTCGCCGGCGGACCTCCGCGAAGTACCACACTACAGGGACACACATCGGCAGCAGTACGAGTGCAACGTTGCTGACCAGAACGTACGCACATCGGCGACGGGTACACAGCAATGCAGCTGCTCCCTCGCCGCGGTCCATGTACGCCACAGCCATGCAGCGAGACCCAGAGGTGCTACACGCACTCAAGCAGTCCCATGACGCAAAGGGCACGCCCACAGGGGGAAGGCGGGGCGCGGCGCGCTCGCCACATCGCAGCAATCCCATTGTGGATAGCACCGCAACAACAGCACCCAGGTACGCAGTGCGCAGTACCGTGGTGAGCTATCGCGCACCGCCACCAGCACCGTGCACGCATCGGCACCAGCACACCGTGGAACCGCACGCGAGCCCACCTGGACGCAGTCATTGCGCACGGCGGTAGCAGCGAGAACGCGGCAACGCTGCCACTTCCTCCTTCGCGCCCGTGCCGACAGTCACGCTGGGTGGAGTCGCCCGTCAGGTGCTGCACCACTTGACCATCGTCCGTGCAAGGATATGCATCGGATTCGGGGGTATAGCGCTGGTGTTCCGGCTTTGGCCTGACCAATCGTGCGCTGGTCACTCACCCGATGCCGATGAGCGCGACGGCGCTGTTGGTCGTGGGGATGGGCATAAACGGCAGCGCTTCAGGTGATGCACGTCTGGGCGTGCGAGCGTGTAACGTGGGGTGTGCACGGGTACGCGGATGACGTGGCGGGAAAACTCGCACAAAATCTCGATTACGGACAAGAGGTTGAAAATAAGTGCTTGGGGCAGCTGAAGCTATTGTAAACGCACTGGATTCACGGAATTATGCCTCTCTCCGCTGTCCATAACATTTGCTTTCCTTCGGAATCCTTCCTACCACACATCAAGACCCAAAACATCTTGTTTTTGACGAATACGGTGTTATATTGACGAGGGTAGGGCATCCAAACGAGATCAAAGAGGGCGCTTGAGGTAGGACATTTGTACTGGCGCACATATTGTGGATAGGGGCCAAAAAGGTGGCGGCAGAAGCACCATCGAAAACGTGGGACCAGCGGGGTGGGAAGAAGCAAAAAACTCGAGAGGAGATCCTGGGTAGGTCCCGGAGACAGCCTGAAGGTAAATTTTAGGACAAGGGAGCTTGAGGACGTCGCCGTGCAGGAAGGTGTTGTGGGGAGAGAGACCGTCACGGCTGTTACTCGGTCACACATGGGAGTATCGCCGATTTCAAGTTCCTCTTCGTTTAAGCCTCCTAAGCAGTTTCACACAATTTTGACATCAGGGGAACACATTTATACACCAATTAATTCATTTGGTGCAATAAAAGTAGAAAAATAAGTATACTACAAATCACCAATGCGACAAAACGGCCCCGATTGGACCACAAAACCGCTCCGATTGAGCTTCAAACATCGTAGGTGAAATCAAGGAATTTAATCGTTGCTGAAGCCTCAAATTTTTATGACTCGGAGGTCGGTGGGCAGACATTCGCGTTGAAAGTGCATTTTCGGGTTCAAACTCTATCGTGCTCCACTCTCAAACATCTTCAAGCAAATCTGACACGATAGAAGGCTTTTGATTCATAAAACGATGCATTTGACATAAAAAAGCTGGAAAAACGGAGGTAGTCAAAAATCACCAATTCAGAAATCAGCGCCGATGGAACCCAATTTTGGCTCAAATGTGTGGTCTGGCATCACAGCGAAGGTTAGGGAGTCTAATCGTCCTCGAAAATATAAGAGTTAATGATAAGCGGGTCGTTGGTTGGACAGGTGGACAAATGGGTGCACAGAATATGCCTGTAAACCCAGTACAACGTTGGACCAGCCTTCGACTCAACACCTTTTCTAAACACAAAATTTGAATTTTTCAACTCACACAGCAACGGCATGTTCCCCGAGCATAATGTGACGTCTATGGCTTGTTTAAGGGCAGCAGTCCATCTGGACAAGTCAGACTATGGGCAAAATCAAAAATGTAGTGAGGAGCCATTAGTCGGTTTCCATCTGTTCTATCGGTAATAGCAACAGAAAGCTGGTATATCTTAGCCATACTGAACTTGTATCAGCGAGGAAAAATACCGATTAGAGTCCTGATCGCATCGCTCGACAGCCAGAGATGTTTCATGGCCAATGCCTCATAAAGGACAAAATCATATTTTGGTTCGTTCAATGTTGAATTTAATTTCTATATTGTGTACGACAACAAACTTGTACTATTAGTTGTCATGTAAAAATTGTAATTGCGCCGGCTTGGAGCCAGTCGAGCCAAGGAAGCATCCAACCAGATTTGGGAGAAAATAGAAAATACGACCGAACTGGGGGATTTACTGAGTCGGTCGTTACTCACAAGAAATCTAAGATGAGCCCGTATACATCGGAAGTACTTGGCGGGGGCAGCAGAAAAGCACAACAATATTTATTTGTCCCTTTATGGGTGGGTGGGCAGAAAGCACCAGGGAAAAAAATGCGCGCTGCGAGCGCATGGAGCCTGCGGCAAGCCCAAAAACGAGGCAGATATGCGGTGGGGGTGTTTGGAGGTAGTGGTGGTGCTCCTGGGTGAATCGTGGGGGTGGAAACACGCGGAGGAAACGGGGTGCGGGTCCAGTACCAAAACGCGCACTGTGAGCACACGGAGCTTGCTGCGGGGACCACGACCGAGGCAGCAATGCGGTGGGGGTGTACGAAGGTATTGATGGCGCCGATGGGGGAATCGCACGGGCGGAAGCACGCGAGAAAAGGGGGGGCAGGTCCGGTGCCAAACGTGCACTGCAAGCGCGTGGAGCCAGCTGCGGGGCCTGAAGCCGAACTAGAGATGTGATAGGGGTGTGCGAAGCAGTTAGTGGTGCCGCTAGGAGAATTGCGGGGGCGGAAGCACGCAAAGAAACAGGGGAGCGGGGCAGGTGCCCAAACACGCACTGCACGCGCTTGGAGCCAGCTGCGGGGCCCACAGCCGAGGCAGAGATGTGATAGGCATGTACAAAGGGCTTGGCGGTGCCGGTGCTGCTGAGTGAATTCCAGGGGCGGAAGCATCAGGAAAAACCTCCCGCACAATTTTTTGCAATTTTTCGGAAAAATATGTGGTGGTCAGAAAATTTTTGTAACATCTGATATTTTCGACAACCTTTGGGGAGATTTCTTCGAAAGTTAGCAATGGTGTTCAACATTCTGGTCGGCAGCATATATTTCTCGCTTATTTTGTCCAAAGTTCCCCAACAACTTCTGACAAGGTTGTGTCCATCCAGAGATACGGAGCCAAGTTTGGACGGCGGCCTGTAGCAGTTCAAATGACTCTACTACACTGCAATCCCTCACCTTAAATAGAGGCAAAATTAGAATACTACCGCCGGTACTCACTGAACACCATGGACACTCACATAACACTTTGCCGAGACCTGCCCTAAATCTTCAGACAACCACGTGCCGTTCCGTTTGCGTTCCGTCGCATCAAGCTCTGCTCATCAATGGCATGATTGATGGATGGTTCGTTGCCACGTCGCACATCTCTTCCTCTTTCCCCCACCTTGTCTTCTCCTCACAACGCACTTCCCGTCTTCGTCCTCCTCCTGGCGCTACCAGTATTCGCTCAGGATGCACCCCGACATTCTTGGATCTCCACTGCCCCATACCCGGCCCCTCAAAGACTCTCAATTGCCGTAACACAAGACTGAGCAACCTCGACGGCGGCACTCAAGGCTCGGTTCTGCCCTTTCAAGCCATAGCGCCTCAAGCCTTCTGCAACATACCCATCAGCCCTCTAGCTCAAACTCTCATTTGCCCAGCCCGTAAGCCTTCTCATCTCGAGCCCGAGCTGTATGCCCGCCGCCTGCAAACGCTGGTCTCAAGTCCCCTTCCTCACCGCAACCCCCAAGACTCCAAGCCCTCTCCCCTCAAGTTCCATATCCCAAGTCCATCTTCTCAAGCCTCTCGGCGTCGCACGATCCGCACTAGTGGGGTCTGGTGGCCGGTACGTTATCTTTCCAATATATCGTGTCTCAGGATTTTAATCAATGCGTTGCCTTAGATTCTTTCTTGTCTGGCATACCCGGTGACTTTTGTCGTATCCCCATGGCCGTCAGTCATTCCAGCGTATGTATTCGGCCGTCCTTCCATGTTGCACCGATATTGATCAGAAGCATAGATTGATTCTGTCTGCATGCCCGGCATCCCGTGGCGCCCCTGGCCATCGGCGTACTGTGATATAGCTCAAGCTTCTGTGTGCAAAGGCCTATAACGGTCCCGTCTGTATGTAAATCATTGTAGCTCACCGTAAACTATGTACATATGAATCCAACCATGATTATTCTCCCCACTTCCTGAGTGAAACCTAGAGCGATTGTATTGAAAATGCAATGAAACCGGCTGCAACTTTCCGCAACTTTTCACGAAATTCTGTAATTTCTTCCGGGGGAAACATATTTTTGCACATTTTACCTATCTTTGCAACTGAAGCAATTTTCGCGAATTTTTGCAAAAATTTGTCAAAAATATCTGCGGGGGGTTTTCCTGATGAGCGCGCGGAGAAAATGGGGGGCAGCCCAGTGCCAAAACGCGTGCTGCGAGCGCGCACGGCCATGGGCCCAACATCGGGGAAGAGACCGGATGGAAGTGGGCCCAAAGATTGGCGGTGCAATTGAGTGAATTGCATCCGCGGGAACGCACGGGGAAAGGCGGGGGTGGCCCGGAGCCAAATTGTACTGCTCTCGCTATTGATAGGCATAAACAGCGATTTTGAGATGCGGCGCACCTTATTCACGTGGCTGGGTAATGACAGAAACCCCAGGCCAAGGGGAGGCGCGAGTGAGGTCGCAAAGGGAGAGGGTAATGCAAGCAGGGACAAACAACCCCAAGCAAACCCCATTCGCTCTGATTGACGCAGAATGTCGAGACTCATTGTGAACCAACGGGATCACGGGGCGTCTTTTAGCGTCGCATGGTACGTGTATTACATATTTTCTAACTGTTCCAGCAATTCTGGCCCCAGGGGAGGTTCAGGTCAAAAATGCCCAAAATGGCAAATCCCGCCCCGCCTGCGCCGCGCGCCTTGAGCAATGCCGCCGCAGTGATGGGGAGGACCTCGTGGAAGTCTTTCGTAAGACTGTTCTTAATCAGGAAGCGCTCTAACGCGATGCATCGCGAGGTCTCTAATCAGAACCTCCGATCCATCGCATTTTCTCTCTCATTAGAACCGTCCGATGTATCATTCTAGCAGCATGGGCTGGTTTAGGTCAGAATAGCATGTACCCGATGATTTCCCGTAACACCCTTCTAAGCACCACGGTGCTAGCGGCAAGCGTTACTAGCAGAGGGCGGGCCACCACGCCCTCCCCATCACGGCTATCGTCGTTTCCATCACTGTCGTTGTCGCTGCCATCAAAGATGGGCGGCGACGTCGCCTTGCGCCACCTGCCATCAGCCCCATCAATGGCGCCGCCTAACGCGCCAACTCGCGCCATCTGGCCGCAAAATTCACAAATGATTAGCGAATAAAATGGCATATAATCTTATATGCAAGACATGCACAAATAAGCCAACAGCAGCGACATATTACACCGATTCTACCTTAAGATTCATAGTACGAGTCTTTCCGCTACTGACAATAGCCACAAATCAATTCAGATCCAAAATAAATGCATCGAGGTCGCCGCCCATCTTTGATGGCAGCGACAACGGCAGTCAGATGGAAACGACGATAGCCGTGATGGGGAGGGTGTGGTGGCCCGCCCTCCGCTAGCAACACTTGTTGCTAGCACTGTAGTGCTTAGAAGGGTGTTAGAAGGAATTATCGGGAAATTATCGGGTACATGCTATTCTAACCTAAACCCCCTCCCTTTTTGCCATTTCCTGCCATTTGAGCAAAGAGGGAACAAAAAGGAGCGCAAAAAGGAGGCTACTGTGAACACCCAAGCCATCTGGTCTCAAAAGAGGGCCCCAAAAGGCCTTTTTTGCAACTTCGGCATGTCCGCGGCACGGCTCGGCAGCTTCAAGGTCCGATGTGTGTCCATGTTAGATAACACTGCCCTCACTCTGACATGCCGCAGGGAAGCCTACGTGCCACCCTGCTCGATGAGCTCCATGCGCACCATCGTCATCTTCTTCACCAACGATTTCAACGTTGTGCCCTAGATCTCATGTCTGATCTCTCCAGTGACTCCGACTCGACGTCCTCAGACAGTGGTGATTCAGCGGACACCGCTCTCAGCGATCTATCTGTTGTCTCCCTAGACATTGAAATGACCTCTATCTCATCCTCGTCTTCATCCTCGGCGTCATCTGAATCATCTGATAGCGATTCTGATGTTTCCTCGGACATAGAGGAGGCATTTTATCTCAGCTATGAACGTCGTTATCGTGCCCTGATCCATGAAATCGAAAATACTTGCATTCTCAAGCCTGGGCCTCCTGTCCCTAAAATATCCCAACTACTGTAGAATTACATTCAATTCGGCAGTCACGCGTCACGGAGGGGGTTGACGGCGCCGAACTTTGGTCGATGTCACGCATCACGGCAGCGGTTGACGAATATGTCGGGGCGTCACGGTGAAGTCAAAAACCTCTCAAAAACTGTAGAGAATTGATGAAAACATTCCTGTGAGAGAAAGGTTACAAAATCAGTTGCAACACATGTTTTTAGCATGGTTAAAGGGCAGAACATTAGTTTTGAGCTAAAACTGACCAGAATCATGCAGGAAAAAGTCTGTTTGAACCATATCTTCGGCTGAAAGGCAACTGAATGTCAAAAGTCACTCCAATTTAATTTTTCAACAGCCTGTATTACCCTGCAGCGGTTTGAGAGGTTGCCGAAATTTCCCGCACGTCACGCTCGATTTCGGCTGTTGACGAATTGACGGATATGTTCAAGATGTCATGTGTCACACCCCCTGCCGAATTGAATGTAATTCTACAGTACCCCTTCTAGACCATTTTCGGGAGTATAACCTCCAGTCCTGGCAGCATAAGCTGCGAATCCATCCTAAAAATTTTGATGGTCTGCTTGGAATGATCAGAGATGATCCAATCTTCCATAATAATTCGAACAATCCCTAGTTCCCTGTTGAAATTCAGCTGGCTGTGTTTCTGTTTCGCATCGGACACTACGGCAACGCCGCATCCCCGTTTGATACTGCAATTTGGTCCGGAATGTCTGTCGGAGGAGTAGACAAGTGCACGGATCCGGACCGTGTTCTCGTTGCAATCCTTGCTCTCCACGACGATGCTGTAGGCCTACCGGATGGTCTGGAAAAGGAGGCTGTAGAGCAGTGGGTCAAAGATCAAACCTGCGCAGAGTGGCACGATGGTTTCATGGCTGCTGATGGCAGTAAAATACCTTTCTATCAACGCCCTGGTTTACACGGCGATGCTTGGTTTGATAAAGACAAAGAATATTCCATTGAACTGCAGGCAACCTCTTTGTTTTTTCATTGCAAGCACGGAACAGCTGACCCTCGATTTTTATAGCTCGTGTGCACCCCAAACAACCTGAAAATCTGCGACTATTTAGTTGGCCACACAGGCAGTGTACACGACTCTTGGGCCTTTCGCAGCACAAGAGTTTTCAAAGAACATGAAGAAATATTTGCGCCTGGAGTATGGATCTGGGCCGATTCGGCCTATCCAGTGGATACGTGGTGTGTTCCACCATTCAAGAAGCCTATTCGGGGTGAGCTTGACCCAGATCAGCGAACATTCAATTACCATCTATCCAAGGTCCGATTCATTCGCATTTTTATGTAGGAACTGCCACTGGCAAAATACGACAGCTCCGTACTCGGATTGAACACACCATAGGCTTGCTGAAAGGACGTTTTCAATCCCTCTTTCAGCTGCGCATTCAGGTGTACGACCACAAGCGTCATCTGTGGGCGATCATGTGGATTCGATGCTGCATCATTTTGCACAATTTGATAATTCAGCTTGAAGGCGGAGACGGTGACGCAGCATGGAGACAAGAAATGTACAATGAGTGGTTTGCACGGGAGGGAGAGCAGCATCGACGTCGTCACCTTGACAATGATGACACTTCAAGTTCAGACGAAGAAGATTCCGATGAGCATCCTGATATTCGCCGAGCTCGTTGTGCAGCAATGACAGAGGGCGAACATTTCCGTCGCAGGGTGATGAAGGCACTATTTGATAGCCCAACTAGTGGAGCAGTTCGTCGTAATTGAGCAAGTTGATTCATCGTAGACACCAGTATGTAAGGAGAGTACCAAGAAGCTGTATATATGCTTTATTTAACCAAAAGTGCGGTGGTAGTCAGAACAGAACGAATGAAGATAGGGAAGGGGGCTGTAGATATGCAGCAGGTAGCAACATGTCTATTTAGTAGGGACCGGTATAAGTATCAGTAAGCAAGCCGAGGTCAGTAGGTAAATGAAGCGATGAGAGGTTGTGATCGTTGATGCCGAAAGAAGTGTCCTCGAAAGCATTGAACGCATATGCATTCCCACCGAATCCAGACCCAGAGGCGATATTTGCCCCGGAATTACCACCGAACTCGGGTTTGGGATCCGAGCCCAATCCAGATGGCAGCGCAACTCCGAATGGATTAGCTCCAACGGCTCGTTGACCAGCCGACTGTTGCAATTGGAGACGAAGTTGGAACATGCGGAACTCGTGCTGCTCCTTCTCGCGCTCTCGCTGATGATTCTCCTTCTGCGACACAAAATCGAGTTTGCGGCGTTTGTATTTCAATTCTTCGAGCTTGCGCGCATTTTTGTCTCGACTTATCGCCGCAAGGGCCGTGGTTTCGGCCTTGACCTCTTCCGAAAATGCTTCTACACGACCACGTGTGCCCTTGGTTTTCGTGTTCGCTGTGGAGCCAGGCTTTACAAAGGGATTAGACGGCGTGGATATGATGGGCTTCTTCTCGTCCTTGTTGTGCACAGATTTTTGGGGGAAAGACAACGCAGTGAATGACGTGCTGGAATTCGGTAAATCTGCGCGGCCGCTGTCGTGTTCGGCATCAGATTCGGTGAGGTCGATGTTTATAGGTCCACCAGGAATCGGTGATGGTGTCTGTATGCACCGTGAGCTCAGATCAGAGAATGGAGTCTCACGCGTTCCCGATCAGAAATGGGTTTATCATCATCAGCTTGTTCCCCGTCGCTATCCTTCGCGATGTAGCGGTGAGTGAGTTTCAGGGCTTCGGCCGCTATATCTTGCCCTGCGTCCTAGGGCCCTGTTTTTCATGTCGGTTTGTAAACATGTTTATAAAAGGTGTTTATAAACCCGGTTTTTATTGGTTGGACCAGACCACCCGGTTTTTAATTCACAGTGGCAGTGCCCGGCGGGCCAATAAGAGGCCCAACTGGCCTCAAATTTTGACAGAAATCAATCCAGAATCTGACAGAGTAGTATGACCGCTGAATTCCTCTGACTCTGGCCTAAAAAGCTGAGATGAGTGACGGAGAAATATGGCTATCTTACCCCAGGAATGGCGTCTGCTGTCACTATGATCCCTCTGGCGTGTTATCTCGCCTTGAACAAGAAAATAGGGCACATGGGACCTCCTCAGAGGTGCAGAGCGCGAAATTCGGATGCAAAAACGGTGGAAACTTACCAAAAACTCTGAGTGTTTATAAACCGGTTTATAAACACCCTGTTTACAAACGCAAAATTAAAAACTGTTTATAATTGTACCGGGAATTATAAACAGAGCCCTACTGCGTCCGATCCCACGACAGTTGGGTTGAAGTTGGGAAGAGTACGCCAGAAACCGTGGAGGTGCTCCCAATACGGAAGGTTGAGTTTGTCCTTGAGCTTGTCTGTGCTACATGTTAGTGTCAATGCTGGGAGCTGGCATTTGTAAACGTACCAATTTTGTTGTGGATAGCACTTCCGACCTCAATTTCACTGTAGTCGAGGCCGGCACCGGTCTGACCTAGAGCTACGTTGAAATCTTTATAGGTAGTCTTGAGCCTGAATAGCCTCGATGTCAGAATGGACTTGGAATCAAGGAGCGGGGAAGCAAACCGAGTCAGAAGATTTTCAACAGATTTCCAAGGTCCTCGAGCTGCGTGGTCACAGCGTCACGTAGTTTCTCGCCCTGGTCAATGGAAAAACAGCCTTGGCAATGGCCGTGTAGAAAACCGATTTACCGTACCATTTCGTTCAAATCGACAGTCACGCGTCACGCACCCCCCTGTCGATGTCGAATTTTGGTCGCGGTCACGCGTCACGCAGGCGTTTGTCGAATGTCCCGAGCGTGACCATGGTCCCAAAATCGCCCCGGATACGCAAAAAAGGCAAAATTTTTGAAATTTTGCGTTGCGAATGTCGAAATTTTTGGGGTGTCACGCAAAATTTTCGGCGTTGTCGAATTGTCGAATTAGTTGAAAGGGTCACGCGTCACACCCCCTGTCGATCTGCACGAAATGGTACGGTATTGCCTTTTGCGACACGCTTCTTCCTTCCCTCTTCCGCTGCTTCCTTCGATGAGTCCGAAAACAGCTTTTGACGATCCGCCACGTTTGTCTCCAGCTAGCTGATGGTAGGCTCGATGCGCGTATCAGTCCATCGGATGCGGAGGGTCTTTTTCGCCGGTGCCACAGCTTGCGACACGTCATCACCGTGGTGCTCACTATCGGGCACCGACTCAATGTCAGACTCATCAGCATCAGCCTGCCTCGCTCTTTCGGTCTGGACACAGGGACGCGTAGATGTGCGTGTGGGAGATGCGGCCACAGCACTCTTTTTACGCCTGGCAGTGGCACCGTCTTTCGGTGCTTGGGATTTCTTAGCCTTGGCACCCGAGCCACGTGGGCGGCCTGGCCTCTTCTTATGCGGTGACATGTACAGTAGTAGTAGGAATAAGGAGTGAGTAGTAGTTGAGTAGTGCTGGAAGGAGAGTACAGCGACGGTGGTGGGAGGGAGTGAAAATTGAGTTTGAATCGGAGTTTGAAATCCATCAAGAGGAGCGAAGGATGAGCACAAAAAGGAACGCAAAAAGGATCCTTTTTGACTTCCTCTTTCCATTCCTCTTTGTTCCCTTTTCGATAAAAGGAGTGAAAAGGGAGTAGAAAAGGAGCGAAAAATAACACAAAAAGGACGTAAAAAGGGCTACCGTGAACACCACTATTGCGTGTGCTGGTAATAATCGAGCCGAGTGTGGCTGAGGGGAAGCGACGTGAAAGGTGGCGGTGCCCGTGATTCCATCAGTGATGGCATCGCTGCTAACCTTCCTTGTTTCCTGTCACAACGAGCATTTGAGTCAGACACAACGTGGGACGCTCTCTCGGTTTCTCGCTCGTTCTGGATGAATAATATCCTAGCATTGTCAAACCAACACTCTTTACTGCAGCGCGAAGCCAACCTGACAAAATGAAAGCTCATGTTTATGGTCAGAGTCCGACTCTGACCATTAGTGCTGGGAAAGTCTGGTTCAGAGATCGGTTCGAACCTGAACCGGACCGAACTGAACACCGAGTTTAGGTTCAAGGTTCAAAATTTCCTTGAACCAAATGCGGTGTTCAGGTTCGGCGTTCGGGCGATGAGACTCGCGTTCGAACCGAATCGAACGCTGAACCTGAAAACTGGCTAATTGGCTATTTTTTCCACAATTTTCGGCGATTTCTGGCCCGCACTTTAGCCAAAACATGTCGGCATAAAGTGCTACACCTCCACAAAAATCTCCAGCGGCTCATTGAAAAGAATTAGGACAAATCTTGAGCTCTTCAAGTAGCATTGAGTGCGTGTCAAACTGTCAATAAACCATGGTAAGCATACTGTGGTTCCCGTACACCCGTGGAGGAAATTAACCCGTGTCACAGCCGTGGTAGTACATTCCATTTGAGGGAAAATGGGGGGCCCGGTCATTTTGGACCCGATTTTGTGTCGCCGAGAAAGCCGAAATTTGGCTAGGTTCGAATGCGTTCGAACGCGAACCAAACCTGAACGCAGGCTCAGGTTCAAGGTTCTGTATTCACCTGAACTGAATGTAGGGTTCAAGTTTGACGTTCAGAATAAAGTGCCCTGAACCTGAACTGAACTGAAACTTCCCAGCACTAGGTCAGACGTCTGGCAGCCCGGGCCGCAATAGAGCTAAATACAGTGGGACACATAGGAAGGGAAGGTAGGGGAAGGTATACAATGGAAACAAAATCAATCCTTCGACCGCTCTTCAGACTTCTGAACTAGATGATAACAAGTCAAGAACATTGTGGAAAGCTTCTCATGGTCCTGCATTGGTTGCAAACTAAAGTTACCAAGGATAAAAACTCACCAACTTGATCTCAGATGCTTGGCACAAAAAAAGCTTGATGTCAATGCCACTTACTTACAGCGCCCCTTCGATCATATAACGCTTGCTTAGGTTTCCGTCACCCAGCCTTCGAGCTTCTGGCATTCCTTCCAAACCAATCCATTTTGTTTGGCCCCGACTTGTGTTGTGCTGCACATGAAGCAGTTTTGGTCTGGTTTAAAGGTAACTGGTTTCGGGTGATCACATCTGATACCATAAATGGCTTATGCACGCTACTTGTCGGCAGCCTCAGGGCATCATTTCTCGTTCATGTAATACCTATAGATAGGATGTGCTTATCTGGCAAGAAAATGGGTTATGTCTAATTGTGGAATCTGCCCAAGGTACCTATCTCTCTCTTTATAAAATCGTCTCTGTCTGTCCAAAGCCTTTTAAACTCCGCTTTTGGGAGATCAGGCCCGAGGCTTGGGAAACGCTAGGTCCAGACGTTTGGAAGCGCTCCACACACGGCGCTTCCTTGGGGCTTTTGGCCCCATGATGAACTCTAAGCGCGTGCATCTCTATAAAAATGTACACAAAGCTAAACTTCGCTTTTCTCACCAAGTTTCCCAAGCGGTCCGAAGCCTCTTAAGTTCCGGCCCTTTAACTGACAACACGTTCGGGATCCTCCAATGCTGGCCCAATCGGCGGAGTCGGCTTCTTGCAAGTTGCACCGGTTCTCTTGGCAGACATCGGAACGCATACTGGCGCTCCCCACAGTCACCATTCATTACTTCCATGTCCAATACACTCAGGAATGTCCACTGATTCTCCGTCATTACTTTGTTACAGTAATCGTGATTCACAGCTCATCTCAACCAAGTTCAGTTCAACTCCAACATGTGAAGGGAGTTGAACAAAGTAGGTTTCTGAAATTTGAGTTTGGAAAACGGGATGGGAGGCCGCAAAGCGGCTGATCAGCCCCTTGTATGCTGTAAAAATAACCCCAAGTTGACCCCGGGTTGAATCTGGGTCAATTATATATGCACAAGTCCCGCACTTGACTGGCTTATTTTTAACCCGCGCATGCGAGATTCTGAACCCCGGGCTAAAAACAAGCTGGTGACATTTTGTTTAATGGAGTTTCTTTCCTGTGTATGTATTCTCTGCCACTCCAGCTCTGCGATGGATGTTATCCATTGTACTCCGAGACAATTCTACACCACACTTGGCTCATCACTTCATTGATATCTCAGTTATTACCCAGGTTTTTCCTTCCCCAATTATGCTGTTCTTCAACTGTCTCCATTCCATTCTCGTCTCATTACCTAAGTTACAGACTGGATTCAATGAGCTCGTGTTGCAACTAAGCCAACTGCTAATTTCGTGAGCCTCAGAATCTCAGATCACCTCAAGGAGATTTGAGAACTTGCGTTCAACGAGATAGCCATCAATTTTGATTCCTATTCCCTTCATATGCATCCATGCTTATTGCTGGCGGCAACTTACCTGCGGACTCGAATTCCAAACTCAATCTAGCCATCTGCCTTCTGGCCGCATCTGAACCGTTAACATTTCCACTGATGTTAATGTTCTCTTCACTTTTGCTTCTGCCAGTTGCCAAGCCAGATCGGGCCTCCGCTACTCTGCAGACTTACTGTATTCATATACTCAACTCAAGGTACTGACAACCATCTGAAAGGAAGGTCTGTAATCAGATCAATAGTGAGTTTGCGCTACAGCCATTAGAGCCATCCAATAGCTAACAAT
Organism: Mycena capillaripes; assembly: GCA_029204075.1. Taxonomy (NCBI): domain Eukaryota; kingdom Fungi; phylum Basidiomycota; class Agaricomycetes; order Agaricales; family Mycenaceae; genus Mycena; species Mycena capillaripes. The sequence goes on along the minus strand of JARHKZ010000055.1, from coordinate 121,752 downwards.
TTCACAAGCAGGCTAATTATTATGACTCGTATCTCAAGCAGATGTGGTGAATCAGATTGTCCCTGTTTGACCTCCCGAAATTACCCCAATTGTCATCTCAGCTGACCTTTCTTCTTCAGACGCCCGGGCGCTTGGTTATCTCAGGCACAGGTACGCAGCGCCGTCGGTCAACTGGTGCTTGCCGATCAATATCGCACAATAACCGTTCAAAAGGCAATGCCAGCTATTTTCCCATCATTGCTTGCTTCCCCCCCCCCCCATCATCATCATCGCACGACGGTTGGACTACTCCTCAATCTTCTCCCTTTGAGCAAGTCCCCAGATGCTTAAAGATGCAATGCAGCTCATACTAGCTCGCATCAATTGTTGCATCGAGGATTTTACGGCAATTTCGCAATGAACGCGATGGTCAAGAGTGAGTATTGCGATGTCCGTTGCAAAATCGGCATGGCCGTCAAATCTTTCCTAACAGCACCTCGACAATGGATGAAAAAGTGCTACAATACTTATAACAACTGTGCGTCTCCGGTGCGAACGTTCTGGACTTTCCGTAATCGTACTGCTGAAACTCGGCTTCTCCTGCCAGCGCCTACCAGAAACCCGGGACCTCCAGGCATCCTAAACGATAGAAAAGTCTCTCGAATTCCCCTCTTCCATCTGTTTCACAGACACGACCAGCGAGCCATATTTTGTCGTGGGCATCTGATAAACCGAAGCCGATTATCATTGACGATCGTTCTCAGGTTCAATTGAGTATCGGCTGATATATAACGCGACACTGGTAAGCTCTTAATACCGGTGTACTCTATCTTCCCTGTTTGTTCACCAGAGTAAATCACCGCGCAGAACGGTTTCTGGGTGGAGATTTCTTACAAAGGTACCGCCCACATTCATTCATTGTCTTTGTGCCTACATAATTCATTGCCGCCGGGATCACGAAGATTGTATATGATTCAGACAACTCATCTGTCGCCAAGGTATGTTGGACATGTTGTATTCATTTGAATTATACTCAAAACTAAAGGAAACCATCGCGGCTGATGCATGATTTAAACATGGTGCGTAACTCCTGGTTCCAAAATTACACTCTGCACTTATTTATCTTTGGATATAGCGATAGGGGTTTTCTCTGCTCCAACTTCCGCCATGGCTAAACGCGACTATCCCGTTTACTTGCGGACGTTGTAAGACCCTGATCAATTATCTGGCGGGGTGCGTCTCAGGAACCGATTCGTATTTTTGGATTTTGCTCGCCATTTCCTTGATAATCCCTCCGCCCGAGTGGAAGAAGACAGAAGGTGAACACCATTAGCCGATTCTGTGGCCCATCGTTGACAATTTCCCGCATCATCAGGCAAAAGCTCGCCCCAACAGTTCTCAGTCTTATCCTCGGCTTTCACGAAAATTCCTGTTAGCTATCGAGGTAAGTCACCCTCTCCTGCTATTCATTATTCATTGTGATGTGCGCAGCTCACTACGGTGATCTTCCACTTCAGTGTAACAGAGCTGTGGTGGCGCGAGTCGCCTCGGTGCGCCTCATGTTTGATTCACATCGAATACGAAATAAGATCCCACTTAGATACCTGGTGATATCTTCCTCCACTTGGCCCTTGATCACGTCGTCCTCAACGATGTTCATATAGGTAAGTACAACGTTGCCTGAGGGGAATCGAGAATTGTATCCATAAACCGGATTGTTCACGACCCGACGGTAATATATGTATGTAAGTTGCGTGTAGCCTTGACATATGACGTGGTTTAGGATGGTTCTAAACGGCTAAAGAGCGCGGCGGGGCGCTTCGCGCCCCACCACTTGGATTTAAAATTTGACCCGTAGCTTGCCGCTTAATATTTCTCATTGGCAAACAGTAGACTTATCATGCCATGAGCTGATCTGAAGCAGGAGCCGACTGTGGGGCAGCTGCCGTCAAGCGTCTCGGAGTGATTCCGTGATGGCAGAGTACGAGAAGACAGGAGCTGGCCATGCCTATCACATGAAGTTGACACAATCAATAATGCAGAGATGGCTGAGTTGAAAAAGACTTCGGACCGACATAAAGACAGAAGGACATAATTTTATAACGAGAGTGACACTTGATCATAACATTATATTACCATTGAGGTGAGGCTTATAATCAACAGTGTCAGTCGTGCACGCCGGAGCGAAGCGAAGGCACATCTTGTGCATTTTAACCATTACTGTGCAGACGGGGGCATGTACTCCGGCTTGAAGCAGCATAATATATCTCAGATCAACCAGAGCATCAACTTCATATCGGAGAGCAGACAGGGATCTCAAACAGTTCAGAAGGAGTTCAGACCCTAGTGAACTGCGCCAGTTCCATCACAGCACATGGGGACTTACTGGCCAATATCAAATTGGTTGTACAGACTACTCCCATCAGCAAATTCCCCAGTGATGTTTCCTTGTATTAATTGTTCAAACCATCCATCTAAAACCTCATATGGTTTTCCGACCATTGTACTGGCTCTGCAAAAAGGGAAAATACAAAAAAAAAAAAAAAAAAAAAAAAAGGAAGAAGATTGCAAGAATTCCTGGTACCGGCAACTTTGGTGGCCGGTGTTGGACAAAATACCAGTTTACTTTTGTTTCATCAAGTATCATAGCATATCACGGCATTTCACTGTGAATCACAAGGAATCACAAGGAATCACAAGGGTTCACAAGGGTTCACAAGCTTTCACGGACGTTCACAATGAATTATAGCCAATTCATTGTGAACCCTCACAATGAATTGTCACGCAGATTCATTATGAATCCCGAGCAATCACAGCGGTTCACGACAATTCGGATAGAGACCTATTTCGTTCTCTTCTATGAATTCATAAGTAATCACAAGCAATCCGCCGAATGGCACGTCATCCTCGGACGTAGTCATTGTCGGTCTTCATATATCCAACAGTCTCCTTACTTCCGAGCTTTTCTGCACCTGCTTTCTACTTCTGCTTGCGGTTCCAACGATGGGGGACGCTGAACGACTGAATAACCTCCGATTTGCATATCACACTTTTCACGACGAGGTCTGCTCCGCCCTGCGTCGAATGATCGGCAACCCTCCTCAATTAAACACCGTTCGAGATCGCGGATTAGCGCTTGCATCGGCGGCAGAGCAGGTGTGTTGTGTTTTTGTCGACTGGGTCCCACTAGCTTTACTCATTGTGTTGTAGCACAGAGCGCTTTTCGCTCCAGACGAATATGCTACCCTCCAGACATCTGTTTCCGCGATGGTCTCGGATCTTGACCTTGCTTGCCACGAGTCTCTGGACCCTCCCGACGCTGCACCACTAGTTGTCGCTCGACGCATTTTAACTGGCAGACGTGGCCGCCCACGTGTAGAGATCGACGTTCAGTTCCTTCGTGCCGCATTGGAGCTTTGCGGCCCCACTGGGATTGCTCCGGAGGTTGGTGTCTGTTCCCGCACTATACGACGGAACGCTTTGCAGGCTGGGCTTGTTGAACCTGGTGCCCCAGTTTTTCAACCACAGGTCAATGCACAAGGTGTGGTTGAGATAGTTCATCGCTCCACTGCCCCTCCAGTTTCCAATATCTCGGATGCCGAGTTGGACCTACTTGTCACGGCTACTCTAGAGATCTTCCCTCAGTTTGGTCGCCGGATGATACGCGGGCACCTGAAGTCTCAAGGATATCGGGTACCCCATGAGCGCATAACACATTCCTATCTTCGCGTTCATGGTGCCCCTGCCATTTTCGGAGATCGTCAGATCAGCCGGAAGACGTATCGCGTCCCTGGCCCTTTATCTCTTGCGCACATGGATGGCCAACATGGTGCGTGGATCAGTTCTCTTCTCTGAAACATAGCTAATTCAATGCACTAGGGTTAATCCGCTACAAGATGGTTATCCATTGCTTCATCGACGGGTATTCGCGTTTCGTACTCGGTATTCGTGTGCACGACAACAATAGAGGTGCAAGTGTACTCGAGCTTTTGAGGGAAGCCATCGAAAAGCATGGGTGTCCCAGTCGCATGCGTGGTGACCATGGGGTCGAGAACATTGAGGTAGCCATATTTATGGAAGCGACCAACGGTAGCGGACGGGGTTCATTTATTTGGGGGAGGTGAGAAACACAATTGCTCACTCCGGTTACATCCAATTGATCAATTCTCAGGAGCGTTCATAACACCAGGATAGAGCGTCTGTGGTACGACGTCACCCATGGCTTCGGCAAGAAGTGGAAAGTATTTTTCCTTGACCTCGAAACTAACCACGGTCTCAATCCCACTCGCCCAGGCCATATTTGGCTTCTGCACCACCTCTTCCTCTCCTCCGTTAACCGTGATGCACTGGAGTGGGCAGAGGCCTGGAACTCTCACCAACTCACTGTCAGGCGTCAGCGCGAGCGTAGCCCAAGGGATCTCTTTCTCTTTGGCATGCTACGCGAAGAGCCTCGCGGCATCTCGTCCTTTCTCGCTCCGGATGAGGAGGAGATCGAGAACATCAACGAGTATGGCGTCGATTGGGAGGTGAATGACGAGCCTGAGCTTGTCGCTCATTTACTGGAAAACAACCTGCATGAGCGTTTCGAGCCCAATAGCGATCCCTTCGCTCCATCCAGCACTCCTGCCAACCTCTCCGAGGTTCTATGTGACCCACCCAACTGCCCTTTCACTGCAGCTCAGCTCCAGCTCTTGGATAGCCAACTCAGCGCAGATGTTGATCTTTTTTCTCGCAACATGAATGTGCGCAGACTTGTATGGAGGTCTGCGTTGGAGATAGCACGGAACATTCAACAAGGTCATATAGCATAAATAGCAAACTTGTATTTCTCAATTGCCCGAAAACTTCGCCATTATCGCGAACCGTGTCCTTGAAGAATGAAAATAAGTTGAAATCATTCGTGAACTTTGCTCAAATTATACATACCGGAAGAGAGCAACCCATTATTTGAGAACATCCAACTCCTTCGAAGATAGGCTCGAATGTCCAACCATGTTGATCTGCTCATCATCGTAGGTGAACCTCACCAAGGCACACGAGATGTCTTTCCCAGCAAATTTGCAGTATAACTTGTTCGGACCAAAGACCTCGACTTTGGAGACGTCGTATACATATTCTACGTGAGGAGATTACACCCAGGTGCATCATTTGAATGGGAACACCCACCTCCGAGAGCAATGAGAATGCGGGGATCCGGTACCCCTTCTTCATCCCAATCCGACAAATGTGACATATTAAAGACCGGTAACATATTGTCGAGGAGCAGGGATGCCAACTCGCTGTTTATTCCTTCCACAGGTGGGGGAAGAATGAGGGAAAATTCTTTATCCACGGTAGACATGGTGCTTAGAGCAAGGGTAGGCCGAGGTTATGGACAGGTGCGGTGATCTTGTGAGTCGTCATCCCTGAATCGGGCAATCAGAATCTGGCCGCAGACTGGGGTTGATCAACGATTTGTCCCCAATGTGGTATAATTCAAATGACATTATGATTGGGGGCCGAATTCATAGGTTCAAACTTTAATGATGGCCAGGTGGTAGTGTATCACCACCTTGAGTATATACGTGAAAAAAAAAACATGAAAGCCGCGCTTGAGGAACTGGCTGTTTCCGCCGGCCATCACAGATCCCTTCAGAAACGGTCTCACGCAAAGAAATCAGTTTCGGTAAGCTACACACATGAGCTGTGGTGTTCACTATAATTTTAATTCATGCTATGAATACTGGCCAACTGCTCTCGTTGGCGCGTGCTACGCCAGAAGGCTGGGCTGTAAACTGAACTTACATTGATTTGTCGCCCAATCGGTTCACTAAAATTTATTCCTCTGGGGTCTGTTCAGACTGAGATTTGGTTCTTGGATAGAGGATGTGATGAACATTAAGTATAAGAGGGGCAAAAATAGTCGGGTTGCCGTGGCGGTGACGCGGCGGTGGACGCGGCAATGCCAGACACGGCGGTCCGAAATTGGTGACCGCCGTTTGATCGTTCTGTGGGCCTTAGCTATGAGTACAGTATGTACCCACAAAGTATTAGCATTGTTTTACAAAGGAATGGGCCCCAGTGTTTCTGCCTGCATAGGGCTTGTCGCTGCGGAGTGAATCTTGGACGCGGCGCTGATGCGGCAGTGACGCGGCATTACGTGGCGGGATGCAACGAATTACTCTACACTTTGCCGTGTACTCCCCTAGATGATGCAGTGATACCGCCGCGTCATGCGGCGGTCAGCGGCGGTCAAACATAGGTGATGCGGTACATGCAAAATGTAATGCGCTCCTATAGCGGTGTGTCGACGTTCGCAGAACCAACTGGAGACCCATTCATTCTTTTAGCCTCCAATTCTTGCCTGAAACTTCATATTTATTGACTCGACTCTCGCTGCGCAGGTTTATCGAGTTCAAGCACACAAGTACGTACGACCTCACCAGTTAAATATTTTATGCCGCTAGCACGGCTCTTCACAACTGCCATATTACAATCGCGATGGTTTGTCATTATTCCTCTGCGAGGCGTCATGCTTAGCATCCGTGTGCCGCTTACAAGTACAATACTTATAAATGTTCCAGCCTATGTAAATGGATCCCTCAATTTATGCCTGATTCATGTCTGTATAAGTTCGGTTGCACAGTTCTGCCAGCAATTCTTTCGGCAGCCATTAAACTATTCCAAGGCTCAATTTAGTCTACTGGCAGCCCAAAAAGTCGAGCTTATTGCCGACAAAAGAAATTGTGGCACGATGAGTCTCCTAGTTGCATGCACTTGCAACTCAAATAGCTGTTCTTTTTGACTGCCAGAAGGTAATACCATAAGTCAATGATTCTCTAGGCCAATCAGAGTGATACATTGGTGGGACTACATGCAGCTAACAAGTATCAAACGGTTGGTGTTTGTAGCTGGCAATTTGTGCTGCACTGAACCCCACTATGCTCGTCTTTACACCGGTAACCGTCGCCCCTACTGCATCCAATGATGCTGCGTCCCCCATCCACCAATTCTCTCCCAGCTCGTGGGCAGAGAAGAAGATCCCCAACCTGTGCTGGAGCGCCTGATCCTGCGGGCGAGGAGAACTGCGAAGAAATTGTAAAGTGGCTCGTGCATTGGTCACCCAGGTTCGATTGTTAATGTAGGTCAATGGGTAGATTCCAGCCCAGGCAGCGACATCCTGTACCGTCAGAGTAGTAGTAGGATCAGTTGCCTTTATCCTCTTGAAGAGGTTATCAATTTTCAACATCTGCCGCACCTGCAAATATGCAGCACCAAATCCTCTAGTCACCAGCAGAGAATATGCCACTCCTTCTGAAAGGTAGTGTTCATCTAACCAAGTACTCGATCTGAGTAGACGGCGTAGAGACTCTGATCCGAGACCAGATTTACTTGGAGCAGGAGTCTGAGAGCGCGATCGCCTTCCGGCGGGTGGGAGTGGTCTAGGGAGGAATGAGCCCAATTCTCTCCCGGAGTCACCAGCCACGCCGTCGCGCCTAGCAGGTGCTAGAGTCTATTTTTTTTTTCATGCCGTTAATATCAGTGGTCGGATATAGAAAATAAAGCTTACAGTGGCGGTGATGTATAGAACATAAAGACGGTGCCTACTGTCAAGATCGTGCACCTCCAAGGTGGCCGCGCTGGCTTCATTTGGCTGAGCAGCATCGATGAGCACGGGGGAGGCATGTAGATGGTCCCCAAGGGCCCCTACCTCTCGGTAGCCAGTGAGGACAGATGTGTGGAGCGCATCAATGGTCACTTCTACCAGTTGTCTGGACCAGGAGATAGTACAGGGAGTTGCATCCAGAGTCTGGCAGAGAGTGATGATAGCATTGCTGGCCGAGCCTCCTGCGCTTTGCAGAGCCTCCAAGATGTCAGAGAGTGAGGGAATCGAGGGAAGGGGAACATGTGGTTCAAAAAAATTCCTTTGCCCTGTCAATGTAGCACCAACAAGTCCAATGAAAACTGCAGCTGGAGTAACTGTGTTCACCAGTAGTCTCATAGCTGCCAAGCTTCCTCTTCCCGGTGCTGGGCCGTGCACCGGCAGAGAATGTAACATATCAGGCTGACTGTGTAATATCATCTGCACCGAGGGAGGTAGCGCCATCTCAAGATCAGGTGAAAATGGTGCATCCTGACCAGAAAGATCCAATGCAGACGAATTTGAGTGCAAGACCGCAGTCAAGGGGAAATCGAAGGAAGTGCATGGTGAATTCACAATAGGAGGAGAATTAAAGCCGGTGGGTGTGTGAGTTGCAACACTGCCCACCAATTGCCCCTGTGCAGAAGAAATGATCCACTCGTGTATCTGGTCCACGGTCATTGATTCTTCCACATTTTGGGGCTCAAACTGCAAGGGCTGAGTGATTGGCGGAAGAAATGCAGCATGGACGTCAAAGTCTGGCTCTGCACCATCCACCGTGTAAGAATGGAGTTCAACCCGGTATTTAAACAGACGAACCGCGTTGAAATCCTTCTGCCCATGGCATATCATAGCTGGCTTCCGGCCCTAGAAAAGGTAAGGAGGATGTACAAAAATGACGCCTATTAATCGCACCAACTACAGGGATCAGCGTGGAAGTATTACTGAGTAATGCATCATCTTGGTGATGATCTGTACGGCGCACTTGGTAAATGAGGAATGGCATGATTCAAAAATAATCACCGTCTGCAGGTGCGTGAAGCTCAAATGTACGAGCCCTCGAACGCCGCCCTTCCGGAAGGGGCTGAGGTGGAGAAGGAGGTTGAAGGGCTAGTCTCCGACTCGGAGGACGCCTGAATGGGCCGCTCATAATAGGACAAATTAATTGTAATCGCCCAGCGCTTTATATAGCTGGGCGCAGTGAACAGATCAAGTCCAAATTTTAAGGGTCGCAAAGAAGTGAAAATCACATTATGAAAGATATGTGCGGAGAAAAGATAATTAAACTAGGTTATACGCGTCCTTACTGGACAGCCTGTCCATGCAGCCATTTCGGAGCCCAAACTGCAGGAACTGAGTGATTGGCGGGAGAAATGCAGAACGTCAAAGCGTGGCCCTGGACTATCCACTGCGTCAGAGTGGAGTACAACCCCTATTTCAACAGACGAACCGGGTTGAAATCCTTCTACCCATGTCATAAAGTGACTGGCAGAAGAAATGCAGGATGTCAAAGTGTGGCCCTGCACCATCAAATTAATTTTAATCCCCGAGCGCTTCATATAGCTAGGTGCAGTGAATGGATCACGTCCAAATTTCAAGGGTCGCAAAGAAGTGAAAATCACATTATGAAAGGCTCGGTTCCGGATATGCACATAGAAAAGTAATTAGACTAAGTTGTACGTGTCCATACTGGACAGAGCCTGTCCATGCAGCCACCGACCAAATGCTGTATCTTGATCCCCGTCCCGCTTCGGTATGCACATCAGATGGCAAAGAACAGTGTTGTTAGTGATTGAGACTGTCTTGAAACACGACTGAAATGATGCCTTGGCTGCGGGTCCGAAGTCCGCCACCCCATCGACAATGGTAGGATAGGTTTCATCCCAATCATGCAAGGCCTATGAAGGCCGCCATTGGACAAAAATAAATTGACTTTCATTTGTGGCGGCCATCATAGGGGATCACAGGGGATCATGGCTGATCACAGCCTTTCACAGCTATTCACGACTATTCACAAACATTCATCATGACGGTCACAAGGGTTCATACGCCTTCACAAGACTTCACAATGATTACATGTTGGGCTGCCCAAGCAATACCACATATCACAATGAAATCTTGTGAACCTCATTGTGACAATTCACAATGATATTCCAAATAAATGTCATAGCATCGATTTTCTTGCCCTGCCGATATTTGATCACCACAAGAATTCACAAACCTTCACGTAAGTTCACAATGATCCTTCATACTGTCTCGCTTAGCCTGTGGGTTGTTCCCCAAGTGCTCGTTTGTACTTAACCACGCGCTGCACGTCCCTCTTGTTGTCGGCCCTCTATCGCCGCCCTCCAATACCTTGTGTGCGCTGTCGTGTTTGTTTGCAATGTCTCTACACCTCGGTCCCCGCTTGGCCTGCACAGCAAGGGACTGCGACTGCACCACCTTTATTACTGGGGATTCTGATGGCTCTCCCCAATACATGGTACATGTTTCTTCTACCTTGAGGTTGCGGCAGTTGCTGACTCTACCTAGAATTTCTTGAGCGCGGAAACTACATGTGCTGGTTGCAGCCATGCTTGGATGGCCCACAGCTCAGACCCTGCCGGTCTTTCCGCCACAAATCAACGGTTTCGCAAAGGGGGTGCTGGCCACGGGCTTTCGTCAAACCCTTGTGGAGGCTTTCATTCGGTCTGTGACAGAGCTTTATTATTCACTCGTATAGTGACCCCTGACTCGTTTCAGATAGAACCCGTGTGGAATATGCGTCTGCCGTGTCTCTGTCAACGTAAATGGTCTGCTCATGATCGCCCTTCCTCATCGGTCAAGTAAGCCTCTTGTTCGTTGCAATCATCTGGATGCTGAGGACAAATTCACGCAGTATTCCGGTGCCCGACGAGCATGCAGCGCCTCCAGTTGCAGTCCCACCTCCTTCATCCAGTTCAATTGCCTCCCAACAACGTCCTGTTCTCGCTTACGCTGGCATTGCACGACCAACGGCCGCCACAGTTCAGCGTGAACGCCAAGCTTCCATTTACAGAACACTTCCACAACACCAGTCTGCCGGCTCCTCTACTACGTCGCCAGCCCGCAAGAAGACTTGTTTGTCTGGGCCACCCCACTCGTACTCGGCAACCCCAGCGGCTAGTGTGAACGATTTTGCTGAGCCAGCAGCTGGTCCAGCTCTTGTCTCCATCACGGTTGGGATCCTACCAAAAGTTGTGCGTCTTTCCTTACCTTTCCTTGGGCCCGACTAAACGAACCCCAAGCTCTCAAACTCGGATTACGTTGATTCTCTCGACCATTCTCCGGCCTACTTCTGGAAGAGCGGAGATGAGCTGGAGATTGCGCAACGTCGTCTGGCCGCTGCCAATCTCGTCTTCCACGTTCAAGTGAACGAATCCGGTCCAATTTTCGAAGTTATCAACACCGGGTTTCTTGCTCACTGCCTGAAACACAAAATAGTCTTTGTTACGCCAACTCCTGTCTTTGCAGCCGGCATTGTCGTCAGCACCCCGAGCACTATGCCTTGGGTCCTCACTGGTCCCAAAGGTCGTCCTGGGAACCGTTCATGGGTAGAAGATCCCAAATGCCTTACCGCTTTCACATTCACGGTCTCTGCATTACGTGCTAGTCCTTTTAACAATACCCCGAACCACCTCAGCGCAGGAATCCTGATATTTATAGGTATTTTCCGTCTTATCGCTTTAATAATCCTCTCTTACTCGTTTGTCAAGCCCCCAAATTGCGCAATTTAATTGCACCCATCGATTGCCTTTTTGAGACAGCCACTCGCCTTCCTATGCATGTCCTGCACCACCAATGCTTTGCTCGTCGCGTGCTCCATCTTATCCTTGCCTCATTGAGTGATGATCCGAGCCCCACCTGTAGTGCAGCATGCACTCGCACTGCTCCTTATACAGTTGAGCTCACGCATACCGATACCAGTAGCACACCGATTGGTGAATACTTGGATCTCACTCGTCCTTTGAGGAGCCTATCGTCCGATGATAGTGACAGTGACAGTGGGGTGTGCCTCCCCGGATCTTTGACAGACCCCTACTAATTTTGCAATTCTAGTTTCCTATCCCGGAGAATCTCAACCGGGTATCAACATTGTGTCAATAGCTCACCTGTTTTCATGCTGACCTTTTTTTTTTGCAGATGATTGTAGATGGACTTCAACCTATTACCCGGTCAGCCACCATTGCAGCTCCTTCTCAGGTTTTTTCCCCCACTTTCTGTCTTCATTTATCTGATGCATAGGACAGGTCTCGACTCGTGCGGCTCATCGTCGCCGCTGGCAAGGAGTACATTTGGATCTCATTACTACCAATTAGGCACCCTCTGACAGATAAATTTTGTAGGAGCCACCACCTAATGACTCCAAAAGCTTGCCGCCTTTCGTAGCAGGCCCCCTTTTGTTGTCTGCCATGGACACTGCATCGATCGCAGTAAAGGTATTTATTTCATTATTCATGGACATTCTATTGGTGGACTCATTAGTTTTCCAAACAGCCTCGCTCTTTCGTCGCGGGGGGTCCCATCGACCTCACGCTCCGTGCTGTGCCTGGGGCGGGTGCCAACTCGTTGGCATCCTGGCAGAACCATATGGCACAGGTCCACGATGGGACTCATGAAAGCGCTCTCACTGCGTCCTCGGTGGACTGCGCGGCGCGAGCGCTCATCGCATACTGCATATGGCTCCAATCCGTGCGTCAACCTCCCGTGTTCAAGTTCAAGGAGGTCCTCCAGGAGCAGTTCTCGGCCCCCAGACCGACCATGGAGGGCCCGTTCACCGACGTTGCGCTCTTTGCGCTGCGGGTCCAGATGTAAGTGCTATGTAGTTTACTCGAGTACTACGTATTTAACATTCCAGTTTAGCGGACCGGGTTTCGGGAAGGGACCTCGCATTCAGGTTCTTACTCTGGCAACAAAAATTCTGATGTCAGACCCGCAGTACTGGACTGAGTGCGGTGATTTTAAAACTCTTCGTCTCCATCCCTCGCTCTCTCCGATTGCTCGGCGCTGCGCTATTCTAAAAGCCACAGGGCTGCTGTTTCTAATCCACTACATTCACGTTGGTGCTCCAATACCTGCGTCTCCTTTCCTCTTTTACACTCTTTTTAATGGGCGTCAAACTGCGTCTCGTTTTGATCTCGACCTTCTGACCCGCTTTGTTCCACGTCACTCCTTAACACACATTAAAAATTTTCACTCCACTCCCTTGATCGATCCGATGTATTCATCCCAGTCTGAAAACTGCGTCGAGTATCAATACTTGCTCAACATTCCAGGCATGGATGTACGCGGTATGCACATCAGATGGCGAAGAACAGTGTTGTTAGTGATTGAGACTGTCTTGAAACACGACTGAAATGATGCCTTGGCTGCGGGTCCGAAGTCCGCCACCCCATCGACAATGGTAGGATAGGTTTCATCCCAATTATGCAAGATCGTAACCTTGACATCATAAGACGGAGCATTCAGGAATAGAAGGCAATTTCGTACCTTCAAAGACCACAAAGGTGCCATCGGAAGAATGGCAGAACCTGTCATCACCGTCATAAAAAGACGTGCACGGAGAAGTGGATCGTCATCCTGCTCTCGATCAAATCCCAGCGCCTCAACTATGCGGTCCGGAATGTCAGGGTGCCCTAGACCTGTCAAATATTCCACTAGCATTCTTTCAATGAGCGCGATCGACTCGTCGTTCTCCTTCCAAGGGTCATCCTCCGGATTTGCATGTGCGAAGATAAGTTGAGAGACAACATCTGAAACAGCCTTGATCTGGAGATCATAGGAAGTAACTATGAGTTCTCTGCAGGGTGTCTCAAACCACTGGATGGAGCTGGTGAGAGACTGGGAAATCAGAAAAATTGTTGCGTACCTCGAGAACATGGTGGACCTGATCATAAATAGAGAACACATCTAATGCCACATTAAAACCGTCGGAAAAGCAGAAAATCGGGATGATGCTGAATATCTACGGTGCCAAGGGTGATGAAGCTGATTATTGAGGCATAGACTCCATCATGCTCCTGTTGAGAGCGAGAACTGGAGATCAAGGTGGGCTAATAAATCGAATATCAACGGGATTGAGTCAGGAATAAAAGAGTGACGTACATCCATGCCTGGATGTTGAGCAAGTATTGATACTCGACACAGTTTCCAGACTGGATGAATACATCGGATCGATCAAGGGAGTGGAGTGAAAATTTTTAATGTGTGTTAAGGAGTGACGTGGAACAAAGCGGGTCAGAAGGTCGAGATCAAAACGAGACGCAGTTTGACGCCCATTAAAAAGAGTGTAAAAGAGGAAAGGAGACGCAGGTATTGGAGCACCAACGTGAATGTAGTGGATTAGAAACAGCAGCCCTGTGGCTTTTAGAATAGCGCAGCGCCGAGCAATCGGAGAGAGCGAGGGATGGAGACGAAGAGTTTTAAAATCACCGCACTCAGTCCAGTACTGCGGGTCTGACATCAGAATTTTTGTTGCCAGAGTAAGAACCTGAATGCGAGGTCCCTTCCCGAAACCCGGTCCGCTAAACTGGAATGTTAAATACGTAGTACTCGAGTAAACTACATAGCACTTACATCTGGACCCGCAGCGCAAGAGCGCAACGTCGGTGAACGGGCCCTCCATGGTCGGTCTGGGGGCGAGAACTGCTCCTGGAGGACCTCCTTGAACTTGAACACGGGAGGTTGACGCACGGATTGGAGCCATATGCAGTATGCGATGAGCGCTCGCGCCGCGCAGTCCACCGAGGACGCAGTGAGAGCGCTTTCATGAGTCCCATCGTGGACCTGTGCATATGGTTCTGCCAGGATGCCAACGAGTTGGCACCCGCCCCAGGCACAGCACGGAGCGTGAGGTCGATGGGACCCCCGCGACGAAAGAGCGAGGCTGTTTGGAAAACTAATGAGTCCACCAATAGAATGTCCATGAATAATGAAATAAATACCTTTACTGCGATCGATGCAGTGTCCATGGCAGACAACAAAAGGGGGCCTGCTACGAAAGGCGGCAAGCTTTTGGAGTCATTAGGTGGTGGCTCCTACAAAATTTATCTGTCAGAGGGTGCCTAATTGGTAGTAATGAGATCCAAATGTACTCCTTGCCAGCGGCGACGATGAGCCGCACGAGTCGAGACCTGTCCTATGCATCAGATAAATGAAGACAGAAAGTGGGGGAAAAAACCTGAGAAGGAGCTGCAATGGTGGCTGACCGGGTAATAGGTTGAAGTCCATCTACAATCATCTGCAAAAAAAAAAGGTCAGCATGAAAACAGGTGAGCTATTGACACAATGTTGATACCCGGTTGAGATTCTCCGGGATAGGAAACTAGAATTGCAAAATTAGTAGGGGTCTGTCAAAGATCCGGGGAGGCACACCCCACTGTCACTGTCACTATCATCGGACGATAGGCTCCTCAAAGGACGAGTGAGATCCAAGTATTCACCAATCGGTGTGCTACTGGTATCGGTATGCGTGAGCTCAACTGTATAAGGAGCAGTGCGAGTGCATGCTGCACTACAGGTGGGGCTCGGATCATCACTCAATGAGGCAAGGATAAGATGGAGCACGCGACGAGCAAAGCATTGGTGGTGCAGGACATGCATAGGAAGGCGAGTGGCTGTCTCAAAAAGGCAATCGATGGGTGCAATTAAATTGCGCAATTTGGGGCTTGACAAACGAGTAAGAGAGGATTATTAAAGCGATAAGACGGAAAATACCTATAAATATCAGGATTCCTGCGCTGAGGTGGTTCGGGGTATTGTTAAAAGGACTAGCACGTAATGCAGAGACCGTGAATGTGAAAGCGGTAAGGCATTTGGGATCTTCTACCCATGAACGGTTCCCAGGACGACCTTTGGGACCAGTGAGGACCCAAGGCATAGTGCTCGGGGTGCTGACGACAATGCCGGCTGCAAAGACAGGAGTTGGCGTAACAAAGACTATTTTGTGTTTCAGGCAGTGAGCAAGAAACCCGGTGTTGATAACTTCGAAAATTGGACCGGATTCGTTCACTTGAACGTGGAAGACGAGATTGGCAGCGGCCAGACGACGTTGCGCAATCTCCAGCTCATCTCCGCTCTTCCAGAAGTAGGCCGGAGAATGGTCGAGAGAATCAACGTAATCCGAGTTTGAGAGCTTGGGGTTCGTTTAGTCGGGCCCAAGGAAAGGTAAGGAAAGACGCACAACTTTTGGTAGGATCCCAACCGTGATGGAGACAAGAGCTGGACCAGCTGCTGGCTCAGCAAAATCGTTCACACTAGCCGCTGGGGTTGCCGAGTACGAGTGGGGTGGCCCAGACAAACAAGTCTTCTTGCGGGCTGGCGACGTAGTAGAGGAGCCGGCAGACTGGTGTTGTGGAAGTGTTCTGTAAATGGAAGCTTGGCGTTCACGCTGAACTGTGGCGGCCGTTGGTCGTGCAATGCCAGCGTAAGCGAGAACAGGACGTTGTTGGGAGGCAATTGAACTGGATGAAGGAGGTGGGACTGCAACTGGAGGCGCTGCATGCTCGTCGGGCACCGGAATACTGCGTGAATTTGTCCTCAGCATCCAGATGATTGCAACGAACAAGAGGCTTACTTGACCGATGAGGAAGGGCGATCATGAGCAGACCATTTACGTTGACAGAGACACGGCAGACGCATATTCCACACGGGTTCTATCTGAAACGAGTCAGGGGTCACTATACGAGTGAATAATAAAGCTCTGTCACAGACCGAATGAAAGCCTCCACAAGGGTTTGACGAAAGCCCGTGGCCAGCACCCCCTTTGCGAAACCGTTGATTTGTGGCGGAAAGACCGGCAGGGTCTGAGCTGTGGGCCATCCAAGCATGGCTGCAACCAGCACATGTAGTTTCCGCGCTCAAGAAATTCTAGGTAGAGTCAGCAACTGCCGCAACCTCAAGGTAGAAGAAACATGTACCATGTATTGGGGAGAGCCATCAGAATCCCCAGTAATAAAGGTGGTGCAGTCGCAGTCCCTTGCTGTGCAGGCCAAGCGGGGACCGAGGTGTAGAGACATTGCAAACAAACACGACAGCGCACACAAGGTATTGGAGGGCGGCGATAGAGGGCCGACAACAAGAGGGACGTGCAGCGCGTGGTTAAGTACAAACGAGCACTTGGGGAACAACCCACAGGCTAAGCGAGACAGTATGAAGGATCATTGTGAACTTACGTGAAGGTTTGTGAATTCTTGTGGTGATCAAATATCGGCAGGGCAAGAAAATCGATGCTATGACATTTATTTGGAATATCATTGTGAATTGTCACAATGAGGTTCACAAGATTTCATTGTGATATGTGGTATTGCTTGGGCAGCCCAACATGTAATCATTGTGAAGTCTTGTGAAGGCGTATGAACCCTTGTGACCGTCATGATGAATGTTTGTGAATAGTCGTGAATAGCTGTGAAAGGCTGTGATCAGCCATGATCCCCTGTGATCCCCTATGATGGCCGCCACAAATGAAAGTCAATTTATTTTTGTCCAATGGCGGCCTTCATAGGCCTTGCATGATTGGGATGAAACCTATCCTACCATTGTCGATGGGGTGGCGGACTTCGGACCCGCAGCCAAGGCATCATTTCAGTCGTGTTTCAAGACAGTCTCAATCACTAACAACACTGTTCTTTGCCATCTGATGTGCATACCGAAGCGGGACGGGGATCAAGATACAGCATTTGGTCGGTGGCTGCATGGACAGGCTCTGTCCAGTATGGACACGTACAACTTAGTCTAATTACTTTTCTATGTGCATATCCGGAACCGAGCCTTTCATAATGTGATTTTCACTTCTTTGCGACCCTTGAAATTTGGACGTGATCCATTCACTGCACCTAGCTATATGAAGCGCTCGGGGATTAAAATTAATTTGATGGTGCAGGGCCACACTTTGACATCCTGCATTTCTTCTGCCAGTCACTTTATGACATGGGTAGAAGGATTTCAACCCGGTTCGTCTGTTGAAATAGGGGTTGTACTCCACTCTGACGCAGTGGATAGTCCAGGGCCACGCTTTGACGTTCTGCATTTCTCCCGCCAATCACTCAGTTCCTGCAGTTTGGGCTCCGAAATGGCTGCATGGACAGGCTGTCCAGTAAGGACGCGTATAACCTAGTTTAATTATCTTTTCTCCGCACATATCTTTCATAATGTGATTTTCACTTCTTTGCGACCCTTAAAATTTGGACTTGATCTGTTCACTGCGCCCAGCTATATAAAGCGCTGGGCGATTACAATTAATTTGTCCTATTATGAGCGGCCCATTCAGGCGTCCTCCGAGTCGGAGACTAGCCCTTCAACCTCCTTCTCCACCTCAGCCCCTTCCGGAAGGGCGGCGTTCGAGGGCTCGTACATTTGAGCTTCACGCACCTGCAGACGGTGATTATTTTTGAATCATGCCATTCCTCATTTACCAAGTGCGCCGTACAGATCATCACCAAGATGATGCATTACTCAGTAATACTTCCACGCTGATCCCTGTAGTTGGTGCGATTAATAGGCGTCATTTTTGTACATCCTCCTTACCTTTTCTAGGGCCGGAAGCCAGCTATGATATGCCATGGGCAGAAGGATTTCAACGCGGTTCGTCTGTTTAAATACCGGGTTGAACTCCATTCTTACACGGTGGATGGTGCAGAGCCAGACTTTGACGTCCATGCTGCATTTCTTCCGCCAATCACTCAGCCCTTGCAGTTTGAGCCCCAAAATGTGGAAGAATCAATGACCGTGGACCAGATACACGAGTGGATCATTTCTTCTGCACAGGGGCAATTGGTGGGCAGTGTTGCAACTCACACACCCACCGGCTTTAATTCTCCTCCTATTGTGAATTCACCATGCACTTCCTTCGATTTCCCCTTGACTGCGGTCTTGCACTCAAATTCGTCTGCATTGGATCTTTCTGGTCAGGATGCACCATTTTCACCTGATCTTGAGATGGCGCTACCTCCCTCGGTGCAGATGATATTACACAGTCAGCCTGATATGTTACATTCTCTGCCGGTGCACGGCCCAGCACCGGGAAGAGGAAGCTTGGCAGCTATGAGACTACTGGTGAACACAGTTACTCCAGCTGCAGTTTTCATTGGACTTGTTGGTGCTACATTGACAGGGCAAAGGAATTTTTTTGAACCACATGTTCCCCTTCCCTCGATTCCCTCACTCTCTGACATCTTGGAGGCTCTGCAAAGCGCAGGAGGCTCGGCCAGCAATGCTATCATCACTCTCTGCCAGACTCTGGATGCAACTCCCTGTACTATCTCCTGGTCCAGACAACTGGTAGAAGTGACCATTGATGCGCTCCACACATCTGTCCTCACTGGCTACCGAGAGGTAGGGGCCCTTGGGGACCATCTACATGCCTCCCCCGTGCTCATCGATGCTGCTCAGCCAAATGAAGCCAGCGCGGCCACCTTGGAGGTGCACGATCTTGACAGTAGGCACCGTCTTTATGTTCTATACATCACCGCCACTGTAAGCTTTATTTTCTATATCCGACCACTGATATTAACGGCATGAAAAAAAAAATAGACTCTAGCACCTGCTAGGCGCGACGGCGTGGCTGGTGACTCCGGGAGAGAATTGGGCTCATTCCTCCCTAGACCACTCCCACCCGCCGGAAGGCGATCGCGCTCTCAGACTCCTGCTCCAAGTAAATCTGGTCTCGGATCAGAGTCTCTACGCCGTCTACTCAGATCGAGTACTTGGTTAGATGAACACTACCTTTCAGAAGGAGTGGCATATTCTCTGCTGGTGACTAGAGGATTTGGTGCTGCATATTTGCAGGTGCGGCAGATGTTGAAAATTGATAACCTCTTCAAGAGGATAAAGGCAACTGATCCTACTACTACTCTGACGGTACAGGATGTCGCTGCCTGGGCTGGAATCTACCCATTGACCTACATTAACAATCGAACCTGGGTGACCAATGCACGAGCCACTTTACAATTTCTTCGCAGTTCTCCTCGCCCGCAGGATCAGGCGCTCCAGCACAGGTTGGGGATCTTCTTCTCTGCCCACGAGCTGGGAGAGAATTGGTGGATGGGGGACGCAGCATCATTGGATGCAGTAGGGGCGACGGTTACCGGTGTAAAGACGAGCATAGTGGGGTTCAGTGCAGCACAAATTGCCAGCTACAAACACCAACCGTTTGATACTTGTTAGCTGCATGTAGTCCCACCAATGTATCACTCTGATTGGCCTAGAGAATCATTGACCTTATGGTATTACCTTCTGGCAGTCAAAAAGGAACAGCTATTTGAGTTGCAAGTGCATGCAACTAGGAGACTCATCGTGACCACAATTTCTTTTGTCGGCAATAAGCTCGACTTTTTGGGCTGCCAGTAGACTAAATTGAGCCTTGGAATAGTTTAATGGCTGCCGAAAGAATTGCTGGCAGAACTGTGCAACCGAACTTATACAGACATGAATCAGGCATAAATTGAGGGATCCATTTACATAGGCTGGAACATTTATAAGTATTGTACTTTGTAAGCGGCACACGGATGCTAAGCATGACGCCTCGCAGAGGAATAATGACAAACCATCGCGATTGTAATATGGCAGTTGTGAAGAGCCGTGCTAGCGGCATAAAATATTTAACTGGTGTGAGGTCGTACGTACTTGTGTGCTTGAACTCGATAAACCTGCGCAGCGAGAGTCGAGTCAATAAATATGAAGTTTCAGGCAAGAATTGGAGGCTAAAAGAATGAATGGGTCTCCAGTTGGTTCTGCGAACGTCGACACACCGCTATAGGAGCGCATTACATTTTGCATGTACCGCATCACCTATGTTTGACCGCCGCTGACCGCCGCATGACGCGGCGGTATCACTGCATCATCTAGGGGAGTACACGGCAAAGTGTAGAGTAATTCGTTGCATCCCGCCACGTAATGCCGCGTCACTGCCGCATCAGCGCCGCGTCCAAGATTCACTCCGCAGCGACAAGCCCTATGCAGGCAGAAACACTGGGGCCCATTCCTTTGTAAAACAATGCTAATACTTTGTGGGTACATACTGTACTCATAGCTAAGGCCCACAGAACGATCAAACGGCGGTCACCAATTTCGGACCGCCGTGTCTGGCATTGCCGCGTCCACCGCCGCGTCACCGCCACGGCAACCCGACTATTTTTGCCCCTCTTATACTTAATGTTCATCACATCCTCTATCCAAGAACCAAATCTCAGTCTGAACAGACCCCAGAGGAATAAATTTTAGTGAACCGATTGGGCGACAAATCAATGTAAGTTCAGTTTACAGCCCAGCCTTCTGGCGTAGCACGCGCCAACGAGAGCAGTTGGCCAGTATTCATAGCATGAATTAAAATTATAGTGAACACCACAGCTCATGTGTGTAGCTTACCGAAACTGATTTCTTTGCGTGAGACCGTTTCTGAAGGGATCTGTGATGGCCGGCGGAAACAGCCAGTTCCTCAAGCGCGGCTTTCATGTTTTTTTTTTCACGTATATACTCAAGGTGGTGATACACTACCACCTGGCCATCATTAAAGTTTGAACCTATGAATTCGGCCCCCAATCATAATGTCATTTGAATTATACCACATTGGGGACAAATCGTTGATCAACCCCAGTCTGCGGCCAGATTCTGATTGCCCGATTCAGGGATGACGACTCACAAGATCACCGCACCTGTCCATAACCTCGGCCTACCCTTGCTCTAAGCACCATGTCTACCGTGGATAAAGAATTTTCCCTCATTCTTCCCCCACCTGTGGAAGGAATAAACAGCGAGTTGGCATCCCTGCTCCTCGACAATATGTTACCGGTCTTTAATATGTCACATTTGTCGGATTGGGATGAAGAAGGGGTACCGGATCCCCGCATTCTCATTGCTCTCGGAGGTGGGTGTTCCCATTCAAATGATGCACCTGGGTGTAATCTCCTCACGTAGAATATGTATACGACGTCTCCAAAGTCGAGGTCTTTGGTCCGAACAAGTTATACTGCAAATTTGCTGGGAAAGACATCTCGTGTGCCTTGGTGAGGTTCACCTACGATGATGAGCAGATCAACATGGTTGGACATTCGAGCCTATCTTCGAAGGAGTTGGATGTTCTCAAATAATGGGTTGCTCTCTTCCGGTATGTATAATTTGAGCAAAGTTCACGAATGATTTCAACTTATTTTCATTCTTCAAGGACACGGTTCGCGATAATGGCGAAGTTTTCGGGCAATTGAGAAATACAAGTTTGCTATTTATGCTATATGACCTTGTTGAATGTTCCGTGCTATCTCCAACGCAGACCTCCATACAAGTCTGCGCACATTCATGTTGCGAGAAAAAAGATCAACATCTGCGCTGAGTTGGCTATCCAAGAGCTGGAGCTGAGCCGCAGTGAAAGGGCAGTTGGGTGGGTCACATAGAACCTCGGAGAGGTTGGCAGGAGTGCTGGATGGAGCGAAGGGATCGCTATTGGGCTCGAAACGCTCATGCAGGTTGTTTTCCAGTAAATGAGCGACAAGCTCAGGCTCGTCATTCACCTCCCAATCGACGCCATACTCGTTGATGTTCTCGATCTCCTCCTCATCCGGAGCGAGAAAGGACGAGATGCCGCGAGGCTCTTTGCGTAGCATGCCAAAGAGAAAGAGATCCCTTGGGCTACGCTCGCGCTGACGCCTGACAGTGAGTTGGTGAGAGTTCCAGGCCTCTGCCCACTCCAGTGCATCACGGTTAACGGAGGAGAGGAAGAGGTGGTGCAGAAGCCAAATATGGCCTGGGCGAGTGGGATTGAGACCGTGGTTAGTTTCGAGGTCAAGGAAAAATACTTTCCACTTCTTGCCGAAGCCATGGGTGACGTCGTACCACAGACGCTCTATCCTGGTGTTATGAACGCTCCTGAGAATTGATCAATTGGATGTAACCGGAGTGAGCAATTGTGTTTCTCACCTCCCCCAAATAAATGAACCCCGTCCGCTACCGTTGGTCGCTTCCATAAATATGGCTACCTCAATGTTCTCGACCCCATGGTCACCACGCATGCGACTGGGACACCCATGCTTTTCGATGGCTTCCCTCAAAAGCTCGAGTACACTTGCACCTCTATTTTTGTCGTGCACACGAATACCGAGTACGAAACGCGAATACCCGTCGATGAAGCAATGGATAACCATCTTGTAGCGGATTAACCCTAGTGCATTGAATTAGCTATGTTTCAGAGAAGAGAACTGATCCACGCACCATGTTGGCCATCCATGTGCGCAAGAGATAAAGGGCCAGGGACGCGATACGTCTTCCGGCTGATCTGACGATCTCCGAAAATGGCAGGGGCACCATGAACGCGAAGATAGGAATGTGTTATGCGCTCATGGGGTACCCGATATCCTTGAGACTTCAGGTGCCCGCGTATCATCCGGCGACCAAACTGAGGGAAGATCTCTAGAGTAGCCGTGACAAGTAGGTCCAACTCGGCATCCGAGATATTGGAAACTGGAGGGGCAGTGGAGCGATGAACTATCTCAACCACACCTTGTGCATTGACCTGTGGTTGAAAAACTGGGGCACCAGGTTCAACAAGCCCAGCCTGCAAAGCGTTCCGTCGTATAGTGCGGGAACAGACACCAACCTCCGGAGCAATCCCAGTGGGGCCGCGAAGCTCCAATGCGGCACGAAGGAACTGAACGTCGATCTCTACACGTGGGCGGCCACGTCTGCCAGTTAAAATGCGTCGAGCGACAACTAGTGGTGCAGCGTCGGGAGGGTCCAGAGACTCGTGGCAAGCAAGGTCAAGATCCGAGACCATCGCGGAAACAGATGTCTGGAGGGTAGCATATTCGTCTGGAGCGAAAAGCGCTCTGTGCTACAACACAATGAGTAAAGCTAGTGGGACCCAGTCGACAAAAACACAACACACCTGCTCTGCCGCCGATGCAAGCGCTAATCCGCGATCTCGAACGGTGTTTAATTGAGGAGGGTTGCCGATCATTCGACGCAGGGCGGAGCAGACCTCGTCGTGAAAAGTGTGATATGCAAATCGGAGGTTATTCAGTCGTTCAGCGTCCCCCATCGTTGGAACCGCAAGCAGCTCTACATAATTTGTAGACTGAATTGGATGTGTTTCTTGTGCACTAACCAGACCGGCTCGATGGGACTGGCATCTGGAGAGGACGGGGGATGGGGGAAAGTTGGAATGTTGTGAGCCATCAACCATTCAGATGTGGCCTTGGCGCGATGAGCAGATGCAGCATCTTAATGAAACAAGAGACTGGGCAGCCTCTCCCACATATCTGAGAAGAATGGTAGCAGTGCAGGTTCCAGAACATGCTCGTGATATGTCAAGGACCAGTCACTTATTTGGAGTAACTGTAGTGGTGCAGCAACTTGGATAGATTTTTGTTTTTGTTTTACAGCAACTTGTGTACAAGTTCAAAATGTTCCACCTCACCACATCAGACTTTTGACAAATAACTTGTGGCCTTGTACAAGGCCAAACAAGGTCACAAGCCTCACCAAAACGGCCGCAAGCTCACAAGGCCACAAACCAAGTCCGGAAAACCACAAGGTCACTAGTTCGACTCCGGGTAGTGGCGAAATTTTATTGATTTTTGCAGCAAATCAATGCATCGGGGTATGCCACAACTGGAACAAGCCACAGAGGGTGTCCTTCAAGCTCGGACAGATATTTTAGGTCCTGTTCTTCATTTTCTGAGGGGCATTTTTCATCGCTTTGACCTTGCGGGCTTCTCGGCAAGGTCACAAGGCCAAACAAGTCACAAGTTTTTTGTCAAAAGGCTGATGCAACTTAGGTTAAAATTGAATCATAAGTGCTGATATCACTGAATTACTGCAGTATTTTGAGTGCAGTATCTTGCAGTTCACAGTATGGGCAGGTTCGATAAATGTGGCTACCACACTCATAACCTGAGCTCCCGTACACTGTGGTATTAGGCCATACCGTCTATCACACTACCAGAGAAGCAGCATTATAAAACACCAGTAGTTATTATAACAGAGTTATTATAATAACAGGTTTGAATACAGGGAAAGGAGAGCATCTGAAACCCGACCCGACCCGACCTTCAGCACGACAGCGACAAGGCTGGCAAAGCGGCGGCAGTCAGTGATCCCATCATGACGATCACATTGCGACCCGATGTGACCTTCCCCTTCGGAGAGGCTACTTATTGTCTAGGTGAGCTAGGGTCCGCTTACACCTTGTGGAGAGTGAATGTAAAGCTCTGTTTGGGTGTAGATAGAACCGAATAATTCTTTTCAAAATCTTATATATGTACCCAACTCGTCACTGAACTTTCCTAACATTGCCAATGGGATATATATGTAAAAATTTGAGGCAAGATACTGAGTGGGAGGCTTTCTCGACATTTATCTGATAGTGCAACAAATCCTGGGTTCAACTCAAGAAGCATGCACATTTCCAACAGAAGTCTGTATATTTCGAACTCACATTCCACGGTCAATTCTTCGACCGCTCTTCAGACTTCTGAACTAGATGGTAACAAGTCAAGAAACATCGTGGAAACTTTCTCTCCGTCCTGCATTGGTTGCAAAATAAACTTACCAAGGAAAAAACTCACGGATTGTTCTCAGATGCTTGGCACGAAAAATACTTGATGTCAATGCCACTTACTTACAGTGCCGCTTCGATCATATAGCGCTCGCTTTGAGTACTTCCGTCACCCAGCCTTCGAGCTTCTGGCATTCCTTCCAAACCAATCCATTTTTGTTTGGCCCCGACTTGTGTTGTGCTGCAAATGAAGCGGTTTTGGTCTGGTTTAAAGGTAATTGGTTTCGGGTGATCGCATCTGATACCATAAATGGCTTATGCACTTTACTTGTCGGCAGCCTCAGGGCACCATTTCTAGTTCATGTAACACCTATATATAGCTGTGTATTCTCTGCCCCTCCAGCTCTACGATGGATGTTATCCATCGTCCTCCGAGACAATTCTAGGTGATCTGACAACACACTTGGCTCATCAGAGTTATTACAAAAATTCTGGGTTACAACGTAGCAATCAAGTCCGAGTTATGCGTTATATTGGCCAGTTTAGGCAACTCACCTCAGCGTTGAATAATGGCATCTTTCGGACAACATTAAGTACTTACTTGGTTGAGTACTTACTTGGTTTGGAATCCTGGCAAAGCGTTGAACGAAGTAAGAATAATGGATTATCAACTTGTTTCACCAATGTTCCGAATAATGGATTATCAACTTGCTTCACCAATGTTCCGTTGCACCGTGTGGTGCAGGAAGCCCTTCAACTTGGCATTGCTCCAGCAGATCTTCCGAGCGCCAATACTTTTTGTGTCGCATCGGAAACCGCGGTTGTGGAGGCAAATGGGACCTTGAGATGGGCAGGGCACATTGAGAATATTTGGGCCTACAATGACAACAGTGTGCCCTGGAGCGAGGGAAATTTAACAAAGGAAAACTTCGCCTCGTAGTGGCTCAATGAGGGTTTTTTTTGCGGGTTTCGGAGGTGCTTTTGAAAGGAGGAATTTTTTGATTTTTTAAACTGTTTTAAGCCTAGCAACCGAGCCTCTGTTATGCAGCGGGATTTAGGCAACATTTTGGACCCTGCGTTGTGCGTTACTTGCTACCATACAAGTTGGTACAGTATATCACCCATATGGCCGACATGGGTTTGACGGTCGGTGTCCTTGACCACTTTGTGGCAGATACGACAAGTCTGCCTGTTAACGTTTGATTGCTCGATAGCCGTACCCGCTATCGGTGAAGAATAAAGAACGCCTCTGTAAGCTATGCAAATAATTAGATTGGGACGGGTATTCAGACTCGTTAACATACCTGTAGATGACGGGGTTTGATATGGAAACACTCATTTCAAACACCAGTAAATCTCGGGAATTTGCTATGAAGCTCGCTATTGGCTAGTAACCGAGTCCATAACTTGTGCGAGGACTCCAAAAGATCTGCATTGGAGAAAACCCACGGCTTTTCACGTTCACAGGACAGGCTGATGTCCGAGGCGAGAGTGTCCGAGGCTTTCTCGTGGATGGGGTCAATGAGACAGCTTGAAACAGAAAACTGCAAGTTTTGCAGACGTGGAATCTCGTCCTTTCCCGTCGCCTTCTTTTTTATTACAGCTTTTTGCGGAACATAGGGCGGGTGAGTTTTTTTCTGTTTTGAACGTTTTTTACGAGAAACGCTGCTGTGAGCTCAATTTTGACCCGACTCCCTTGAGACCAGGTGCGTTAGAATTGTGTTGAGAATCTGCAGTCGCCACAACACCGGTATTTTTGATCGCCACACGTAATGAAATTTTCACCAAAAATGTGCGGTTTCCGGTAGGAACACTGTAGCAGTAGGATTAATGCCCAGATTTGTCTAATTTGTTTACAGCACACACTCATATATGTTACAAGACGTGCCTTCGCTCCGCTCCGGCATAGGAAAGTGATATCTACGGGGAGAAATAATTTATGATTTCGTGCAGAAGAAGTGACATTATAAATATTCTAATTTTATAATTGAGGTCGGGTGCGGGGTGGTGACCATATGTACCAAATAACTTATTGCCCCACCTTTCTGTCCGTACAAAAAACATATCAGCCGGTGAAGAGGAATATGAGCGGAAATACTTTCCGTGTATCCTCTGGGAGCGCACGCTGCAAAGAGTTGAAGGGATGGCAGCATAACGTTGAAATTATCCGGGTGTCGACGCGTCGGCGCGTGATGGGACGACGATCAATATACGCGTGGGGTGAAGAGCGCTGTGCGCAGCTGTCATATGGAAAGTCGTTAGGATTACCAAGTAAAGTGATGAAACGACTATGCATACGCAACTGCACAAACGCCGCCGCCGCCGCCGCGAAATCTCAGTTTCATGATCTTCTTCGGCGGCCGAATGCTAAGTCAAAATGAAAGACCGCGCCGATCCGCTGCGTCTGGATTAACAAACAAAGCACCGAGTCCAACCCTTCGCTTGGCTCGGTGTTTCCAAACGCCCTAACTGTCGCTCTCGCTGAGGTCTAAGCAAAGCCAGTGACAGAAGGGTCGAGAATGCTTACCAATTAACAGATGATCTTCTTCCGAACTTGAAAATTCCCTCAATAGAATGCGAGGGCAAGTAGGAGGCGAAGTTGGCGGAAAGTGGTATTTCGAGCAGTTGTTGTGGAGAAATCGCGTCAGCTCTGGAGACAATGCGTGTGGATTCTACTAACCTGCACATGGAGGCAATGAAGCCTGCTTGATGTCCGAATCAAGGTACGCGAAGCTGTAATAATACCATAAAGGAGTGTAATTGGTGGGATGAAGTGCACAGAATTACCGACCATTTACTCGTGCCGTTCGTTGTGTACGGCGTGCATAATAGTTGATTATCAGCAGCCCACCCAGGCGCGATAGGAGGACCAAAATCAACTTTGGAAGAATGTGGCGTACATGCACGTACCGTTCAAATATCTGTTCGAAGGAAATTAATCAGACCGAGCTGAGTTGATGATAATATAGAATACTTTGCAAAATATTTCTCCAGGTCTTCGGGCAGTCAGCGAATCGACAGAAAGAAAGCGGGGGTGCTTAAGCTCACCTGGAGTACATGATGGTTCAACAGAAAAGGCTGGTGGGATGGCCGCGCTTCCTGGAATGACTTGAGTCGCTTGCGCGATTTGCTCGTTGAACATCGACACCTTGCAGCAGGATGATGTGGCGTTGCGTTGAGACTTGATGCACCAAAAGATAAGCATTCACCGGCAATGAACCCAAATCTTGAAAGGGTTGAAGAGTTTGAATAACCTTGCGTGAAACTTGGACATCCGGCTCGAGAACTTGCAGAGGTTCCGTGGCCCGAATCAAGTTGAAAGATGATCTCCAGCGTATTGCGAGGTCTTGGTGGGTTGCGTTTACCCCACGAGGAGCCACTATTGCGGTGTAAGAGAGAGAAAGAGTTGCGCAAGATACTAGTAGGTGGAAACGACGAATCGAGGTTTCATTGGACTTGTGGAGACGCTGCAGCCGAGGGTTGGAATTTCCGCAGGAGGGGCAGAGGATTGCTGTTGTTGCGGGATAAGGAGGAACGGGGGGAGCGATGGAATACACGGAAAGGATGGGGGGATTAGTGGGAGTGAGAGGGGAAGATGATGGCGATGATGAATCATCGTCCTTTTGGACGGGAGTTGAACGGCTGATCGGGGAAGTCAAGGTGGAGCCAGAACCGACAATTTGCAGGGTCGCAAAATAAAAGGAAACTGAGACGCACATATTCAGCTGGCATGGGAAAAAGAAGAATCCAAACATGCGCAATCTGATTCGAGGGATCTCCTTAATACACGAGGTACAAGACATGCCTTCGCTACGCTCCGGCATATGCTGTTGAACATAATTTAAATGAAATAGCTCAGCATATTGCGTGCTTCTAGATACTCAAATCCGGGCAGAACCGAACAATATGCGCAGACTCCCAGGTTGAACTATATATATTGGTACTCGTGCTTGATCGCACCGGAGGGCCTAAGGGAAAACTGAAAAATCATTACGAACAGAAGGTGAAGCCGTTATGGTGAGGAAGAGCCAGGTGGTTTATTGCTCAGCGCGCGATATAAATCAGAATTATACCTGATGAGTGTGCGAAGGGGAGAAGGCAACGGACTGCATCTCATTTTGAATCAAGGTTGAACATCAACAAAGTTTGGGACGGCTATAGGTATAATAGGTAAAGTTCACAACTCTGGAAATGGTTCTCATGTTCGACTCTGCTAAGGTTACGGCTCAGTAAAACCGACATCCAAATCAAACCATTTTCAGTGAGTTGCAGTGGGTTCAAAGAATGGCCAAGAGCTCAGTCTGGTTTGACAGATTTGTTGCAACATCTAAAACCGCATCGAATTAACATTAACATTGAGCTACATACATTGATGTTGAACTACATTGAGCTATGACAGCTCCGGCCTGCCAGAGACCTCGCTCTGCCTGCGGCAATGCCCCCACCCGCACCGTCCTGGTTCCTGGAGCTCGCTGTGCACTTTTGAAGCGGCTCGTCGTGGAAGTGGAGACATTGTGAAATGAGGAAGCGGGGACTGGTCGTTGTGAACGCACCGTAGTATTGGGAAAATCCTCGCCGGCAAAGATATCTATCAAAGTGGTGCATCGGTCAAAGGATCACGCGGTGAACAAAGGGTACTTGCAAGAACATCGAGGTAGCCTTGGCTGCTATGCTGTTGCTTGCAGCACGCCGTGGGCATGGTGCAACATGGCGCATACAGTCGCTGCCTGGTAAGCGTGCAGGCACACACCCAGGTAGGTGCGTGCAAGTTAGCGAAAGAGTGCGTACGCACCTTCGGCAGCGCGGCGGCGATGCATAGCGTGGAGATTTGAGGGGCTGTGCGGCGGATTGGGACGCGATCCGGGAAGCTTCGGTCAGCCGGTGAAGAAGTAGAACAGTAACAGTATAAACGCACCTTTGCTGCATCTGCGCCCGTCTGTTGATATTCCCAACGTTCTGCCCCATGACGGATTCGTTTGTGAGCGCGGCTTTGCACAGGATCAAAGGGTCGTTGCGACTGACCGGGAACAGGGTCAGAGGGGCAAAGAAGGCCGCAGACTGGAGCCATACAAAATGGTCTTGATGTGGTATTGTCTTTACATTTATTGCCATGAATCTCGTTCTTGAAGGATTCCCAGCCAAGAGTAGAGAATTGAATAGAGTCGACTCGACAATGTCATTGCCGCGATATCTTGAAACCTGGTAGAATGGCACGCCAGACTTGATCCATGAAGAACGGGCTTCGAGTATTGGATTGAGCGGTTGCGAGGGAGGACGGGGGGACAGGCTGGTCTTGGTGCTTAACGGTTGCAGAGGGCCTGATTTATCTGAGAGCAATCATTTTGGTGGTGTTGATGAGGTAGGGCAGACGAAGGACGGCAGTAGAGGGACAAACTGACGCTTGCCGTCTCCAGATCTGGATCCTGTTGAAGGCTTGATAAATCCCAGGACTGCCATTCAGTGAAAAGTTGAGCTTGAAAGGCCGAAGGACGATTCCTCGATGGCGGGTTAATGATGGGAGAAAGAAAGCGGAGCGAGATAAGGGCTACAGTTAAGCCCGTCTTTTGAGCGGGCCTTGAGCGCTGGAATATACCCCAAGCAATTGGCGCAACGTAACATCGTGGAGCTCGGTAAAGCTAGATTGTGATTTTGAACCGAATATACGGGAAAGAACAGCCTTAATGTAGAAAACCTTAAAGATGAGCGCTGAGGGACGGAACGTGGTTGGGAAAGGAGGCCTAAACTTGGGTGATTGTAAACAGGTGCACATAAAATAGAATACGACTAATAATCTTTGAAGAGAGATCTAGGACGGGAGGAAATGCGTGGTATAGAGGCAAGTCGAATCCGCGAGTCGACAGGACAAAAGAGAACTTGTGAAGCCAGATTCCGAAGAGGTTATTTATACAGTTAAAAATTCAGAGAGTGAAAGATGGCCAGCTCAAAGCTTAATTGGCCTAGAATGATGAACAGCGGAAGCATCCGGAGTTTGGGATTCGACGGAATTACAGCGGAGAGAGAAGAAATTGGTGGGAAGGACGTAGCTGCATCCAGCAAAGCATACCGGGAAAGACCGAGAATCAGTGGCGTGTGAAGAATAAACAGGAGCATACTGATACGAGGCATCTGCTTAATACACGAGGTATCTAGTCAATGGTTATCTCACATATTCAATCTACAGACTCATTTTGATTTGGCACACACTTTTGTGAGGTAGATATTCACACCCTACAATGAATGGAGCTATGTACAGCAATTTGGCTATGGTCGCAATAGAGAATAGTGTGGTTGACTAGTACCACATCTGATGTACGACATATCCAAGAATTAGACCAATCGGGGCATTAATCCTAGTGCTACAATGTTCCAGCCGGAAACCGCACATTTTGGCAAAAATGTCATTACGTAAGGCAGTCAAAAATGCCGGTGTTGTGGCGACTGCAGATTTTTAACACAATTCTAACGCACCTGGTCTCAAGGGAATCGGATCAAAATTGAGCTCACGGCAGCGTTTCTCGTGAAAAACGTTCAAAACAGAAAAAAAACTCACCCGCCCTATGTTCCGCAAAAGGCTGTAATGACAGTGAAACGAGTTTACCATTTCCATGCCCATCGCGAAGGTCCAGCCTCGGGAAAAACTGGAATTAATCAAAGACTTGGCCGGCAATTGTGAACGGGGATGCGGGCAAATAGAGGGGTTGTGCCAAGCGGCATGCCGCTTTTGTGCATTGTGCAAAAGCGGTATGCCGCTTTTTAAAAAGTCTCAAATTTCAACACCGCAATGCTATTACACAGTCGTAATGGCCTTCAGAGGAAGAAAAGAAAAAACGGCATGCCGCTTTTGGCACAATCAAAAAGCGGCATGCCGCTTTGGCACAACCCCTCTAATGGAGCTCCCTGCCGGGAACCGCCGAAAAAGACACCGTTTTGGATCCTACAGGGCCTCGCTTAACGAGCGTAGACTTGGCAACGGCAAGGCCAAGGTGTATTCCGTTGTAGCAGATGAGGGTGGTGAAAATATTTCCCAACTGAAAGTGCGTCGAGGGGGAAACCGTCTCGCTGTGTAGAGTCTCTTCGCGTGTCCAAGACTTCCCTCCAATGGTAAAGCCACGAACACGCTGGAGACGGTCGTGGCTGCTGTGACTATCCTGTGTCAAGAGCATCCGAAGAACAGCCTTTTTGTGACACAGGTTACCTTGAGAGTCAATTTCTGCGAATACAGAATGAGGTCCGGCCTCGGATTCAGCCCCGCGCTTAGCCATCCCGCACGCAATCATGTCGTCAAAGCCAATAGTGATATCGTCTCTTGTGGGATTGATGGTTTCGGGATCTATCCCAGACGTAGATGAGTCCGACTGACTGGATGAAAGATTCGCCATCGAACGATCGACCTCTGCCGAGATGGCAGGGTATTTACCGCCGAAAGGGCGCATCAAGTCGGTGTCTTTTTTTTGAAGAGTTCCTCAAAAGAAATGGACATCTTGACTCCGAATTTGTGCAAGGCTCTTTCTGCGCTTATGACGGCTGGTTTCCAGCAAGCCTCTAAATCGCAGCTGTCTGCCCTCAGCTCAGCCCGAAAGTGTGCGGGCCGGAGATGATCCACAGGTCTCATACGAAACATGGCCAGACGCTAGGGTTTGCGCTCCAACTCCGGGTGTTTTCTGTAAATATAATCGAGGTTCATTGCCGAATTAAACCGATTCTGCAGCTCACTGGTACTGGAGTTTGGGGAGTGGCCGCCAATCATGCGAGAACGACCAAAAAGCGCTTCGAGAAAGTCATCTCCGAGGAGACATATGAACACCTTGAGCTGGCCGTTGATGAGTCGCGTCTTGGGAACCATTAAGATCGCATTTTTTATCGTGCTCTGTAGGTCAATGTAGAGTTGATTAGGCAAACGTTCTGCATGTATAATGCACAGAGGAGGTGAGAGAATTTAACCAAAGATTCAATTTGTTCCGATAGAGAGAGGTTGATGTTAATGAAAGGCTGGAGCCAGGCGTCAAGGAGTCCCCCCAGCAGGCAGATCGCCTCGAATTCAGCCATCTCGCTGGGATCAAAATCGTCGGGGTCTCATTATCTGATTGCCCACGGGACATCTTGAGCATCGGATGGGTCCAGCAGGCCATGCAAGGTCATCTCAGACCAATCGTGTTGGAATAGCCGGTGGCTGAGCGAGCATCGGAGCTCGGCCAAGCATGGGAATAGGATCACTCAGCATACTGTACAATTACATTCAATTCGGCAGGGGGTGTGACGCGTGACAATTTGGACATATTCGTCAGTTCGTCAACCCCAGAGGTTGACCGTGACAAACGTAAAAATTCGTCAGATGCGGAGACTCCAGATAAAATTCAACACACACAAAAACTCACCTTTAGGAAGGCCTTGGAAGCGAACATTCAAAGGGTGAATAAGATCTGCAATAAAGAACAAAAAGTAGCACTTTCTTTCACATATTTCACGCCTGAACAGCAGAATTCTGCATTTCATAATGGGAATCCGCAGAAATGTGCATAAACTGCACCAGAAGGCGCCTGTGGTGAAGAAAATTTGAGAGGTATGGCTCTTGGATAAATTTTTGAAAATACCGTGACACCCAGAGATATTCGTCAACCGCCGCCGTGACCCGTGACACCGACCAAAGTTCGGCGCCGTCAACCCCCACCGTGACGCGTGACTGCCGAATTGAATGTAATTCTACAGTAGTCGGGATGACTGATGCGTCCCCCGAAGATGAATAAGCACAGTCCGTAGTATAAAAGCAGCTATTATGGTGCATGTACCTCAGCGTCTTGTACCCATCTGTCCTATTTAATCTTAGGGCAATGACCCCATTTCTTCAAATCGTGGTCTGGCAATCGTTCCAGCCAGGACAAAAAAAGATCGCGATTGACGCAAACATTTTTTACGACATACCCTGTAGCGAACAGAAGCAAGTGCAGAGCCCTACTAAAGTACAGTGAGGCCGGCCGGGCAATAAACGCAACCTTGACTCACGTTTGTCCTCGTGCTTCCAATCAACGTCATTGGTTAAATTACTCTTCCCAACTCGAAGATTGAGGCCCGGAAGTCTACACACAAATTCATACACAGGGCTTCCAGGGAGAATCTCGCTGTGCATGATCATCATAAACATTGCTGCACGACGTCCCTTTTTTTCTCCGTGTTCCGACCGATGCCATGCCTCCAGAACTATCTCCATGGCTCGAAGATTGTCTCGCCAGCCACCCTTCTTGCAAGAAGGGCCCATGAATATCGGTTTGGCTTCATACCTGTGTTCAGACAGCCGTGATATCGCCGCGACAGATATATCGCTTGCGACGTGTACCTTTCCTTCCCGAACTCCAATAACTGCAGCTTCGACCGCCTGTGTGTCCTTCCCAACTTTGACAGTGCTGAGGGCGGCCACATGCTTCAGACACAGCCCTCCGATGTGATCCGTTGCTGCCATATAGTCAATTCTGCGCTCCAACGCAATCTCATTGAAAGAGAGTGTATGCCCGCAGAATAATGGGACCCGTTCGCCGATAGCACCTGCTTTAGTCCCATTCCGAACCTTGTGAGGGCCGAAGAGAGCCGTAATGTTTTGGGAGATGGACACCGTCGACACATGTTACGAGTTTATTTTGCCGGCGGTAGGGCTGTATAGTGTTGAAATGGCAGTGCAAATGGTGAATGAGACAGCGCATATACGGCACCCGCACCGCCAAGCTCGTAGATCAACATTTGGGGCCTGATCGGGTACTGGATAAATCAGCAGATAAATGCGGATCAGATTTTTATTTGGATAAATTTTGTCACGCTCCAATCACGCTCTCTTCTTGGCTTCGTTCTTCACTCTCTTGCACACTCCTTCACCTTTTATGTCTCCCAAACCGGCCAGCGACGACGGAAACGCAAAATGGAAGGACGAGGAGACTCTCGCAATGCTGAACGGCCTTATTGAGAAGAAAACGAGCGCTCAGAGCGGCAACGGCTGGAAGCCCACGATATGGATGGGGCTTGTCGAAACTAAACAGGCCGTCGATCCGAATGCAAACCCAGTCAAGGACAAGGTAAAACTCGCCACGAAGTCGAAGAATGCACATGAACACCGTCGATGGCACCGCGCCAATATTTGAAGAAGGGGTACCATTTGGGATTGTCGAGGATTTTCTCAGGGGTCTCGTTCACAGGGGCCGGGACATACTTCTAGAGAATGAGCAGGTCAAGTGCTGGAGTCCTCAATTGAGATACTTGCTGATGGTGTCGCCAGATCGCTGAAATCGTTCCTGTAGTTCCCGTTGGCTGCTGCCGTGAGCCATCCAGTACACCACAATGGCCAGTTGCTCCAGCGCTGAGACATGACGGCTGTCTGATATCACTGAGCCCAACCAGCTCCACACCCAATAGTGCAAACTGCAAAGCAGACATTCCCAAGGCGCGTCGACACCGGTCCAGATGACCTACGAGCAGTTCGTCTAGCCAGGTTTTTCCCGACAGAATAGAAGTGTGCATTGGTTGGGAAGAGGCCGTTTGAGACAGAGAAGCTGAGATCTGAAGAAGACAACAGCGATAGCCGCTGTAGTGATAGGGGTCTCCACTGTACCGTATACGGTTACGGCCGTATGAATTACTGCCATTATAGGTGTCTATCCGTCGGTAACCGTAACCGTAAACTGGCTTCCAGTTGCTCTTACGGTATGGTACGGTATATTTTACGGTCTATTTCGGGTATTACGGCCGTAAATCCAAACAAATTTGCATAGGCTGAGACACAATATCTACAACTTCTCAGTGGGCTGGAGACCATCCTCGAGCACCTTGCACTTTAGGTGAAGATGATGTTTGAGAAAGATCAATGTCTGGAAGGTGTCTGGCTTCACAGACGAGCGCCGCCAGGAAATGCACCCGAAAACATCCGTTTCACGGCAACTGCAGAACCTAGAATAGTTCTCAGTAATAGGAAAAAATCCTGGGAGGTAATCATACCTGAAATAGACATAATATCGCGGGTCAGTAACACTCGCAAAATTGTAAGTTGAAAGCGTACTCATCATCTGGTGCGTTGACGACCAGCGCGTCCTGACGTCGAATATGAGCATGTGCATTCCCGCAACAATACTTCGCGGGGACAGGATGCTGTACCACTGCTGGCGACGCTGCAGACTAGACAAACAGCACAAATTACCTTCTGAAGCTTCAGAAACAGGTTAGAAATATTTCAAAGCGGAGTTTCGGTGCAGCGGCTAACCTTGTCTACGGCTGCCTTGATTCCGAGAGGAATCGAGGCAGTCGATTCCTCCTCCTCCTCGTCAACAGCGATGGCATCTTTCGCGCCGCACGGTGAACGTATTCTAGCAGGCAACGTAATTCCGGAGTCCGGCCGTTCAACCTCTTGGAATGACTGATCGCACGCAACCAGCCACTCAACAAGAAACCATTCAAACTTGGCTTGATTCCACGGCCCCTGGAAGCGTGAGTTCATAGGAACAGGATCAAGGTGGCTTAACTCACAATAGTTTTTGCACTTAAATGACTCGCGAAGGGTTTGCTGATGTTCGTCCGTATAGGCACGGATGAGCCCCCTTTTGGCTGAATTACGGTCCGTAAATACCGTATAGTATACGGCCGTAATCCTTGAGAACATATGGGAATTGGGATTACCGGGGAATGAAACCGGGATCAATACCGGGATCAGCACCGGGATCAGATTGATCAGATTGATCAGATTGATCAGATCGGCAATCACGGCAACCTGCTCCTTACTTTCTGTTGCTGCTCTCATGGCGCCGCTGGCCTACTTCAGCTACAAGATCAGCACATATGCAGCACATTTAAGTGTTACATAGTCTCATGGTTGCATTTGGTCTTTGACTTGTTGTTGACGGTGTGGAGGAATCTGTGACATGTCACATCGAGCTCTTGATGTGACGTGACTGAACACGTCGACAGGACTGACAAGGTGCTTCATTCCATGGGGAGAATACGAATACAGGTAGTAATAAATGTGGAGGTTGAAGTAATAGTCCGATAAAATAGGAGTACTCACTTTATCGTTGCAAGGGAAAGCCCTTTGTTCATGCCATTCAAAAGCCCACGGGGTGTCTTGCCCAGTCTTAATGCTTGATTACGAGCCACCTTGCACAATCTTGCAGCTGCATGACGTGTGGGGCGGAGGTAGAGGGAGAGAGCGAGAAGATGATATCCAAATGCGGACATCATCAAAATTCGCCTAATGCCGATGCTGCAGCCGGTTTTGATCCCGGTCCATTCCCCGGTAATTCCATAACCCATACTTTCACTAATCCTTACGGGATCTTACGGTAATCACAAACCGTAACCGTAACATGATTGCCCCAGGCCCTTACGGTACGGTACGGTAGACCGTATACCTGTAACCGTAAACCGTAGCTTACGGATTAGGCTCGTCACCAGCCGTTATAGTGGGGAAGTATTGACGAGCAAGCAGGTAATACTTTACTATAACGGCTGGAAGCACTTAGCCGTAACTTGACAGATGGCATTTTCAAACTCCGATTATACCATATTGGGAAGTATCTCCGAGAGAGGACGTGCGCATTTTGGTCCTCCAGCCCTTGCTGAAACCGAAAAAAACCCTTTCCGGAACGATTCTATAGCATAACAAGCGGCTGCTTGGCCGCTTCGCGGCCTCGCATCCTCTTCCCTTGAACAGGAGGTTACTTGCCTTCCTGAATTGAGCTCTGTTGAGCTTACATATCTGAGTTGCCTCAGTTTTTCCCCCTGTTCTGAGTTTATTTGAGATGGAACGGCGACTGGATGCGGCATGTCGCCGGCGCCCCTGGCGAGGGATCGGCATAACCCTGTGATCAGACAATCCTACGGCATGTGAGAATCCATCAGCGGAGATCGCGGAAAAATAGACTGACGTACAGTGAACTCGCCGCTGACTCTCTAAAAAATACCAGTTGACAAACATCAGGCGCGCGAGTATGTTTGAGGGATGTTTGAGAGATTGCCCGTAGGCGCAGTGGATAGTGGGGGCGCTTCAGTTTGTTTTGGAGACGGCCGCATAAGAGACGTAGGGCGATGGGGAAAATGCGCGAAGAAGCCGAAGACGGCCTAAGAAATATTGGCGCCACTCGTCAAAGTGTCCAAAGATTCGGGTACCTACATACGTCATGAGAAGACGTGAATAAAGGGGTAATGTTGGATCTAAGGAAAGGTCAGATGAGCAGCGGAGTTTAAAAAGGCTTCGGACAGACGGACAGACGGACACATGTAATTTTATAAAGAGAGTAATAAAGTGGTTGTAAATTTTTCGAAGAATTTTCCAGGTGTGTAGGGTGTCCCAACAGGAAAAGCAGAGCGGCATTCGAGAAACCACACATTTTGGTTTGGGGAGAGCAATTTCTTAACTCCAACGAGGGTATTGGGTACAAATAAGTGATAGAATGAGGCCAGACATATTCAGCATGGCTATTGGCCCGCAATACACAATACCAGAAATAGGGGCTTTCCATATATGGTATAAGCGGAGTTTGAATTTCCCATCTGTCAAGTTACGGCTAAGTGCTTCCAGCCATTATAGTACACAATACCTGCGTGCTTGGTGTCAGGGGAACCCCCGTCCCGACCCCCATTCAGAGCTCTTCCGGCCCTCCGGTCCTTCCGGTCGCTCTCCCGGTCACCGGCCTACCGGAACCGGTACCGGAAGCTGGCACGTGACCCGCCAGGGGGACCCCCGATGGCACCTCGCATGTGACCGAGCCCGGGACATCTGCCGATCGCTCCGGTCACATGGTCTTAGCTAGTAGCTTACTTATACCCACGGCTGACGTGGGAATCCTCAGAGTTTCTTCTCTTTGGATCCCCACGTCAGGTATGCTTCTCTGTATATTTAGCTACTGTCAATTAACCTTTGGATCCCCCACGTCAGTCCCTGAGTACCTCGGGCCTTCGTGGTTGCCCTTACAGCAGAAGAAACTCTCTAAGGGATTAACCGGTCAAGATTGCAGGCTTCGGTGTGAACGGCTCGGACTCCTCTGATAGCATCCCAGCCTCCCCTACCCTGAATCTTGCCCCCTCCTCCTTGCCTGTAGAGCCCTCCATGGACGCCGCGAGTACCGCTGCCGCGCTGCGCAAGCAGCCGCCGAGGCCGTCTCCGCCCGCATGGACAGGCTTGAAGGTATTCTCGAGAGCCTTGCACGAAAAATCGACCCCTCCCGCGCCGCTTCACCTGCCCCGTCCCTTGCCGGTCCGGCTCCGGACCCGGGTACAGGATTATTCCCCCCAGCCGTTCCCGGCTCAAAATCGGCCCTCCGGCCGAACCCCCCGTTCGTCTTCGACGGCGACCGGAAACAAGGCCGGGCGTTCCTCCACGCTGTCCGGTCGTACATCCGGTTGCTGCCGGAAGCGTTCCTCGAGGATGGCGCCCCTTCCGAGGAGAAAGCGGTCCGGTTCGCCCTGTCCTTCATGGCCAGGGACTCTGTGTCGAAATGGGCCGAGCGGTACGCAGCCAAAACCCCGTTCCCCTTCTTGACCTGGGACGCGTTCGTCACGGAGTTCCGGCTCCGGTTCGTCGAGGAGAACGAACAGGACCATGCGCTCCGCACCCTTGAGTCCCGGTCGTATCACATGGGCGTGCGGGACATCTTCCGGTACACCAATGACTTCGAAGACCTGGTAGACCTCGCCGGCTTCGAAGACACGATTATCAAAGTCACGAAGTACCAGACCGGTCTTAACCCGGCGATTAATCTCGCTATCACCGGGTCGAGCGACCCTCCAGACCTGCGAGACTACCCCGCCTGGCGCCTCCATGCCTACCGGCAGTACGAGTCGCTGCTCCGCGCGCGCGAAGCCTCCCGCGAGACGACCGGTTCCGGTCGCCACCAACCGGCCGTACGCTCGGGAACCCTTCCGGTCGCGGTCGCTTCCGTTCCGGCGCGTTTTACCGGGCCGCAACACAGAGCAGCTGCTACCCCCGCACTTCCGCCCGTAGTCCCGATGGACGTCGACCGGACGCGCGCCCGTAGCACCCCACGCCGCGGTTGCTTCCGCTGCGGGGACCCGAACCACTTCGCCCGGGACTGTACCGCGCCGGTCGATGTCCGGTCAATCGACGTCTTGGACGAGGTGATCCGGCAACTCGGGAACGACTTGCTCGACGAGCTTGTCGCGCGTCTGGCATCGACGGAGGCCGCTGCGGAACATGCCGCCGCCGCCGAGCCGGAGGATTTTCTCCCCCGCGCAGAGTGAGCGGTGCGCCCTCTGTCACGTCCCTAATCGTTTCGTTGTCCTATGTAACGAGTGTGACAATATATCTCTTGCATCCGCCGAACCGATAGACGCACCCCCTAGACCGATCGAGACTCCGGTCGTTCCGGTCGTTCCGGTCGTTCCGGTCGTTCCGGTCGTTCCGGTCGTTCCGGTCGTTCCGGTCGTTCCGGTCGTTGGAACCCCGGCCACCTCTCCCGCGGACGCCGCGCCCCCAAAAGAAAACTGCCTGGGAGCGCCGCCTCCCGAAACACTTTACCCTTGCCGCCACCTCGGAGAGCAGTAACTCCCTCCGGCTTCCTCTCGAGATCGAATCCACCACCGACGCTGTGAAGCTTTTGCTCAGCGGCTTGGTGGACTGCGGGGCTACTTCCGAGTTTATCGACACGGAGTACGCTGCCGAGCACAAGATTCCGGTCCGCCGGCTCTCACAGCCCATCCCGGTCTACAATGTGGACGGCTCTCCCAACGAGGCCGGCTTCATTCGGGATGTCGCGGATGTGGTCCGTCGCTACAAGGGCCATAGTGAGCGTGCTCAGTTCGCTGTCACCCGCCTCGGGAAGGAGAAGCTCATCCTAGGCTACTCCTGGCTCCGGAAGCACAACCCGGAAATCGATTGGGCCCAACGCGAGGTAAAAATGAGCCGCTGCCCTACTGGGTGCTGTGCTACCTGTGTCGCCGAAGCGCGCGCCGACCGGAAGCTTGCCAAGGTCTCCGCTTGGATCCTCCGGCAGCTCCGGTCCGGCCCGGTTCCCCGGATATGTGTCGTCGACACGGACGAACGCTCCAGCGAGGACGATGACGAAGAGTTCGACGAGGACCTACCGGAACTCGGACCGGACGACGGGGAAGATTCGGACGACGAGGATGACTCCGTTGAGGAGGGTGATCGGGTTTTCTACACCCGGTTCTCCCCTCCGGAGGACATCCGAGCGACCGGTACCGTCTCGCAGCGGCTGGCCAAAGCGCATGCTAAGAACTCCGCGCCCGGTACGGAAGAAATTCCCGAGTGGGCCCAAGAATTCGAAGATGTCTTCAACCGGGAGTCGTTCGACTCACTTCCGGAACGCCGGTCGTGGGACCATGCCATCGAGCTCGTTCCGGATTCGAAACCGGCCAACTGCAAGGTCTACCCCATCTCCCCCCTCGAGCAACGCGAGCTCGACGCGTTTATCGAGGAGGGGTTGACGACCGGCCGGATCCGGCCTTCGAAATCCCCGATGGCATCCCCGGTCTTCTTCGTCAAGAAGAAGGACGGAGCGCTCCGGTTGTACAGGACTACCGGGCGCTTAACGCGATGACCGTGAAGAACCGGTACCCCTCCCTCTCATCAACGACCTTATTAATCGTTTGAAGGGAGCCCGGTACTTCACGAAACTCGACGTTCGGTGGGGCTTCAACAACGTCCGCATCCGGGAAGGCGATGAGTGGAAGGCCGCGTTCCGGACGAACCGGGACTCTTCGAGCCGCTGGTGATGTACTTCGGCCTGACCAACTCCCCCGCGACCTTCCAGACAATGATGAACGACATCTTCCAAGATCTCATCTTGTCCGGCGACGTCATGGTATACCTCGACGATATTCTCATCGCACACTCGGACCTCGCCCGGCATCGAGAAATCGTCCGGGAGGTTCTCCGGCGGCTCCGGGAGCATAAGCTCTACTTGCGACCGGAGAAGTGCGAGTTTGAGAAATTGTCGATCGAGTACCTCGGGGTGATCATCTCACACGACCACGTCGAGATGGATCCGGTCAAGGTCGCCGGCGTCGCCGCCTGGCCGGTGCCGGAGAACAAGAAGGACGTGCAGCAGTTCCTCGGCTTCACGAACTTCTACCGCCGGTTCATCCGGGGGTTCTCCGACGTCGCCCGGCCGCTCTTCGACCTCACAAAGAAGGGCTTGGTGTGGCTCTGGACCGAGAAGGAGGCCGCCGCGTTCCAGAACCTCAAGGATGCGGTGACCACCGACCCGGTCCTGATCCTTCCGGACGAGTCGCAACCTTACCGGGTGGAAGCAGACAGCTCGGACTTCGCATCCGGTGCCGTTCTCTCTCAGCCGGGCGCGGACCGGAAGTGGCATCCGGTCGCCTTCTTCTCCAAGAGCTTGAGTTCGGTCCAGCGCAATTACGAGATCCACGACAAGGAGATGCTTGCAATCGTCCGAGCCCTCGAGGAGTGGCGACACTTCCTCGAAGGGTCGCAGCACCCAGTTGAGATCTGGACCGATCACAAGAACCTGGAGTACTTCCGGAAGTCGCAGAACTTGAACCGGCGGCAGGTGCGGTGGTCCCTGTACCTGTCCCGGTTCGACTTCACCCTGCATCACAAGCCCGGCCGCGCGATGGGGACCACGGTTCCGGTCGGGATAACGAGGATGTCACGCTCCTACGCCCCGATCTGTTCCACGTCCGCGCCTGGAAGGTGTCGTCGTCGCCGGTCCGGAAATCCCGATCCTCCGGGACATCCGTGATGCGCTCTCGCGCGAACCAGACCTTGAGGATCCCGTCGCCCTTGCGGCTCGCGAGCTCCTCAAGGTTCCGGGCCGCCGGTCCCGGTCTACCCGGTCGGACGAGTGGCACGTCGATGCCGGCCTGCTCTACTTCCGCGGCAAGATTGTTGTCCCCCGGGACAAGGACCTTCGCTGCCGGATCTTGGAGCAGCACCATGACACCCGGGTCGCTGGTCACGCCGGCCGCTTCAAGACGTTAGAGCTTGTCTCCCGGAACTACTGGTGGCCCCAGCTGTCCCGTCACGTCGGCCGGTACGTCGCCACCTGCGATCTGTGCTGCCGGACCAAGGCACTCCGGAAGCTTCCGGTCGGGGAGCTGCACCCGACCGAGGTTCCCGAAGATCGCTGGAGCACGGTCTCGGTCGACTTCGTCGTTGAGCTCCCGGAGGCCCACGGGTACGACGCGATCATGGTCGTGGTCGATGTCCTTGGTAAGCGCGCCCACTTCATGGAGTGTCACACCCAGATCGACGCGATCGGCGCTGCCCGGTTCTACTACCGGAACGTCTGGAAACTCCATGGTGCGCCGGAAAAGTACATCTCTGACCGGGGTCCGCAATTTATTGCGGAGTTCACCACTGAGCTCTGGCGCCTTATCGGCGTCAAGCCCGCGACCTCCACGGCATACCACCCGCAGACTGACGGCCAGACCGAGCGCGTCAATCAAGAGATGGAACAGTTTATCCGCATCTTCACCAACTACATGCAGGATGACTGGGACGACCTCTTGCCGGCCGCCGAATTCGCCTACAACAACCACATCCACTCTTCCACGCAGCAAGTCCCGTTCATGACCGACACCGGCCGGCTCCCCCGGATGGGGTTCGAGCCGAACGGGCTGCGTTCGAAACTTGAGTCGGTAAACAAATTCCACGACCGGATCGCCTCCGGCGTTTCCGAAGCCCGATCCGCGCTGGTCAAGGCCAAAGAGGAGTACAAGCGGTACTACGACCGCCGGCGCACCCCCGCGCCGGAGATCAAGGTAGGCGACCGGGTCTGGCTCGACGCGTCGGACATCCAGACAACCCGGCCGTCCCCCGGTCTCTCGCACCGACGGCTTGGCCCCTTCAAGGTCATCAAAGTCGTCGGTCGTGGTGCGTACAAGCTGGAACTCCCGCCCCGGCTCTCCCGGCTCCACCCGGTCTTTCCGGTCGTGAAGTTGGAACTCGCGGAAGACGACCCTTTCGAGGGACGGCCCGGCTACGACGAGCCGGCCCCGGTCCTCCCGGACGCACCCGGTGATGCTCCGGAATGGGAAGTCGAAGAGATCCTTGATGCAAAGGTGCGCTGGAAGTCGCTCTACTTCATGGTGCGCTTCAAAGGGTACGACGACTCGCACAATCAATGGGTCAAGCACTCCGACCTCTTCGCCCCGGAAGCTGTCGCCGAGTTCTACCGGAAATACCCAGCCAAACCACGCACCATTGCCGTTGCCACCTTCGACTCCCTGCCCTTCCGGGATCCCTCCCTTCGCATCCGGTCTATGCGTCGGGGCGCCGCATTCCAAGGGGGGGGTGATGTCAGGGGAACCCCCGTCCCGACCCCCATTCAGAGCTCTTCCGGCCCCTCCGGTCCTTCCGGTCGCTCTCCCGGTCACCGGCCTACCGGAACCGGTACCGGAAGCCGGCACGTGACCCGCCAGGGGGACACCTCGCATGTGACCGAGCCCGGGACATCTGCCGATCGCTCCGGTCACATGGTCTTAGCTAGTAGCTTACTTATACCCACGGCTGACGTGGGAATCCTCAGAGTTTCTTCTCTTTGGATCCCCCACGTCAGGTATGCTTCTCTGTATATTTAGCTACTGTCAATTAACCTTTGGATCCCCCACGTCAGTCCCTGAGTACCTCGGGCCTTCGTGGTTGCCCTTACACTTGGCATTG
Organism: Mycena capillaripes; assembly: GCA_029204075.1. Lineage (NCBI taxonomy): Eukaryota > Fungi > Basidiomycota > Agaricomycetes > Agaricales > Mycenaceae > Mycena > Mycena capillaripes. Next base: position 77,019 of record JARHKZ010000055.1, on the reverse strand, counting down.
TGCCAGTACTATAACGGCTGGACACGAGCCTACTTACGGATACGGTGGGGAGCCCTATGTAGTGATAGATGAACATCGTCGCTGGATAGCCGATTTGCGTGCATACATCAGACGGCAGGGGCATAGGAGGTGCAGAGGAGGTGCAAAGTGAGTGAGTTAGACTAGGAGTACAAGGTAATAAGCAAAGATGTGTCGACTAAGATAGCTGTGACTATGTGTGACAAGAATCTTATCCGGTGATTTATCCAAATTTATCCCGTACCCGATCAGGCCCCAATTGGAGATAAATTTCCCATTGCCAGAAATTCTCAGCACGATATTTGTTGTTGACAGCAAGCTCGAGTTTTTGGCGGTGTCTTTATCAAGGGGATTCCACTAAAAAGATTATTAAAATCCACTGGTATGTGGTCTCTTGTTTGGCCTTTGGTGGGAACTGATCGGCAAAGCCGGCCGCATCAAATCCATCAATATTGAGTCGCGCTCGTCCAGACACGTTCGTCGCGTCAAACTGTTTTCAGGTAGCTTCGAGGCTATAATTATTGGGTCAGCCGGGGCAGTTTCCACATGCTCGTGCTGCCACCCAGTCAAGAGGTTCTGAGACCTCAAGCCACAAAACTAAAAAAAAACCCTAGAGACAAGGCCATTACAGCTAATTACAGTACCGAAGATGCAGATCAGAAATCTACTGTTTTGGGATGTTTTCAAAGGATTCCCTGTATCTGAGTGAGTTCTACATCGATTCACCTGAAACCTAGATAGAAGTACTCAGCTAATTCGTGTGCAATTAATGATATAAAGAAACTTGCAAAAATATTATCTAGTTGGTGAGCTGGGTTTTGGGGCCCATTTTGGGGTCAATTCAGTCTGCCGGTATCTAGGCATGTTCCAGCTATCTTCAAAACCGTAGACGTTTCTGAAAAAAAGTTGACTTGATCAAAAGTGATGTCATCAACCTCATGCCCTTGCTCCACCACCGCATCCCCCCAGTTGCCCAAGGGCCGTTGGCATGATAATAGCTTTCCATGTTCTAGTACTACTGGGTTAGATAGCAAGGTAGTGGGGCAGCTGAGAATATTATGTTTGCTAGTCAACCATACGGGCGCAAGCATTGACGCTGCCGTCATCATTTGCTATTTTAATCCTGGAACTCCACTTTTGATCAGCTGAACTTTTTTTCGAAAACGTCTACGGTTTTGAAGATAGCTGTCAAATGCCCTAGATTTCTGTGAGGGATGACTTCTATGGATTTTTAAAGGCGTGATAGAGTCTGAATCTTCAATATCTTCGTTTATCATCCTTGTAATGACATTGAGCCAACAGTACTATACTGCAATCAGTAAACAATGTCCAACACATTCAGTCTGCATGTGAGCGTGACAGGTGACAAAGCCCTTTTTGACTTCTATGTCCTTACAGCCAGTTGCAGTACCGAAGGTGTGGTCAAAATTTTCTTTGTTTTGGGATATTTTCGAAGAATTATTAATAGCTCAACCAGTTCTACACCGATTTGGATGAAACCTAAGTAGTTCTGTCGGGATAATTCATGCGCAATTAGTGACAGAGAGCGATTCATAAAAATATTATATATTAGGTAATCTGTGCTTTTGAACCATTTTCATGCCAAATAGCATCTTTGCATGCCTAGGACATGTCCCAATGACCTAATATTTTGGGAGGAACAACTTGTATACTTGGCAAAACACGTGATAGAGCCAGAATTGCGGATATTTTAGTTACAGTCCTTGTAACTCCATCGGATACATTTAGCAATTTTGGCATCCAGAAATATTGCAAGTATCGCATTTATATCAAGATTTTATACAATTATGGCTGTATCACATGTTTCCCTAGGTATATATGTTGTCCATCCCAAAATATCAGGTCATTGCAACATGTCCTGGATATGCAAGATGCTATCTGGCATGAAAATGGTTCAAAAGCACAGATTACCTAATATATAATATTTTTATGAATCGCCTTCTGTCACTAATTGCGCATGAATTATCCTGACAGAACTACCTAGGTTTCATCCAAATCGATGTAGAACTGGTTGAGCTATTACAGCTAATGTCGGAACCGAAGGCGCGACAATTTTTTTTCTGTTTTGGGATGTTTTCAGAAAATTGTAAATATCTCGGTCATTTCTCCACCGATTTAGATAAAAACCAGATAGATTTACTCAGCTAATTCATGTGCAATTAGTGACAGAAAGGGATTTTTGAAAATATCCTATATTAGGTAATTTGTGTTGTCAGGGTGTTTTCACACCAAATACTGTTTTTGCATGCCTAGAACATGTCGCAGAGGCCCAATATTTTTGGGGAACAACAAATGTACCTAGGTAAGGATGTGACAGAGCCAGAACCACATGAAATACTCAGATAAATGTGATTCTCACAGGATCTTCAGATGCAAGAAAATGCTCAATGCCTCCAGTGCAGCTGGAAGAACTGCAAAAGGATTATGTGTATTTCTGGCCCTGTCACATTCTTACCTAGGTACATATGTTGTTCCCCACAAAATATTGGGCCTCTGCAACATGTTCTAGGCATGCAAAAACAGTATTTGGTGTGAAAACACCCTGAAAACACAAAATTACCTAATATAGGATATTTTCAGAAGTCCCTCTCTGTCACTAATTGCACATGAATTAGTTTTTATGCAAATGGGCGGAGAAATGACCGAGATATTTACAATTCTCTGAAAACATCCCAAAACAGAAAAAAAATTGTCGCGCCTTCGGTTCCGACATTAGCTGTAAATATTATCTAGAATCTATTTAGGTATTCTATGTGTAAGGGTCATTTTTCGGATAGCCTAAATTACAGCCATTGTCAGTACCTAAGGCGCCAGCATAAATTTTCTGTTTTGGGATTTTTTTGATCCCCGCGACCGATTCACTCATATCTCAATGAGTTCTTGTCAGATCGACCTCAAACATAGCTAGATCTTCGGGAATAATTCCAATGCAATTAGTGATAGGATTAAATTCGCCAAAAAAAAAAATACCATTTTCAGTAATTCACCAGAAATAGAGGGTTTTGGTTTGAAACATCCTACCAGGTCCAGATGGACTTCAATCGGACTGATTCTTTTTGTGAGGGAGCCATATGTATGTTAGAAAAGGTGTCATAGGATTGAAATTGTCAATTTATACCCTGGGGCCCTACTATTACTGAATGCAGATGTACATGATGTATCTGAGTGCAATAGTGAGTTACCAGAGTGCTGTAAGGGCGACGACCACACCTTCTAATGCGCTGATGTGGAACAGGTCCGGGCGTAGCAGGGTGACGTCTTCGTTGTCCCGGCCGGAGCCGTGATCGGGCCGCCGAGACAGCGCATCGGGGCGACCCATGGCGCGACCGGGCTTGTGGTGCAGGCTGAAATCGAACCGCAACAGGTACAAGGACCACCGGGCCTGCTGGCGGTTCAAGTTCTGCGACTTCCGGAAGTACTCCAAGTTTTTGTGATCAGTCCAGATCTCAACCGAATGCCACAAGCCTTCGAGGAAGTGTCGCCACTCTTCGAGGGCCCAGACTATTGCAAGCATCTCCTTGTCGTGTATCTCGTAGTTGCGTTGGACTGAGCTTATACTTTTGGAAAGGAAGGCAACCGGGTGCCATTTTCCGTCGGAAGCCGTCTGCGAGAGCACAGCGCCCGAGGCGAAGTCAGAGCTATCGGCCTCTACTCGGTATGGCTGCGACCCGTCTGGGAGGATCAGGACCGGATCGGTGGTCACCGCGTCTTTGAGGTTTCGGAACACGGCAGCCTCCTTCTCGGTCCAAAGCCAAACCAGACCCTTCTTCGTTAAGTCGAAGAGGGGCCGGGCGACATCGGAGAACCTGCGAATGAACTCGTGCGGGATGATTACCCCGAGGTACTTGATCAACAACTTCTCAAACTTGCATTTCTCGGGTCGCAAGTAGAGCTTATGCTCTCGGAGCCACCGAAGGACCTCCCGGACAATCTCTCGGTGCCGGGCAAGGTCCGAGTGCGCAATGAGAATATCGTCGAGGTATACCATGACATCGCCAGACTGGATGAGGTCTTGGAAGATGTCGTTCATCATCGTCTGAAAGGTCGCGGGGGAGTTGGTTAGGCCGAAGTACATCACCAGCGGCTCAAACAGCCCTCGGTTGGTCCGGAATGCGGCCTTCCATTCGTCACCCTCTCGGATCCAGACATTATTAAAGCCCCATCGGACGTCCAGCTTCGTGAAGTACCGGGCTCCTTTTAAACGATTAATAAGGTCGTTAATCAGGGGGAGCGGGTACCGGTTTTTCACGGTCATCGCATTGAGCGCTCGGTAGTCCTGTACGAGTCGGAGCGCCCCGTCCTTCTTCTTAACGAAGAAGACCGGGGATGCCATTGGGGATTTGGACGGTCGGATCTGGCCGGTGGTCGGCCCTTCCTCAATAAACGCGTCGAGCTCGCGTTGCTCGAGGGGAGAGATGGGGTAGACCTTACAGTTGGCTGGCTTGGAGTCTGGGACAAGTTCGATGGCATGGTCCCACGACCGGCGTTCCGGGAGCGAGTCAAACGACTCGCGGTTGAAGACATCCTCAAACTCGCGTGCCCACTCGGGAACTTCGTCCGTACCGGGCACCGAGTTTTTGGCATGCGCTTTGGCCAGCCGCTGCGAGACGGTGCTGGCTGCCCGGATGTCCGCCGGGGGCGAGAACCGAGTGTAGAAGACTCGGTCACCGTCCTGGACGGAGTCTTTCTCGTCGTCAGAATCCTCTCCATCATCGGGCCCAAGTTCCGGGAGATCATCCTCGAACTCGTCATCGTTCTCCTCGCCTAGGCGGTTGTCTGTGTCTATGACACAAATCCTCGGGACCGGCCCGGCCCGAAGCTGCCGGAGAATCCGAGCAGAGACCTTAGCAAGTCTCCGTTCAGTGCGTGCCTCTTCGACACAGGTGGCGCAACGACCGGTCGGGCACCGACTCATCTTGACCTCGCAGTTGGCCCAGTCGATCTCCGGATTGTGCTTCCGGAGCCAGGAGTAGCCGAGAATGAGCTTCTCCTTTCCGAGGCGGGCGACCGCGAACTGGGCACGTTCACTATGACCCTTGTAGCGAAGAACTACGTCCGCCACGTCCTGAATGAAGCCGGCTTCGTTGGGAGAGCCGTCGACATTGTAGACCTGGATGGGCTGGGAGAGTCGGCGGACCGGAATTTTGTGCTCAGCGGCGTACTCTGCGTCAATGAACTCAGAGGTCGCTCCACAGTCCACTAACTCGTTGAGTGATAACTTCACGGCGTCGGTGGTGGATTTGATCTCGAGGGGCAACTGTAGGGAGTTACTGCTCTCAGAGGTGGCCGCAAGAGTGAAATGCTTCGGAAGCCGGCGCTCCCAGGCAGATTTTTTCTGGGGGCGCGGGGTCCATTGTGGGGCCGGGGGCAGCGATGGGGCTGGCGGGTCCGGCGGGGCCGGTACGACCAGTTTAGGGGGTGCGTCTATCGTTTCCGTGAATGTAAGAGATGTATCGTCAGACTCATTACATAGGACAGTGAAACGATTAGGGGACGCGACGGAGGGCGCACCGCTCACTCTGCGCGAGGTTGAATATCCCCCGTCTCGGCGGCCACGGTGTGCTCCGCAACAACTTCTGCTGAGGCTAGACGCACGAGAAGCTCGTCGAGTAGGTCGCCGTCGAGCTGCCGGATCACTTCGTCAAGTACGTCGACCGACCGGACGTCCACAGGCATCGTGCAGTCCCGTGCAAAGTAATTCGGGTCGCCACAGCGGAAGCAGCCGCGACGCGGGGCCACGCGGGCCCGAGTTCGGTCTACGTCCATTGGAACGGGCGATGGGAGCGAGGGTGCAGCGGCAACCCTCGGCTGCGGAGCGGCCGGAAGCATCGGGACGGGAAGTGCAGCGACTGGGGAAGCTCCCGAGCGTGCAGGGAGCGGATGCCGGGTGGTGCCGGGTCCGAGTCCGTGAGCCCGAAGGAGCGACTCATATTGCCAATACGCACGGAGGCGCCAGGCCGGATAGAGATCCGGGGGGTCGCTCGAACCGGTGATCGCGTGGTTGATCGCTGGGTGGAGGCCAGTCCGATATTTTGTGACCTTCATAAGCTGATCTTCGAACCCGGCAAGGTCGACCAGGTCTTCGAAATCGTCTGTGTACCTAAAGACGTCTCGCGAACCCATGTGATACGAGCGGGATTTTAGGGCCCGAAGCGCGTGGTCCTGTTCGTTCTCCTCGACAAACCGGAGCCGGAACTCCGTGACAAACGAGTCCCAGGTCAGGAAAGGGAAAACAGTTTTACCGGCGTGCCGTTCGGCCCACTTCGACACAGAGTCCTTGGCCATGAAGGACATGGCAAACCGGACTGCCTTCTCTTCTGAGGGGGTACCATCCTCGAGGAAGGCCTCCAGCAGGAGCCGAATGTACAACCGAACAGCATGGAGGAACGCCTGGCCGGACTTCCGATCACCGTCGAAGACAAATGGGGGGTTCGGTCGGAGGACCGATTTTGAGCCGGGGACGGCCGGGGGAAATAGTCCTGTACCCGGGTCCGGAGCCGAAGCGGCAAGGGACGGGGCAGGCGAGTCGGCACGGGGTTTCTCAATTTTTTCTACAAGGCGCTCGATGAGGCTCTCGAGCCTATCCAGGCAAGCGGAGGCCTCAGTGGCGTTCGCAGCGTCCATGGAGGGAGGAGGGAGCAGGGAGGAGGGGGCAAGATTCTGGGTAGGGGAGGGTGGAGGACTATCAGGGTCCGAGCCATTCGCACCAAAGCCAGCAATCTTGGCCAGTTGATCCCTTAGAGAGTTTCTTCTGCTGTAAGGGCAACCACGAAGGCCCGAGGTACTCAGGGACTGGCGTGGGGGATCCAAAGGTTAATTGAAAATAGCTAAATATACAAGGAAGCGCACCTGGCGTGGGGGATCCAAAGAGAAGAAACTCTGAGGATTCCCACGCCGGCCGTGAGTATAATTAGCTACTGACTAGGATCATGTGATCGGAGTGATCGGCAGATGTCCCGGGCTTGGTCACAAGTGGAATGCCATCCGGAAGTCCGGTGGCCGGTGGTCGTATCGATGAGCCGGCGGCCGGGTCGGGGTGGTGGTACCGCTGGATCGGGGACCAATCCAGCGCCGATCGGGGGTTCCCCTTGCAAGTGCAAATCCATCTTTTGATCCTATGACATTCTTTCTACTGTACATGAGTCCCTCCCTGCGAAAAAATCAGTCCGATTGGGGACCACCTGGATCTGATGGGACATGTTCAGACCAAAACCCTCTGTTTGAGGTGAATTACTGAAAATGATATATTTTGGTGAATTTGGTCCTATCACTAATTGCATTGGAATTATTCCCGAAGATCTAACTATGTTTGAGGTCGATCTGACAAGAAATCATTGAGATATGAGTGAATCGGTCGCGGGGATCAGAAAAATCCCAAAACAGAAAATTTCTGTTCGCGCCTTAAGTACCGACAATGGCTGTAAGGTTGGGAATATTTGAGGGTAAATTTTACCCAAGGTGAAAGGATTGTTTGCACGAGACGCAATTTGACCACAAATGCTGCCGGCCCACGGCATGACAGGGTTGTGATATGGACTTGAAGATACACCAGAATGTCACCAAATTCAAATGGAACATTCCGGGCAAGCCCTCCAGATTTCTTTAATTGCCCGTTGGCGCTCTGCATGTAGATTTGAACATCAGGATCCCAAGAGAGATCAAGTCGTTCAGCTACAGCCTGAGCCATTGAGACTATCTGCGACCCGGTGTTCGTTACACATTCTATGAGTTCACGACCGGCTACTTGAGGGAATAGAGCCCTCAATGAAGCAGAATCGTTTTGGTGCCTCATCATCTGGGATTGTTGCAAGATACTGTAGAACCGCATCTGTGCATATAATACTTCCAGGTATGAGGCCTTCATCTGTTTCCGAGGAAATGAAGAATGAATCTACGGGTGGAAGACTATCCAAAGAGATTGCATCCGTTCCAAGTTTAACAGGCATGGCTACATCCATGAATGGCAGCTCCGATCCAGCACCCACAGCTCCGAATAGAAAGTTTCTTTTCACTGGAACACGAGTTTTGAATGTAGTGTCTCTCAATTTCTTCGCGTATTCGGCACTCATGGCCATCATCATTTCAACTGTAACTCCTTCGAGGATTTTATGTTTTGTTTGGTCTACTAAATTCTGGACTAAGTCCGGATCGTTGAATTTAGGTACCAACTTGTATGCCTTCTGGTTTGATACTGGTTTCGCCAACTTGTTTTGGTCTTGATGGCGAAACCTGCTATCCTTGCTCGAGTTTATCGGTGCCAATGGTATCGAAGATGGATATTCCTCATCAGAATCATCATCCAACACAATTAAATGTTCTGCTCGATTTTTAGGGGGTCGGGGAGTTAATTCCCCAACTTCATCTCCGTTGTTCTCTTTTTCAGGTTCTACAAACACCACTCTCTTCTCATTCTCTCCACGTTTTCTCCAATTTTCACTAGTATCTGCGACAGCGACAGGGTTCTCAGGAGGCTTCGTCACTCGAGGGGGTCGGAGTTTGGTTTTAACCTCAACCTCCTTCCTCAAACTGCCTAAAAACCCGGTCCTGGAGGAGGATCCGTACGAGATCCACCTCTAGTAGTGACCAGTTGCTCCTGTATCGGAGTTCCCGATCTGCCTTCGTTTTGAACCAGATTCAATAACTGAATTACTTGGTTTAAATCAACACCAGCTGTATTTGAAACGCTTGGAGCGAGTCCTTGTGAATGACTAGTTTGTTGGAATTGTGGTACAACCTGAGCCATATTTGCGCTCATAGTCATATTCGGATTATGCGCATTATATGTTGCAAACGTATCCTCAAGAACCCCAAGAATCAAGTCAACTAAACTTAAATTTACCACCAGTGCACTTCCAGTTGTTAGTTTCTCAGCCTCATTGGTGAATGCAGCAGCGAAACGACGTAGTTTCCCGAGTTTGTGGCGGGAAATTATTCAATTCTCATTACATATGGCCACCAATTTATGCAAAGAGCCTTGAGCCATATCCTCTATTTCAGGATACAAGTCAAGGATTGCATCTCTCCACATATCAAATGTATGTGGAGCAGGATAAGTTTCCAACTTCTTCCATTGCTCTCGCAAATCCACATGATCCAAGTACTCCAATAATTTATCCTTCTTTGCCTGCTCATCCGTTATTCCTCCTGACGTGAAAACCGTTTCACAGTTGCTAATGAAGATTTGCAAACTGTTCGCTTTTTCACCATCGAACTTGGGCCTATTCTGATCCCAAGCCGTGGGTAATTTAAACCCTGCTGTTCCAGCATTTCCAGCCATTGCGATATTTGGCACAATTTCTGAATGCTCTTGTGGTGGAGGATCTTCTTCTGGTGGTGGGTCGCTTGTAGCAGCTGTTCCCAACGTTCCAGCGGTCTGATTTCTCCCTCTATTCGATGAACCCCTTGGATTCATCGGTTTCATATGACCAAACGTATCAAGCAGCGGTACTAAAGTATCCCTAGCACGCCTCGATGTTGCAGTTTCTCTGCTTGGTCCTGGCACTGTTGAGCGTAAGGTACCACTTCTCAGAGCTCCTTCACCTCTTAAAAGAGATGCAAAGTCCCTCGGATTTACGGTTTCTTCACAATTCCTCCTTGGAGGAATAGCGAAAACCTAGTCCTTCTGTAGTCTGGAACGAATTCCAGACAATAACATAAATCATTTTTTGTGTTTCTCAACAAAATGAACAATTAACCCTCCCTCACAGTGGGCTCCAGATGATTTGCGAGCTCAGAACCTAGTGTGGAAACACAAGAAACAACTAAAACCAAAACAACAAAACCAACATTGGACAAGATAGACTGAGCCTATCTCAAACCAACACCAGAAACGATGTATGATAGCTGCTTCGATCACTTCCAAGGTAGCCGACGAGTGTCAGTCCCTAGTTTCAGAGCCTTTAAAAGGTTGAAAGGGAAAGTTGATTGTTCAAAGTAAAAGTCTGACAAAAGTTCGTGTTATGATACGTGCGAAACCGAGGATCCAAAAAATATAACTGTTTCGGACTTCCTAGATGCGATATAGCATAACCAGGTTTAAGAAAGGTAAGAAACAGCTATGTTTCTGTAGTTTCTTGCATATCCCAAAGATCCGCGTCGATAAAGTTGTTGCCAAAAGTGTGTAACGTGCGTTTTGTCGGTTTCCCAACCAGTCCTAGTCAATTCTCGAGTCCCAGAGTCTTTCCAGTCAATCCAAATCCAGTATCCCAGTCCCAATGTCCGATGTCCAGTCCAATCAAATGCCAATTCTCAGTCCCAGTCTCCTTCCAATTCAATCACACAATATTTCCGAGTCCAAAACCAAATTCAATTCAATCACAACTTCCAAACTTCTATTCCTTCCTAGTTGTACGAGGCTCGCCCTTTACAAGTATCTAAGACTTGCAAAAATCGAATAACGTGAGGGTTTCTCAGGAGAAACTTCGCTGTCTACCTCCCCTCTACTCTGACTACTTATACAAACGACAATATGACTATGACAATAAAGAAAATATGTAAAAGAGTCCATTTATCCGACCTATTTCCCGTGTTTCCAGAGTATTTATAAGACTGCAAAGCGCCTCATTGGTTGTTGAGGTCGGAGTCATCATTCCAGGTATGTTTCGACCATCCTTGGTAATATCCTTGCACATGGCGACGTGATGGGTACTTGAAACCCTAATTGCCAAGTGTTTCCTGAGTTGTGGAACTTCTGTCCCTGAAGTATCCCTCGGATCGGTATAGTCGGACCTTGTAGCCCTGTTCTATAGCTTCCAAACGATACCCCACTTCCTTGAGACCATTAAATGAGACCGGCGAAGATTAGAGTTGTCTATCTCCATCGGTATCTGCTATGGTTCTGAGATCGACGATCACAAGACCCGGCTAATATTATCTCCTTGAAACCATGCCCGGCATAGCCGCGTACCTGGAACAAGCGGAACGACGATCCCGTTGTCACATGCAACTATATTCGACATGATTTCCCCACTGATCCACGCTCTGATACTTCCGAAACGTCAGAAACCACTCGAACCGTTGTAAGAAACGGAAGAAACTGGTGATACGACTGGTAGATTGAGTTGTGCTATATCTTCTCCTACATGTTTCAGAGCGAGCACATGCCAGAGATACTCCTGATTCCTCAGAAGTATCATCCCGTTACTCAGATGATATTGGCCTCTTTTATGGGAAGAGTTGATACATTTGATACAACAGATACATGACATACAGAATATTAAACATAAGGAAATTGCAAAAACAAGTGATTTCAGTGGTGGTTCAATATCCTGCTTATCACCGTCTCAATGGTAGATTGCCCTCACCAAAGAAGCCATCAAACACATTGTTTCTATCGCGTTGAGCCCTGTTAAAACACATCCACAAACTCAATGGTGCACAGGTTGCTTGGGCAGCAGGGAAGTACAAGGGACATTGTGTCTTTCCTCCGGGATGGTTGGCGGAAATGTGGGCAGCCTGGAATTGTACAGGGCTGGAACCTGAATGCTGGTCTGCAACATGTGGACAGTATAGTTGGAACTTGTCCATCAATCTTGCCCCAAAATAACTGAGAAAATTTGTGAATACACGTAAACTATATTTACACAAAAGTGTTATGGCTGATTTTATATAACTAGCCGAAAAATGGTGTAGAGGAGGGTTGAAGTGTATTCCATCCCAAAAAGGTTATGTGACGATCACATCACATCGGGTAACCATACTTGTCTGTCCACTACCTTATAATTGCAATGGAAATATCCAACACCTGATAAAAGAGGATATAAGGGGCCAATATAAAAATTTATAATAAGACTCACTACTGTGCATTTCTTTCATTTTCCACTGGGGCTCAAAACCTGGCACCCCTCTCCATCAGCATGCTGACAATCTCTGTGTGGCCTCGAGCAGCAGCAGCCTGCAATGAGGTCCCATTTCCTCCCCCTGCTGCATTGACGTCAGCACCCTTTTCAAGAAGGATCCTGACAATCCCTGTGTGGCCTCGAGCAGCAGCAGCCTGCAATGGGCTCCCATTTTCTCCCCCTGCTGCATTGACGTTGGCACCCTTTTCAAGAAGGATCCTGACAATCTCTGTGTGGCCTCGAGCAGCAGCAGCCTGCAATGAGCTCCCATATACTCCCCCTGCTGCATTGACGTCAGCACCCTTTTCAAGAAGGATCCTGATGATCTCTGTGTGGCCTCCAGCAGCAGCAGCCTGCAATGGGCTCCCAAATAATCCCCCTGGTGCATTGACATTGGCACCCTTTTCAAGAAGGATCCTGACAATCTCTGTGTGGCCTTCAAGAGCAGCAGCCTGCAATGAGCTCCCATGTCTTCCACCTGCTGCATTGACATCGGCACCCTTTTCAAGAAGGATCCTGATGATCTCTATGTGGCCTCCAACAGCAGCAGCCTGCAATGGGCTCCCATAGAGTCCCCCTGGTGCATCGACGTTGGCACCCTTTTCAAGAAGGATCCGGATGATCTCTGTGTGGCCTCCAGGAGCAGCAGCCTGCAATGGGCTCCCATAGAGTCCCCCTGGTGCATCGACATTGGCACCCTTTTCAAGAAGGATCCTGATGATCTCTGTGTGGCCTCCAGGAGCAGCAGCCTGCAATGGGCTCCCATACTCTCCCCCTGCTGCATTGACGTCGGCACCCTTTTCAAGAAGGCTCCTGATGATCTCTGTGTGGCCTCCAGCAGCAGCAGCCTGCAATGGGCTCCCATATCTTCCCCCTGCTGCATTGACGTCGGCACCCTTTTCAAGAAGGATCCTGACAATCCCTGTGTGGCCTCGAGCAGCAGCAGCCTGCAATGAGCTCCCATATCCTCCCCCTGGTGCATTGATGTCGGCACCCTTTTCAAGAAGGATCCTGAAAATCTCTGTGTGGCCTCGAGCAGCAGCAGCCTGCAATGAGCTCCCATATTCTCCCCCTGCTGCATTGATGTTGGCACCCTTTTCAAGAAGGATCCTGAAAATTGCTGTGTGGCCTCGAGCAGCAGCAGCCTGCAATGGGCTCCCATATTCTCCCCCTGCTGCACTGACGTTGGCACCCTTTTCAAGAAGGATCCTGAAAATCGCTGTGTGGCCTTCACCAGCAGCAGCCTGCAATGGGCTCCCACTGAATCCCCCTGGTGCATTGACGTCGGCCCCCTTTCCAAGAAGGATCCTGACAATCTCTGTGTGGCCTACACCAGCAGCAGCCTGCAATGGGCTCCCAAATAATCCCCCTGGTGCATTGACATTGGCACCCTTTTCAAGAAGGATCCTGACAATCTCTGTGTGGCCTTCAAGAGCAGCAGCCTGCAATGAGCTCCCATGTCTTCCACCTGCTGCATTGACATCGGCACCCTTTTCAAGAAGGATCCTGACAATCTCAGTGTAGCCTTTAGCAGCAGCAGCCGGCAATAGCCTCCCATCTTTTCCCCCTGCTACATTGATGTCGGCACCCTTTTCAAGAAGGATCCTGACAATCTCTGTGTGGCCACCATCAGCAGCAGCCTGCAATGAGCTCCCATAGAATCCCCCTGGTGCATTGACGTCGGCACCCTTTTCAAGAAGGATTCTGACAATCTCAGTGTGGCCTCGAGCAGCAGCAGCCTGCAATGAGCTCCCATATCCTCCACCTGGTGCATTGATGTCGGCACCCTTTTCAAGAAGGCTCCTGAAAATCTCTGTGTGGCCTCGAGCAGCAGCAGCCTGCAATGGGCTCCCATCTTTTCCCCCTGCTACATTGACGTTGGCACCCTTTTCAAGAAGGATTCTGACAATCTCAGTGTGGCCTCGAGCAGCAGCAGCCTGCAATGGGCTCCCATATTCTCCCCCTGCTGCATTGACGTCAGCACCCTTTTCAAGAAGGATCCTGACAATCTCTGTGTGGCCATAGTATGATGCTGCACTGATCTCCGGGGCTCCTGAATGCGACGGCAATGGTGCCTTTTCCAGTTCCAGCAGAGACTTTGTAGTGTCCACAAGGTTTGCAGCCGCTGCAATCCATAATGCAGAGGGCTGTGATGGCCAATCTGGATAATTCCATGGTGGGGAGTTCCACTTACTCCAAAAGGATCGTGCCGGAGCCAGTGTTTCCTTCCATTGAACACCCTGATTTAAGAAGTTGAGAATCATCCTTCTGAATTGAACTTCAGGCTGTCCAGCAGCATGTGCAAGGCAATATTGAGAATACTCTACAAGAGGGGGTAGATCACTCTGTGGCTCAGCCCAAGATGACTCCGGAAACCCATCAAAGTTGAGGAATGTGAGCAGAGTGCGCGTTATCTCTGTTTCTGCATCTGAGAATTTCTCAGCCTGAATGCTGTCTAGATATTCCTGTGTGGTGTAGTGGACAAGCCGCACCACAGAAGACTCCTTGTCCACCATGACAAGCCCAGCACAGACAGAGAGAATAGTCTCAATGTCCATAAGATAGTCATTGTTGAGCCTGTGTGCACCTGGCTTGATGGCTAGAGCTGCTCTTATTTCAGAGACTTTTAATGGCCGCTTTGCATTAGCAATCCAAATGAGGGCAGTGTGAGCTGTTTGTCGCTCTTCCTGTTGCTGGTATTCAATTCGCTGCATTGCACTATCATAGCTGTCATGAAGATCCTTTGGTAGTTCTTTCAGAGCTTCTCGAACAGCCCCAATGGAGAGCTTTGTGCTGAGAGATTCAATGTGAAGTTTAGCCAGAAGGAACCTAGCCAGAGTTTATTTCAGTTGCTTCTGAGAACACATCATCACCACTTACATCCCATCCACAGTGGCAATGATTTTTGCATGGATTTCATCTCGTAAATTGGATTGGTTCTGAACATGCTTGAACAGGCGTGGTGAGGAATAAATCTGTACATTGATATATTCTCTGATGTCTGTAGATTCTGCCTGAATATCCAGTGTTTCCAGAGTTGGAAAGGAGAACACTTCTGGAAAGATGTGCGGGCGTGAAGTGATCATTAAGTTCACATTGCTGCTCATTGCTGCCATATGTTGGAGTAGAGTCCACCGCTGAGTCTCAGGATATTCATCAATGGCATCAACAATAATAAAGACCTTGGAAAACTCTGCAAGGCTGGAGCTGAGTACTTTGACAACTTCTTCAAGTGTTGGTGCAGTGCCCTTTTTTTGGTGCTCCTTGTATAAATTCTCTGCAATGGTGCCAGTGTCCCTGTCAAGTACAAGCTGTCTCCAAAGAGCTGCCAGAAGCTTAGATGGTGTTTGGATATCTGCTTCCTTGTGGTTTAGATACATGCAAGCTACACCAATATCCCTGTTGTTTTTGCATGTAGCAATGAGATGATCCACAACCATTGATCTAGGATTGTCATAATTATTAGCAACCCCTCGATGTGATAATGAACACACGCAAGGATAGTTTTCCCTGCACCTGCTGTAATTTGAGTTGTTTAGTATGGAAAGGATATGAGGGCAATGAATTGCTTACGAATTCCACGGCACCAAAGGGTACTTCCAGAACCAGATTCCCATTTTTTAAAGACAGGCTCTGCCAGCAGCCATCCACCAGTTCCCTTTGTTTGCAACTGGAAAATGTCTGCCTGGCTTAGAAAGAAATTGATGGGTGAAAGCCAGTGAATGATTTTTTGGCGTTCTTCTTCCTTGTTGCCAAAATTGAAATTTAGAGTGGGACCCTCCCCAACACCTCCATGACCACCGTGTCCACCACCCTGTCCACCTTCACCTCCTGTGCCTCCTGGGTAAAATAGATATTGATGTTGACATAATAATCAATTTATTTCGTACCATGGATAGTAAAGTGGAGTTCACTGGGTGGGAGAGGCATTTCCATTCTGAGGAAGTGTAGATCTTATGTATGAGGTATGTCAGCCAGTGCCAAAGGTCACATGTGAGACAGAACCAACCAAAGAGGATATTTGCTGTACTAGACTTAGGGTCGTAGCACAAAAAATGTATTCAAGCAAAGAAAAGTGTAAGAGGAAGGGTCGCAGAAACATGTGTGGGCCACGTTGCGCCTTTAACTAAGCAGAAGGCTGTGAGAGGAGAGATCCGGGGAAGTGATTGGCCGCATTGTTCGCGTGCTGTAATTACATGAAACGTCGAACTTTGATTGATGTGGTGTGTCAGTGCCGGCAGCTGGCTGGCAGCAACGCTTCCATATCGCTCCCGAATGAGCTGCAGTAGTTCTGTTCGAATTGCAGATTGGTCGAATTTTGAGGTTAGAGTTGAGGAGTTGGACGGTATTAGCCGTGGTACCCAGCGGGAGGAGTTGCGTAGTCGCCTTATTGTTCGGGTGCAGTACTTACGTGGGTGCCAAACGTTTGGATTGACAGTGGTGCTTCTGCAATGACAGCGCACTTTGATCTCGCACTTAAGTACAGCGAAGATTCAATATTGAGCTCCGATTCAAAGATAGAAAAGAAAAATCGGGGAATGCAGGCAATGAACTGGGGTACTCTTGTTGAAAATGGCTTCTAACCGGTGAGACGAGGAGGTGCCAACAACTCCCTTTTAAACTGGATCGGTACCGTTAATAACGCCGGCTTAATTACCGACATTGATCGGACTCCGACTAAATCTAGCTCACACCCAGTATATTCTCGTCTCGGTCCCTGCGACCGCTACGCTCGCCCCCGGCTCTCTTCCACAGGATTACGATGGCGATGTGTACCGGCCATTCGTTTCCGGCTTCGACAATAATCCAGTGGTAAGTATGGAACGCCGAGCTCCCAGCGCTGCTCTGGCAGACTGGCGGTTTCCGGTTCGTCATTCCATGTTTGCGCCCACATCGATATGCGCGTTCCATCCCATTTTACTTCCGGTGCATATTTCTCACCCACTATTATTGTGCTTATTCCCCGACACCCAACGCGCGTGCGTCCCGGCTACGTCGCTGCCGCCTTCTGCGGTTACTTCTCGCAGGCCACTTTCCTCTCCGCTCGCTCGCTCGCACTCGCTTTCTTCGTGTACCGCCTGTGCCAGTCCTGCACCCTGTGCGCCGCTGTTTCTCCTCCCTCTCCTCCGCGTACTCTGCCCATGCTGCCGTCCTGAAGCCCTGAAATGACGACGCCGTCCCTCCTCCTCTCTCGGCCTATCCTCACTCCATCGAGCCGGATCCGCCAGCAAGCGGTGGATCGCAACGAACGGGCTCATTTTCCGCGCTTCAGCGTTCGTGCCCCACGACGGCGATGGCGACCAGCGGCGGCGGCCACAGTTGGAGCATAAGCCCGCGTTTTGCTGCGACGCCTCTTCCCGCATGCAACGGGTACGCGGGCTTGATCCGCGTCCTCCTCGCCATTCCCCCTGCGCTTTCGGTGAGCATGGGCGGCCGTGCTGCGTTTGTGCTGCTTTCACAGAACCGCAACTAATTGCGTTTCTGTATATTTATCAGCTCACGCTGAACCTGGAGGGCTTTCGCCGCCAGAAGACGATATAGCATGGTGAGGGTGTGGAGGCAGAGCGTGGATGAGTTTGGTGTGCTTACCTGTAAGTGACTGGATTCTGTGCTTATACCTCAATTTCGTTTCCCTTCTACTTTCTATTCCCTTTGTCTTCATCTCCCTCCACTGCGGCGACACCTTCCTCTTCCCATGTCCACGGTGCTGGCTTTCGTCTTTCTTCGTCGACATTTTCTCCGCTTCATATTCCCTCATCAACGGCACCTGGCCGACCGTTGTCATTTTTGTTGTCTCTACCCGCCGCATACCTACGTATCATCGATACTCCCTCGTGCTTCACACCCGGCGTACCATATCAGAATTTCTCCTCCCTCATATATAGATATGTGGTCTCGTACTCGTACATTCTCCGTCAACGCGAACAACTACACGCAGTATTTCTTTTCCTGCAGTCTATTCGCTACTGCACCCGTAACGTATTCGGAATATTCCGGTTGTGATAACATCGGTAAAGTTATGGCATGGTTCTGAAATTCCTGAGGGTCTACCTGGGGATATTTAAACCCGGGTTTGCACAGTCTTCCTCCAGGCTTCCTCCACACACAGAGCGCTGGAGTAAGGACAAAGACCACGCCCCCATCACGGAGCCCGCTATTTGTGCTGCGGAAACCGACGATCCGGATTCAGGGGGCTCAGGACTGGGGTTCGGGAGTGGTGGTGGTGCTTGACCCGGCGATAGTTGGGCGAATCTGATCGAAAAAGGGTTTGGTTTTGAAAACGCAATCCACATTTTTCTGGCGAAATTCCGAGTTTATGATTGCGACTACGGTTAGTATGTGTAATAGTCGGTGAATGCCTCGTTTACTGCATCCGGGCCACTTAATCGACCGACTCGGCACAAATATTAACGCTATCATATGGGCACGATCTGTTCCGAGCGTTTGTGTGAGACTGCTACGGATATGGGGTACACATTATGCAACATTCAAGTCTCCAGCACTACGATTATTATCCTTCAAACCATTCAATAGCAATTATCGTAACATACCGCTGTACTTACCGTTTTAAATCCTCTGTGGCTTCGCCTGGCCACCACGGCTTCATCTCCCCGTTGTTGATATATTCAAACGCGCGCTCAAGCAGAAGCAACTACAATAGGAACTTTGTCTGTTAACCTCGGATCCCCAGCTGTCCAGATCTTGGTCCACATTTTCGGATCCCCGCCCGATATACATTTCTGTGAATGAGTTCGCAGTATACTCTCGCGTCAGCGGATTGAATACCACTATGCGTAGGTCTAAGAAAAAAGCGGTGATCCGACTCAGCACATAATATTAGCGCGGGCATCGATCCTTGCTTGAAGCGGTCTATGTTGACAAAACTATAAAGGTACCTATTCATTTCCGTGCTCACTACCCTTTTCTTTCACCCAAAACCACTCCCACTTCTTTTTTTCATTATATCATGCTCCTCCCAAAGTCCATCCTGCTGGCATTTGCCCTCTGCTTCTTCCATTGCCAAATCCCAGTGAACGGATCGCCTGTGCATGCAGTTCGTTTCTGTTTCTGCAGAATTACTCATCCGCATGCCGAGTTAATGACTGATCGCGCTCTCTACCTGAGCTTTGACGGGAGAGCCTGCGGAGGCCAGCAGGGGTCTTGTGATTTTGTTCCGGTCATCAAAGGAAACAATGGGGTCAGTAAATTTCTCTCCTACCTTTCCTCCTACAGCGCTAACTTTACAGTCAGAACGCGGACCTTGGAAGAGCCTGCGGAGGCCAACGGGGGTCCTGTGATTGACCTCACGGGGCTTCGATTCGTTGTTGATCAATTGGGCGGTTGAACAGAGACTTCGGAGGAGGACGGTCTTGAACAGCACGGGTGAGGAATGGGTTTACGGTAGCGCAATGTGTTTACAGAAATACAGTATTCGTATAATTGATGTTGTGAACATGCGTAAGAGACGCGACATCGGAGTTGAGTAGGCAGTATTTCTCGAGGGTTTGCGAACTTGTGGTTCTTGGGTCACGGCAGAGATATGTATCAAATGCAAGACATGCCCTCGCTCAAAGACAGTTGATCAATATGCTGCCCTAACTTGAATCCTAGTTGACGTGGCCCAGGGACAACAGAGGACGGGGACGAAGCTTGAATCGGCGAAGCTTGGCGGTATGAAGCAGACAACATTTGATCTAGAGAGCCAGAACGTCGCGCGCAATATGGGCTATTCACTTTATCAATCCTTCATTTGCTCGTGAGCCAACCATTTCGAAGGCAATCAATTAATGGCGTTCGGGTATGCCAAGGGGTAGAAGTCCTGGGAATTTGTTTGAGCGCGCTACAACGCCGGGAGTGAATAGATTTGTAGTTTCTGTCCGAGCACCTCAACTCAGAGCAGTAGATTTTCCAAGTAAATGAAGAGTTCGCGGTGATAAACACGCATTTTTTGGTGAACAGGTTTTGAGGCTGTTTGCTTCTCGCGAAAGTAGTATACAAGAGGATCCGAAGTGGCGACGAGGCGCTTGGAAGTTTCGTTTTGTGAGATGAGAGGAGGTACGGCTCGTGGTTGGCATAGAAAATATAAAGAAATAGAGTGCGCAATACGTCCATTATTGTGGCAAGTAACCCATAGCGGCATTTAAAATGACATGCCAGTGTTTGCGATTCGATAGAGTTCTGTTAACGTCCGATTGGGGGCCTGTGCACAGCGAGAATACAAGAGCATCACACCAGTCATCGGCGAGGAAAGGGAGGGTGGATGAGTCGCGGGGAAGATTTAGTGCGGATAGCGAATGGGAATTTAGGTAATAGTGCCTCCGGACGGAGTGGTTTAGTCGACCGGCTTGTACGATGACGGAAGCCACCAGTTCGCCCGCGAGCCGTCAGATTTGATTGGGATAACACCGCGAGCTGACTGCTGGAGATGGAACCGGTGGTGAGTTTGCGAGGTGGAAGGGAAAGCGAGAGGGCGTCATTGTTGTTTTGTAGGAAAAACATACATTGTGGGTATATTCAGAGTGGCCGGCGATGTGCGGACTTTTATACAAGGGCTGCTTCCAGAACGTAGACGCATCACCAGGAATAGGACGACGCAGAGTCGCTGTATTGACCAAGAAAGTGAGAATCGGCGTGTTGTGTTAGAGTGAATAGAAAGCGACGTTTTCTATGCGGGTGTGATGAGATCACGTAGAACCTGCTGGGCCTTACCTGAAGAGAGAAATTGGTGGCGGTTGTGAAGGCTTTCTTCACTGTAGTTAGTGAGGACATTTTGCAAGGAGACTCGATGGATTATTACCGATTAGCTTTTCAGTTCAGCTGGAACCAGGGAATCCAAACCTGTCACGCTCTCTGTGTCAATGCGATTGTAAAAACAAAAAGTCTAAATACCTGTCGTCGTATTCAAGGCCGTAATTTATCGCTACATTATCGCGGTACCCTTGAACATTCTGAATGCATAATGCATAAATATAAGTACAGATCAAATATAGGAACTCAAATGGGGCAAAGCACAAGGCGAGGTAAAGCCGACGAGGTAGAGCGGTGGACGATAGGGAGCAACGGAGAGAGTGCGGAGAGTGGTAGACTTATAAAGAAGGTCTTGCGCGCAAGAGGTCCCCCTGGAGAATCGAGGGAATGTGCGCGTCCGAGGGGAGGCGCGGACATTCTGCGGACCGGCATTGTCTCCGTGAGGTTATTTGCCATGGGATCGATGGCGGCGGCGGAGATTCGAGCCAGGGCGTAGGCGAGAGGAAGGTCGCGGGGATACGAGAAGCCGCGCTGGGGTTAGGTTGCATGGAGGACACCCTGTCTGCATCGTGGACGTAAAACGAAGGCCGCGTCGCTGCAAAGCGAGCACGGGTAAAGTGGATAGACCACTGTCTTAGTAGACAACAGGAACCAATCCGTTAATAAGGAAGCTAGTGTTGGAATCTGAGTTGTCATTTTGGCTGTTCTCGCGTAGTGTAGCTTGGTTTAATTCTAGTTGCTTGTCTTCTCCCCCCATCTTCGCGTCCCCGCTCCACAGCTAGTGAGTCTTGAGCCAGGTTATAGGGAAGTGAGCGCGATGAAAGAACTGACGATGTAGAAAGGCATGCCGTCATTGATCCGCCCGTTGATCAACACAGCCACGGTCCTCCTCCTCCTCCTCTTCCTCGCATGTTTTGTACAATCCAATCCTCAGAGGCTCAACGATCTCTCCAGCAAACTCCATTCTCCTCTCTTTCCTTCCATGGCCCCTCCTCCCTTCTCCGCCTTCAAGTCGCCTGACTCTACGCTAGGAAACCATCGCACCTCTCTCCCACGACATATCTGCTGCCAGAAACCACTGGATGCTTCTCGCGGACTCCGCCTTCAGCGCGCGTGAATGTATCGCGTCTGCGCACGGCATGCTCTACGTGCTTACCGCATGGCTGGTGGATCTTGCGATACTTTGGCTTCGTTCAGCGGCGGGAGCGCGGGAAGGGTCAGACCCGTGGAGAGGGCTAACTTTGTCAGTGGCTGTGGGGAAATGGTGCGCGTCACCTTGGAATCAAGATTACGTCTTCCCTGTGTGTTCTCTCCAACATCACCCGCACCAGATGCAGACGAGAGAACTACCGGATGATGCCGCTCGACGTTGCAGCCGCTCCGCCATTCCTCTTCCCTTCCATTTTCTCTTTCTCTGGGCGAGATTTTGCATGCGTCGTGTGGACTCCACGATGTCATCCGTGGTGCTGTATACTCCAGACTCCGTGGCACAGGCCGCACACCATGCGGTCTCACGTCGCGCGGCATGTCCATGTCGGGCTCGATGCTGTCTAGAGAGGTACATAGGGGTGACTAGTACGAACCAAGGCCGCAGTACGATGCCTCACACCGCCCTGGTGTGTTGCGCTGATGTGCATGCATCGCCTCTGCTTCCGTGTCGCGGCCATGTGTCGTGTGCGCGCTCGTTGGGGGTACACTGCAGCTGGTTCGGTGTGCGGGATACGGGATGCAATGCGCATCGAACAACACATCGAAGTCGCACAGCACCAGCGGGGAGGGATACAGCGTACATCCGCGGCGCTCTCCGTCCCATCTGGGGAATGCCG
Source organism: Mycena capillaripes (assembly GCA_029204075.1). Taxonomy (NCBI): domain Eukaryota; kingdom Fungi; phylum Basidiomycota; class Agaricomycetes; order Agaricales; family Mycenaceae; genus Mycena; species Mycena capillaripes. The sequence goes on along the minus strand of JARHKZ010000055.1, from coordinate 54,569 downwards.
AGTCGGCGGTGCGTGAGCGCACCTTTTCGATGAGGGAGCCTCTACCGCGACGGCGCGCGGACGTAGATGGTCGTCGTCATCCGTTGTGGGATGGTGCGAGTGGGTGCATTTGTCGCGCTCTAGCAGCGCGAACGGAGCTCAAACAGGAGCATGGATGTCGTGTCGGGCTCACCCATTGCTGTGGTCTGTGAACGACGGTGGTCGTCGCTCATTGCAGACGTGCTCACGGCGTCCGTCATGCTATTCACTGGCGCCCCGGCCCCGGCGTCGCGGTGTATTTCATGCTGTGTCATTCAATATATCCATCCGCCCTTCTTTCTTTTCTCCTCCGCCTTTGCGCAGTGTCCTTTCAAGCTACTCTTTCGCCCCAAGCTTCGGACTTCTGAGAATTCCACTCGCACAGGAAAGCAAGCCTGCTTCAAGTTCGAACGATCAAGAATTCGAAGGGAACCGCATAAAAAGGTACGAAAAACGTACCCTCCGCGCCTTCCTGCGCCGTCAATACTATACTCTCATTTGATTCTGTCGGAGAATCGCCCGACCCGAGGGGGTGTTTGGCATTTCCTAATACCTCCTTCACTCGCTCATTCGCTCCCCGCCGAAACAACCCGCCTCAAACCAACACGCCAAGTCAAGGCTGAGGCGACCAAAAAAGAAGACAGGTACTCAGGTGTGCCTCCTTTCGATTTCTTTCAATGCGTTCTGACTGAACCTCCTGCGGCTTGATTATCGCACGGGGTACAGGTTCTTCGACTTCGATGTGCAGTGGTGTGGGCTCGTGCGGAGCTGATTCAGAGGGCGGGGCGGCTGCGATTCGGGAAGCGAGTGCGCATGCTGTTCGCAAGTTAAACGACTCTGAACCATGTCGGTAGTATCAATCGGCCTTATGAACAGCACCCTCGCCTCGACTTAGCATGGCTAGAGCGTGGACATCGGCTGCGATCGGGAGGAGAGCACTTCGGGTGGTGTTTGCAACCTGAAATGCTCTCAACCATTTAGATATCAATTTAACTGCACGCAGAAATTACAATGCTTCGAATTGCCCGTCTGGAATTCTGGGTGTCCTGCTGCCTGCCAACCTCTCAGCCACTAGTACGAATGCACTTCGGACCATCCACATCTGAAACGTGAAGCGATACACATCCTGGGTGGGACATGAACGGCCTCCATTTGGTTCGTCCACTCCGCACTGGCAAGACTATTGGATATCGACTGTGATCGGGAGGCGGGTACTTCGAACTCTGTTCGCGGCTCTGAACCATTGATTAAATAGGTATCAACTTATCTGAACGCGGACATTCCGGTAGTCCGAATTGCCCGTTCGCAATGGCCAGTGTGGTGCTGCCTCAAACCTCAGCTACCAGTATGCCTTGGACGGTCCAGATCTCAAACGGGAAGCGAAACATCCTAGGTGGGACATGACGGGTCACCGGCCTCCATTTTGATTTCCCTCTAGGCTTCGGTTGACTTCTAGGCTCGAGTTCCGTGAGACCAATCCGGACGTAGATGACGCTCGGCTGAAGAATCAATTTCCGCCGTATTGTAAAGGCTTTGCTGCATCTTGAGATCACGTCGCAGACACGCGTCTTCAGGTGTCACTACATTTTGCTGGCGCCCAACTGGCGCCTCGGCCGACTGATCGAGGTCGGCTAGGTTGGCGGCATTCAGTTAGCAACTTCTCCCGTCATTGTTCCCTCTCCGAGTCAGCGCACTCTCAGCCGCGTTGAAAGCGCTGTTCGTCCTGAAGCTCCTTCCCCCGGTGTTGAACAGTGGCAAAACATTGACCGAAATCCGGCGCCCATGGCCCACACACACACACAGGATCTTTGATCCTCAACGGCGACCTCTTTCCTGGGCTACTCGGAGATCCAATTTTATACTCGAATCGGGACTGGCGGCTAAACGTATTACTGCGCGCAGTATAAACCACCAACGAGAACAATCTTCGACCTCAGTCAGCGGCCTCTTTCCGATGAGTACTTCAGACTTCGACTACGTTGTGATTAGTGGCGGAACTAGCGGCCTCGTCGTGGCCACTAGACTTGTCGAGGATCCAGCGATTCGCGTCTGCGTTCTCGAGGCCGGCGAAGATGTGACCACAAAGTCTGACATCATGGTACCAGGTTGGCAACTATGGGCCACTTCATTCACGTCTGGCTCACTCTGAATCAGGTTTCGGCTTCAAGACCATCGGAAAGCCCGATGTCGATTGGGGATTCAAATCACCTCCTCAACCCAACGCCGAAGGTCGATCGCTCTCCCTTCCGAGGTAAGCAGAAACCTGGGTTCTTTCACTGCACTGAAACTTACTGGAGCCCTCAGGGGTAAGGCGATTGGAGGAACAAGCATGGTGAGCTATCTCCTTGAGCAAAGCTTGCAAGCCTCACATTTTAGCTCGTGTTAGATCAATCTCATGGTGCTTGGAAGGCGAGTACTAAAGATAACCCCCTTAATATTTTCGTTTTCACTCTTTTCATAGAGGAAATGCGGTTGAATATGACGGTTAGTCTTTCGTTATCAGACCGCGCAAGAATTCGAAAGGGCGCAGCGTTCGAGGCTCTGGGATCGCCAGGGTGGAACTGGCAAGGCCTAGTTGAATATTTCAGGAAGGTGAGAATGCGTCCTTACGCCCGGTGTCTGTCGAGCTGACTCTCCTTCTGTAACAGTCTGAGACGTTCGCGCCTTCCCCGGAGGAAATCCAGAAGTATCAAGTCACACTCAACCCAAATGCCCATGGACGGATGGCCCCATTACCCGCACCCTGCCAACATGGATCAGCGACTTCGAGGCCCCTTTCGTGAAAGGAATAGCTTCGCTTGGTGTTCCCCACAACTCGGACAGTGTAGGATCCCGCCACTTTTGGCCCATTTGCGCTAATTTCGCCTTAGTTTTCGGGTGAAAACGCTGGGTACTGGAGTAGCAATCGCTCCATTGATTCTCAGGCAACACGGAGCTCCTCTGCTTCCGTATGTTGTTGTCTCCAATCGTTGAATTGAACATTACTGAACCGCTGTGGAGGCATACTACAAACCGAACAAATCGAAGCCCAACCTTGTAGTCATCACTGGCGCCCAGGCGACGTGTATCCTTTTCCATTCACAGAAGCATATTTCTGGAAACATCGTGGCGTCCGGTGCAGAGTACCTCAAGGACGGTCAGCTTCACACCATCTCGGCAAATTCGGAAGTGTTGCTTTGCGCAGGTAAGCATTATCGTGATCGAATCTTAAGCTTCACCTTTTCGATTATCTCCTCAGGTGCCTTCCAAACTCCTCAACTTCTTGAACTATCGGGGATTTCCTCCTCCGTCTTCACGTTGGGTCTGCCCTGAACTCCGTTGCCAGGAATCGGCGATGGGAAAATCTTACGGGGTCAGGGAATTGTGGTCCTCCTGGATCTACCTGGTGTCGGAAACGATCTACGTAAATATTGATTTTGCGTCATCTTCAACCTCCTAACTTCATGTACCGAGGTCATTTCAAACTCAAATCGATGAGCGAGATTTGAACCTTTATTTCCAGGATCATTTCTGGTGCTCATACGTTACGGAGACCGATTCAAAGTATGAATCGGTCGAGGTCTTGAAGAATCCTTCCCGTACCGCCGAGCAGTGGAAGCTATAGTACGTATCGGTACTCATGTTTGATTTGGTTCATACTTATATCTCTCAATGAGTCGTCCAGGCGCGGTATACTGGCAGGAACAACGTCTACGACCTATGCATTCCTTCACAAAAATTACTTCACAGAAAACTTCGACTTCAGCCGGGCCGCTGCCCTTCTTAACAGCCCTCAGCTGAAGATCCAAAAAGAGTGGTTGATGAACGACAAGGTTCTCTTTTTTGGAGTGGGTCCAACCATAGTCTCTTTATATTATCTTTGACATTGTTGTAAGGATGGCTATTTTCCCGGGATTCCTTCCTGTTCCAGGGCATGGGGCCGAGGCAGTAAAGAGTTATTGCTCGTTCCTCCTTGTATTGGCTCCTGCCTTCGCGAGAGGATCGGTTCATATTAATTCGTCTGACCCGCTGACTCCACCCACCGTCGACCCCTGTGCGCTGGACAACGAGTTGGATATCGACGTTTTAATGCAAGCGATCACAATTTCCCGCAAGGTCGCCGCCACGGAGAGCATGAAGAAAGTCGTCACCAAAGAAATTCTCCTAGGTTCTGCCGTCCAAACAGACGAAGAGATCAAAGATTTCATCCGAAAGACAATCTCAACCATCTACCATCCAATTGGTACTGCATGCATGCTTCCAAAAGACGAGGGCGGGGTCGTCGATCCCTCGTTGCGAGTATACGGGACCTCCAATCTCCGTATGGTCCGTTTGTTTTCTGCTAGCTCCTTCATCCGACTAATTTTGCGCACTTTTGCGCATTAGATTGACGCCTCAATTATTCCCATTCATGTTTCGGCCCATGTTCAAGCCACCGTTTCCGCGGTTGCGGAAAAGGTGCAGTTGTTCACTTTCGGCCATTCCTTGGTAACTTACAACACAACAGGGCGCCGATATCATCAAACAGGGCCGCTTTGAATGGAAGGACAAGACGAATGGGTTGCTCGTTGCGGTAAAATGAATCCCACCCTTAAAATGTGTATTATCTTTAGTCCAAAACAATGATCAAGATTAATCCGCTTGGTGCAACACTTTTTGCTTTCAGCGGTCGGCGTCGGCACATCTCGGAACAGTTTACCCAGCATTGCCGAGACGTGCCGAATCAATTCTTCGGCCTCCGCCATCAACCGGCAACTAAAGTTTCGCAGAAACTCGAAAAGACGTTGCGAAATGCCCATCATGTCTAAAGCAATGATGACATCTCAATCTGGGCCCTAGTCGAAACCGTTTGCTGAAAGACTGGAGGGTTTCGTGCTGAGGTTGCGCCAAAAATTCTTCAGAAATCGTTGTGCGCCAGCGCCCGATAATGCTCGGCTCTGAAGAGCGTACCCAGAGTCTGAAATTTGTCGGACAGTACCACGCAGTCTACCTGTATTCCCAGACTTCGCGTAGTCCCCGCTTGAAAGCAGAACTGATACATCTCCCACACTGCGACATATCGGATTTTGTCGGATGTATCACAATTTTGGGGCATGTTGGAGCAGGAACCTCGGACATCTGTCCAGTGAGACGAAGCTTGAGTGTCGCGGACAAAGGGCAGGAGAGTTTTCCCGGCACAGGGAAACCTGTCCTGCCTTTTGTCTATCCTTTGTGTATTCTTTGTCTGACCTTTGTCCAGCAAAGAACAATTGTCAAACTGTGACATGGGCTTTGTTTGGCCTGTGACTGCCTGCGGAGCACATGCTTTGGACGCACTCGTATTTCGGATGCGACGGTTCTTGCCCCCAGTGAAGGTCAACAGGCATGAAAAACAGGACACCAGAATAGCGGCAGGCAACCGGCCAGAACCGCCAGCATCGCAGGAAGCAGAGATTCACCACGAGGACCATCACATTCGGAACAGTGCAGGAGACACAGAAAGAGTTTTAGTTCAGCAGATTGAGCACGGGAAAAAGGCGCGAAAGATCACATATTGCTATGCAGACCACATAATTTACTTTTGAATAAACCTCGGGGGTGTATACGGCTGCAGGCCACCTGATGCATGCAATGCAGCGGCAAACTGGGCTTCATTGCGGATCGCCGTAGAATAAGTCAGGTAGATGATTTCAAGAAAGTGAAGCTGTGTTGTCTGCGGGACTGGGTCAGTTAACTGAGCGCGGGTAGATTTCGAAATGAAGAATAATTAAGGCTCAGACATTCGGGGACTGGCTGAACATGCATCGAGACCAAGACACTGCGCAAAAAGCACAGCAGGAGATATGTCGAAAGGAGCTAAAACTAAAGGGAGGATTGTAAAGGGAGAACGAAAGCAGCCAAGCAGCAAGGGGAAATTGCACCGCTGAACAGGTGTTAAAGAACAGTTATTAGTCACACTCTTAGTAAAACACATTAAACAATGATGTGGTTGAGGCCAGCGACAAAATCGGACAATATTCTAAGCAGAATTATGTGCTCCCTGGAGGCAATCATTGGCTCGCCAGCCAAAGTCACAAAGCCGAGTGATTTTGGTGGGGAGAGATCAAGAAATCACTGCTGACACAAAAATTGCTGAGAAAAATGTGATTTACTGCAAAAACTTAAAATCAGGCTCCCTAAGACCCGTTAACTTACGTCACCGGGAATTATTTCCTTAGGTGCCTTCCATACTCCTCACCTTCTTGAACTGTCAGGTATTTCCTCCTCTGTCTTCATGTTGGGTCTGCCCTGAACTCCGTTCCCAGGAATCGGCGATGGGAAAATCCTACGGGATCAGGGATTAAGGTCCTTCTGGATCGACCTGGTGTCTGAAACAATCTACGTAAATATTCAACTGATTTTGCGTCATTGTTCAACATCCTAACTTCATGTATAGAGGTCATTTCTTCAAACTCAAATCGATGACCGAGATTTGAACCTTTATTTCCAGGATCATTTTCGGAGCCTATACATTACGGAGACCGATTCAAAGTATGAATCGGTCGAGGTCTTGAAGAATCCTGCCCGTGCCGCCGAGTGGAAGCTATAGTACATATCGGTACTCATGTTTGATTTGGTTCATACTTATATCTCTCAGTGAGTTGTCCAGGCGCGGTATATTGGCAGGAACAGCTTCTACGACCTATGCATTCCTTCCCGAAAATTACTTCACAGAAAACTTCGACTTTAGCCGGGCCGCTGCCCTTCTTAGCAAGCCACAGCTGAATATCCAAAAAGAGTGGTTTATGAACGACAAGGTTGCCTTTTCGGAGTGGGTCCAACTATGTAATTCAATTACCAGGGTTAAATCTAGACTGTTACCTAAGGAAAACAGAGGAGAAATCCAAAAGTTTACCGCCAAATTTCCAGCAGGAAAAAGGCCAAGTTTTGTTCCTAGGGCTGGAAGATTATGATTAAATATGGTCCCAACCCGTAATGTAATATAATCATAATATAATTGTAACTAATCATATTTAATTGTTATATAATTGATTATGTTCGATTATTCTCCCACCAGTCAGAACTGAATTGATGGGGCTCTAGACATGCCCAAGTACTTGGATAAAGCTTATAATAACATCCTCATAGCACTAATGTACCCCAAGAGTTATGTTTACACCCATTCCAACATTTTCTGTTGCACCAACCAAATCATGTGACTGCCCAATCCAACTGTGATTGTCAACTTTTGGCCGAGATAGAGGAAATATAGGCTTTAAGAGTGCTCCTAACCAATAAAATGTGGTATACACACCTTCTACCATGACTAGAGACTGGTAAAAGGTGCTTCTGGCAACATTCTTCTGTAATTGATTGTAATGGAATGCAACCAAATTACGTTAAAATACTTAAGAATACGGCCTGAGCGTATTTAATCATAATTTTAAGATTATAATACATTATAATTGAATATAATCATAATCTTAGCCAGCCTTATTTGTTCCCAGGTAAAACACTTGGTCCGAGTTTTCTAGGGTAATAGCTGGCCCTTTTCCATAGGTAAAACTCTGAATTTTACCTTTTTATTTATTTATCTCTCCTTTTGAATTCCGTGATGTCGATGACGGTAGTCTTGCTGGAATCGCCTGTGCCATGCTTTACAGTCTTGACATTGCTCGAGTGAATTCTTTTCAGAGAAGCAGGCAAAAAAAGCGTCAAAGGTTGGCGAGCGCAATAATCGCAGCTGGGATGGAGTTGTCGTTGGCCCCGAACGAGTTCTTCTCTGCAATGTGATCATCAAAAAGGAGTTTCGAGCCAGTTGGTCCATCTGCGGAGCTCGACGGAGCGACAGCCTGCCCAATGATAGGCGCGGGATTCTCACTAGACGGCACCTCCATCACAAAAGGGGCCAATTCGTCGCCCTCGTCCTCCGAAGTATCCTCCTCGGCGGCCGCACGTCTCTCAGCCCGTCGATTTTTCGTAGCCATCCTATCCAACTCCATTTTCCGCAAATCTTCCTAGCGTCTGGCGAGAAGACGACCTGCCCTTGGATAGGGGCTGCTTGACCCGGGCCTTGAATGAAAGGGCTGGTCATCTCTTGGATTCCGGCAGTATTGGCCATTGTAGGGTGTGTATGAGGAGTAGTAGTATCAACAAACAACGGAGTTCAGCACTTTGAAAAGTGCGAGCGAGTGTGTCGGAGACAAGTGATTCAATCGTCGATCAAGTCCCGAAACCCTCTTAGTCAGCCTGTGTTGAGCTCTAGCTCGCAGGCTCACTTTGAGCTCAACTGGTCATGGTCCCAGTTTTCTAAGTAATAGCTGGCCCTTTTCCATAGGTAAAACTCTGAATTTTACCTTTTTTTATCTCTCCTTTGTCTGGATAGAAGTCTGACTTTTATCGAGACAAAGAAACCAGCTATCCCCAGAGGAAACTCGAAGGCAGAATCTTTCCTGGGAAATTTCTGTCTCTGTCCTCGTGGAAATTTAGCAGCAGAAATCTGATTATTCCCGTCTTTTTCCCTTAGGGAACAATCTAAAGTTTACCAACCCGGTGATTGAATTACATACTTTAGGCCTGTTTTCCTCAGGTGATACTTTCATTTCCCCGCAGTGACTCCGTCGGTAGAATTTGGTGCGAATATCGGTAGTGAAATCGTGGCCAGTCAGAGTATTTACAAATTCGCCTGACATTTGGAATTGAGAAATTACGAGTAGTAACAAACTGAATTAATTAATGGATCAAAAATGGACCAGCGCTAATACAGTGGGGCCAGTATTAGGGTCTTTTCCTTTTCCTGAACAAGAAAGAAAAATACCTGTATTTCTCTCGCCAGATTCCGAATATCTTGCAAATAACAGTAGCAAACTCGTCGCAGAGTCAGAGTATTTGCAAAATTCGCCTGACATTTGGAATTGAGAAATTACGAGTAGTGACAAACTGAATTAAGTAATGGATCAAAAATGGACCAGCGCTAATACAGTGGGGCCAGTATTAGGGTCTTTTCCTTTACAGCCTCCGTTGAATCTCCCTTTAGGGGGAGCTCGCCGTGGGGAGGGGGAGGGTTACATACTGCGGAGCCCGAGTGTTCGATGATAAATAGGAAGCGCATTGATATCTAGCAAGACGGCGCACCCAGGTTCGACATCGCGAGGGATGGAGCGTGACAGTCGCGATACGAATAAGGACGCGAATAGCAATTGTTCGACGCTAGCAACCAATGTCGAAAGTGGCCCGCTCAAAAGCCCGGCGCCGGGTCTAATGGGTGTGAAGTGGAGTGGACGTTAAGCTCGGACCAATTGCCTTTTCCAGTACGACTCCCCGGTGTGCCCGAAATTTCCGCTCTCCCTTAACCGCGCCGTAACTGCGGGCTGGTAAATGTGAGAGCCATCGGGGTAATCGAGGAGGACTGCCATGTCCTATGGCTCAACGGCTTTCACGTACGCTGTCCTAACTTTCTTTAAGGATAACAAATTCACTAATCCTACTCCCATCTGCACTCGTTGAGTCTGGAATAGTGGTGGCAAGGTTCGGTTTGGTTCAGGTTCAGAGCCTCTCGCTCTGAACGCCGAACCTGAACCTGGCGTTCGGTTCAGGCATTCGCTGATCCTGAACGCCGGACGCGCGTTCAGGTTCGGTTCCGCGTCCGAACGCGTTCGAACCTCGGGTCTTTCGGTCATCTCGGGCGACGGAAATCGCGTCGAAAATATTGAATACATGATTCTACGGCACTATCGTTAATCAAAACGGTTTCTGACATACCATGGTTAGTGATAGGACGCCTACAATAATAAATCATACTCACGCAGATTTCGCTAGAAGATGACGAGACTAGAAAATGTCATCCCATTATATCTAAATTGACAAGAAACTTCTTCAAATATGCCTTGAAAGTGAATTCAGATGTATCTTGGGATGTACCAGTAGCCTGGGACATATATTTCGAGGTACACTACACCAAGGTCAAAACTCGAAAGATTCTTGTTAAAACCGCTACCCTCGTCAATTTTCAGGTTCGGCGTTCGAACGCCCCGTCCCCAGCCCGAACGCCGAACCGAACCTGCGGTTCAGGTTCAGGCATTCTCTGAACCTGAACGCCGAACGCGCGTCCGGTTCAGGTTCGGTTCAGGTTCGGACCGATTTCCGAACCGAACCTTGCCACCACTAGGACTCTGGAATGCGTCCTCCACCCGCTCACAGAACTACTAAACCACACGGTCTCAATTGATCCGATCTTAACGTCCACTCCACTTCACACCCATTAGACCCGGTGCCGGGCTTTTGAGCGGGCCACTTTCGGCATGGGTTGCTAGCGTCGAACAATTGCTATTCGCGTCCTTATTCGTATCGCGACTGTCACGCTCCATCCCTCGCAATGTCGAACCTGGGTGCGCCGTCTTGCTAGATATCAATGCGCTCCTTATTTATCATCGAACACTCGGGCTCCGCAGTATGTAACCCTCCCCCCCACGGCGAGCTCCCCCTAAAGGGAGATTCAACGGAGGCTGTAAAGGAAAAGACCCTAATACTGGCCCCACTGTATTAGCGCTGGTCCATTTTTGATCCATTAATTCATTCAGTTTGTCACTACTCGTAATTTCTCAATTCCAAATGTCAGGCGAAGTTTGCAAATATGTACTCTGACTCTGCGACGAGTTTGCTACTGTTATTTGCAAGATATTCGGAATCTGGCGAGAGAAATACAGGTATTTTTCTTTCTTGTTCAGGAATATGACTCGCTTGTGCGGTGTCCAAGAACGGAGTAACAGTGAGTTTGAGGTTGCTAGACAGAAATATGTGTCGGAAGTCCGGGAGATGGGGTGCACGGGTGAAGCAGAAAATAAGCGAATAGTGTTCACTGGCGACGTGCTCACGGTGGGGCACTCAAGTCACTGGTCGCGTCGTAGTGGAAGGATCCCAGTTCCTGAGTTAATACAAATCGAGTCGAGTGCAAATGATGGCATAATTGTGCCGTTATGGTGTGCCTCAGTTGATGCCTTTGGGCTCATTACCTGGCCTAGTGGCCATCCTTTTTCAAGTTAGGATGGGATATCCGCAGTTAGCGACGTTACGCCTCAACCACAGACCAAATTTAACGCACGTCGACTGCCCTGGCAGGTCGCAGTTACACTGGCATTAGAGTCTGTTCGGTAGCCATATTCATATCCATGACTCGAATCATTCTCGCTGTTACTACTGAACAGGATCTGCCCGTCTTGGGCCCACCCGCAAAGCAATATTATAGCGGCATCAATTTAGCCTACTTCGGAGGCCCCAAGGACGGATTATGGGTCGCGACAATTGTACATAAGGGAAGCAAGAAAGCGATTTCCACTGTCCTCTTCCGAACTTGAATTCCACATCCAGATACCGAATTATGCAATTTATCCAGCTGTCCTTTGTCTTCACCGCACTCATCGCGGGTGTAGCTGGAGGTCCATTCCCGGCCGTGCGTTCTTTCGTTGTTTCGATGCATTTCATGGGCTGACAATTGGATAGGATAAGGATATTGGAGCCTTCAAGAGAGACAGTGTTACTGTGCGTGGTTCTTTTGAATGGACGGATAGTGCATCAATCAACTGGTCCGACAGCCAGGTTGTGTGAGTCTTTTGACAGCCATTATTATTGTACCTGCTGACGGGAAACTTGCTTGACCTTCAGTATGTGAGGACGTCCAAACCACTTCGACCTACATTGACCGCCGGGTAAATTTCACCGCCAGAACGTATGTGGTTTATTCTATTCATTGTGATTTCATTCAAACCAGCCAATCTGGTAGACCGTAAGTAGTTGTCTTGCATTGTGCCTGCTAGATTTCGATTTCTCTCCCCCAGTGTGTGAGTCTTTTGGCAGGCATTATTTATTGTACTCGCTGACGGGAAAATTGCTTGACTTTCAGTATGTGAGGGTATTCCAACTAATTTGGCCTGCGCTGACCCGCGAGAGGATGTCAGCGCCAGCAAGTATGTTATTTTATTCTATTTTGTGATTTCATTAAACTGAGCCAATCTGGCAGGTTGTAAGTGGTTATTGTGCTGCATTGCACTTACCAGATTTAAATTTCTTGTCTGATAGTGTGTGAGTCTTTTGGCGGCTGTGTTTTCCTGGACTTTCTGACAAAAAGCCTGAACCTCAGGGGGTAAGAGACTCTCGATGCCTCTGATCTGCGCTGACCAGCGAGTCCCAGACTGTACGTTGATGTATTCCATTCATTGTATTCTATTTATCCTAGTCAATCTGGCAGGGCGTAAGTGGTGGTGCTGCATGTCATTTTTCTGAACTAAATTCCTCTGCGACAGTGTTACGGTGTGAGTCTTTCGTCGGTCATTACATATTGCACTTACTGACGGGAAGCTTGACATTTAGCCTGTGAGGGAATTACAACCGCTTGAACCTACGTTGACCAGCGGGTAAATTTCACCGCCAGGATGTATGTCATGTCATTCTATTCATTATAATTACATCCAACCCGGCCAATCTGGCAGCCCGTAAGTGTTTCTGCTGCGATTTAATTACCGGGTATAAATTCTCTTTGACAGTGTGTGAGTGTTTTAGTGGCTCTTATTCTTTGACTTTCTCACAAAGACCTTGCAGCTGGTGAGGGTCTCTTGATGCCTCTGACTTGGACTGAGCAGCGGATAAGCTTGCCACAGAACCCGTATGTTATTTTAGTCCATTCATTGGGATTCTATTCCAACCCAACCAATTTAGAAGGCCGTAAGTGGTTGTACCGCATCGTACTTGCCAGATCTACATTTCTCTGTGACAGTGTGTGAGTCTTTTGGCAGCTCTCGTTTCTTGGATGTCCTGACAAAGTCTTGACTTCCAGCAGGTGAGAAACCTCCAATGCCTCTGTTCTGCACTGACCAATCGGTAAATGTGCTTCCAGGCGGTTTGTTATGTTGTTCTATTCATTGCCACTCATTCAAACCTGGCCAATCTCCCAGAACGTAAGTGATTGTGCTGCATAGTACCGGCAGATACCGATTCCTCTCCCACAGTGTGTGAGTCTTTTGACAGGCATGATGTATCGCACTTGCCGATGGAAAGCTTGACCTTCAGAATGTGAGAGCATTTCAACTGCTTTTACCTGTGCTGATCTGTGGATGAATTTCAGCGCGAGAATGTAGGTTATTTATTCTATTCATTGTGATTTTGGCCAAATCTGGGCAATCTGGTAGACCGTAAGTCATTGCATTGCATAGTATTACTTTCCAGATCCAAATTCTTCCAGTGTGTGAGTCTTTCAGTAGGTATTATTTATTGCACTTGCTGATGCAAAGCTTCACCTTCAGCGTGTGAGTGTATTCCAACTTATTTGACCTACGTTGACTAGCGAGTAAATTTTACTGGCAGCGTGTATGTCATTTTATTCCATTGCTTGTGATTTCTTTTGAACCAGCCAATCTGGCAGAACGTAAGTGATTGTGTTGCATAGTACTTGCCAGATCTAAATTCCTCTCTGACAGTGTGTGAGTCTTACAGTAAGGATGGTTTATCTCACTTGCTGACGAAAACTTTCAGATTGTGAGAGCATTCCAACTGCTTTGACTGATCAGCAAGTAATTTTCTCTGGCAGAATGTATGTCATTTTATTCTATTCCTTGCCATTTCATCCGAACCTGGACAATCTGGCAGTCCGTAAGTGTGCTGCATTGTACTGGCGACATTTAAATTTCTCTATCCCAGTGTGTGAGTCTTTTGGCAGGCATTATTTATTGCACTTGCTGAAGGGAAACTTGACCTTCAGACTGTGAGGGTATTCCGCCTGCTTTGGCCGACGCTGACCAGCAGGAAATTTTACTGGCAGGCGGTTTGTTATCTCATTCCATGCGCTACAATTTCATACAAACCAGCCAATCTCGCAGTCCGTAAGTGGCTGTGCTGCTGCATTGGACTTTCCACATTTAAATTGCTTTCCGACAGTGTGTGAGTCTTTTGGGGACCGTTTTTACTTAGACTTTTGACAAAACACTGAAATTTCAGGAAGTGAGGCACTCCCAACTGCATTGAGCGGTGCTGACCTGTGGGGAAATTCCACTGCCAGGCTGTATGTTACATTATTCTATTCATCATGCCTTGATTTGAATACCACTTGTAGAAGGTCAGTGACCGTGCTGCATTTTACGTGTGAGATCGAAACTCTCCCGCAGTGTGTACGTCCTCGTCCACCGTATATCGACCTGAGTTGTTGACATGTGCATTGTTTCAGTCAGTGAGTCGCTTCCAAAGCGCAATGATCTCAGTTACTAGCAAGGAAATTTCCCTTGCAGGCGGTTTGTCTGATGATTCACTCTTCATTTATATGGCTGATTTCGTCCCGTAGGCGGTGAGTGATACGCAGTGTCAGCTCCTTCATTACCCCCCCTTAGCTTCAATTCAAGGAAGTGAGTGATGACCTATCTCCGTGTGTTGTGCTCCTGACCACGCACCAACGGGTAAATAGACGGTGATGTTGTTTCACTCACCATTAGACCAGTTTATTCATATTGTCCTTGCGGTCCAGGCTGTGCGTAGACCCAGAGAATGCAAGCATTCAACTGATTTCTGCTGTGATTTTCATGGCAGTGTGTGAGTGGTCTCCCGTTGACTGCCGACCTAGATCATTTCAATTAACGGTCCTGTCAGAACGTGAGTGGTCGTGCATGATGACTTGAATTGCCACAACGTGAGATATCTGCCAGAACGTGAGTGATGTTACGTCTCACGTGCATTTTACTGATGTTCCGGCAGTCTGTCAGTGATTCCATGACCCCGCATCTCTAAATCTAGCTGACACTTCTCTGTCATTTGTCTAGGGTTGCGTGAGTTTTTTCTCGAAACATTCGTAAATTATTTAAATCTGACTTATCTTCTAGGTGAACGTCGTCCTGGGAGTGAGTGCTTCCCTCATCCAACAGTTAATCTGACCCTGACTTGATCCCTACAGGCGGTCACCGTGAGTGATCTTTGAGTGACAGCTCCCGAAGTGCTCACTGAGACGTCTGTCTTTTCTTTCCCTTCACCGTCATGGAAACAATTTCTGGTAGTGTTGGGTGAGCAATACCAAAGTGTGTGTTCCTCCTCACCAACAAGGACATCATTTGGCAGAGTGTATGTGAATTTCTTCACCCGATCCGAGCCTGCTGAATGACAAGTGTTGCATAGTATGTGAGGGCCTGTCCAACGTGCATACATCGTACTTACTGGCACGGACCTTCCCCGGCAGTGTGTGAGTGATGTTCACTCCGGATATAACGGATTGACTAGAAGGTTATCCAAAAGCAGGTGGGTGGTCCTGAAGATCCCTCTGACCGGCACGCTCATTTGGGTGGCAGGAAGTACGTGCTTTTATCAGCTGTCCATGCATTTTGTCTGACTCAAAGATGTATCACAGCAAGTCAGTGTTTTCACAATCATGAGTTTGTTTCAGTACCGCTAAGAAAATCTTGCAGCGAGTGAGTACACGGTCAAACATTCGTTCATCTCGGCTTGTTGACACCGTAATTTGCAGTTCGTCAGTTTTTATTCAGCAGTGTGATTAACATTTTGTTGTCATATTCACTTGTCTTGCAGAAGGTCAGTGGTTTTGGACGTTGCCAGAGCATCCTAATTAGCATTACTATTGCCCGCATAGTGTGTGAGTGCCCTTCAATTTGAAACCCCAACAGATCTGACATAGAAACAAACCTGGGCTGGATGCTAGGTGGTGAGTCTTTGTGTTGACCATCGTTCAGATATAATAACGACCATTTCATAGCCGGTGAGTATTGCCGAAGCTCCTATCCCTTCGAGTTATTGCATATGTGCTGTCTTCCAGAAAGTGAGTGAGGTTCAAACAAATATTCCCAATTAATAAGTTCCAAACTTTTCACCACAGTGCGTGCGTGATCAGCCAACACCAGTTGAAGTAACTTGTTTACACGTGACGTGGTGCAGGTTGTGAGTCAGCTGTCACGACTGGGTGATACCTTTGATCAACTTAGTGTTTGGCCGTTAGTACGTCGACTGAATATGGCGCGTTTCACTCCAGCCTCGCGGGGCAGAATTTAAACATTGCCTGCCTCCAGGTCTCTCCGGCCCCTCAAACATCCTTCAACAATCTACATCGAATTTCATTCCGAAGGTATCACCATTTTTTCGCACAGGTCTTACTCTTTTTCACTTTGATTCAAGACAAGGCGGGATACATTTGAGGCGGACTGTTGCGACCATGGATTTGACGGGGGAATAATGTTTGTTTCTGGAGTTCATGGTGTATTTTGAAGCTCCTTGTATATTAATATTCAGACGCGTTTGTTTTGGTTTCATCTAGACCCGTAACCAGTCTGCCAAAGTCCGGAAATTCTTAGTGCAAGCTCAATGCCGTAGGCATGGAGGTTCCGGATATGACTCAAGATAAAATTGCTCAGCGCGGTCCCATTCGGAACATGCCAAGTTGTAGCGATAGTACATCTGGTCTCTATATGATAAACTTCTGTAAAATCCCAAATTTTTTTCACCAATTTTTTCACCAAAAAACTTGAATTGTCCAACCAGTGAAAGGCAGAAGTACCTTCATGGGATGCCCCTAGGGTCAATTGTGATGTTGGAAATACGCACAGGGGTAAGCAAGCTGGATGAGCAGGATCCTATACTGCTCTTTCATAACAGAATAATACTTCGGACAGGCTGTTAAAACAGTCAAGGCCACCATGGTTGTTCAAATTTCTGGCTGATACCGGGTGCAGATATATGTGGAATTAGGGCTGGACTAATATCCTGCTTGGACCGTAAATTTACTATTTCAGCTTAGATTGAGACCTGAGGATTGTGCCTTGTCATTGATTCTGGAAGACTCAGGAGGAATATCAGTACCAACCGTCTGTCCATAAATGAGACGGTGTAGTGAGTGTTTCACCACACAAACAGCGGCAGAACGCACTATTCGGTACCCTCCACGAAATTGATATGGCCCAAGAGATTGTTAACGACAGGCGGTCCGGCTTCATAACAATGGTATCTGTATCGGAGGTTGCTGTCACTGCTTGGTCTAAGGCCCGGGAGACACATTTGAAAGACGAGTTATCGAATGTGAATGGACGATCTTTCTGCCCAGGCCGTACCAAGTATTCTGGAGGCCTCTACACGGTGCGAACAGATCCCTTCAAGGTCTGAGCCATCTTGTTAGCATATTCCACTGGGTGTAAACTCACCCGTATCACACTGCGTTACTTACCGCGTTACTCACATCACGAGACCTTACCTTTCTTATTTCCTTACCTCTACCATTGTACGCTCGAGCACAAGAATACACAACGATTCAATCTCTGCCTAGTTTGATCTTCTGCTTAGTGTTTCTCCCGCAAGATCCCTCCAGGATTCTTGGTGAGTTTCCACTGGGGGTGCCGCTATTACGCCGCAACCCCGTTGTCCTGACCCTTTCAGTGCTTAAGGGCTTCCGCATGTGTTATGCCATTTATGCCATCAACTCACTGGGCTGTGTCTTTAAAGCCTGCATAGTCTGGTAGGTGCCTCATTTGGTTCTCCGCTACGCCTATTGAATGCAAGGGTGTAGCCTTTCCTCCCTGCCACCCATCCACAGGCCATGATGTAAATGATTTCAGAAAGAGCTACCGATTTAATCAAGGACGCCCAACAAACCTAACTGACAAACCTAGTAGGACTGTCACCGTCCAGTCTCCACTGTGTGGAATTCGAGAACGATGTGGTTATTAAAGTGTTTGCACTGCAGCCATTTGGAGTGGTGGCTGATTGGCGTTGCGCAAACTGATGGCTCGGACTGTCAAAAATGAAACATGACGTCACAAATGATGGGTTTTGTTACTATTTATTATTATTCATAAATGGTGCCACATATCTGGGATGTTGCAGCACAAAAGCAAAACAGTTGTAATGTTTCCAGCTGCTTTCCGGAGAAAAACATGAGGCATGTTTAAGACTTGAGCATGAACAAGCGCTCACCGGTGCTTCGTGCCCGCTCCCAATTTATAAATACGCAATACCTGTCAGCTGACCGCAGATGTGTCCGAGAGGTTTACAAATGGAGATACGGCTTCAGACAGGCTTAATCCTATAAAGGGAGTGATGCAAAAAGGTATCAGTTTTTAGATGCCAAACTTGAATTCTGTTCGGGAACGAAAGAGACAAAGAAACATGACAAATGTTTGGCTGGCTTTTTAGGAACAGAAAATTGCCTATTTTGGATCTGGAAAAGTAACAACAAAAAATCCCAGCTTTCTGCTCTCTTTTTTCTTGCAAAACATCCATTGCATGCCGAGCGCCCGCCAACTCACTCACTTAGTACCCGCGGGGCACTCACCACATCACCCATCTACGAGCTTACCGGACCCGTTACCATGAGCGGGTGCTGGGCGTGCAGTCAATGTTTTGAGACAAAAAATTAGCTCTTTTTGTTGTTCCTTTTTGAAATCCAAAATAGGTAATTTTCTTTTCCTAAAAGCCAGCCAAACATTCATCATGTTTCTTAGTTCCTTTTGTTCCAAAACAGAATCCATGTTTGGCAACCAAAAACTGATAACTTTGTACATTCACAAGCACTTTGCGCCGACTCCCACTTTTCAGATAAAAGGCACCAGTGAGATGACTGCAGACTTGTGAGATTATAAATGAAGGTATGACTTCAAACGGGCTTAATTTTATCCCCAGCCCATCCTTCAAAGCAAGGGCGGAATTGATGAAGTTGCGAGCGAGTTCAGGTTGCCGGTGCTGGTTC
Source organism: Mycena capillaripes (assembly GCA_029204075.1). NCBI lineage: Eukaryota > Fungi > Basidiomycota > Agaricomycetes > Agaricales > Mycenaceae > Mycena > Mycena capillaripes. Next base: position 35,899 of record JARHKZ010000055.1, on the reverse strand, counting down.
GGTGCTTGAGTTGGCGCCTCGGGAGCTTTAACGGTGAGTAAAAAGGGGAGTTTAGCATTGTGGACACTTTTATAGGCGCACGCGCGCTTAAAATTGATCATGGGGCCAAAATCCTCGAGGAAGCGCTGTTTATTGAGCACTTCCAAATGTCTTGACCCGCGGCTCCAAAGCCTCGGGCCTGATCTCCCAAAAGCGGAGTTTAAAAAGCTTCCCACAGACAGGGATAATCTATAAACAGAGAGATGCTCAAGCCATAAACATGCCTCATGTTTTCTCCCAAAAGCAGGTGGAAAAATTACAACTGTTCTGCTTTTGTCTGTCACTACAACATCCCAGATCTTTGGGACGGTTTATGAATAAAAAATGACCACAAAACCCATCATTTTTGCCTTTGTGTCTCATTGGCTGGGAAAATTCACTCAAACAGGAGGACCTGTTTGGACCCCATGTTTACCTCCCAAAAATTCATCAATCCCAGCAGTGGGAATGGCTTTGTGGAGCCATTCACCTGGCATTTTAGCATCAGTTTGTGCAATGCCGGAGAGCCATTGAATGCCTCTAATGGCTCCTGCGCAAACAGGCTATTTACATGACCTCTACAGAACACCATCTCAGGATTATTCCCACCTGAGCCTGAGTTGAACCAATCTCTCATAGACAGAGACTACAACAAATAGGTGCTCTTACTGTAGTATTACGATCAATTCGTCATGCCCTGACGTGACGAATTTTGCAACTTGGTCGCACATCACAGGGCCTCTTGATGAATGTACTTCTTGTCATGCTTCCCTCAAATTTTGGTTGAAATCGCGAAAAAATATCAATTTTTTTGGCGCCACAAGGCGCAATTCGGTGATTACAGCCATTCACGGTACCTAAGGTGTGAACGGAAAATTTCTGTTTGGGGATTTTTTTGATCCCTGCAACCGATTTTGCCCATATCTCACTGAGTTTGAGTCGGATTGACTTGCAATGTAGCTAGTTCTCCGAGAATAATTCCAATGCAATTAGTGATAGGATTGGATTTCCTAAAAATATAATCTTTTTAGTAATCCAGTTCAAATGGTGGGTTTTGGGTTGAACATGTGCCACCAGGTCCAGATGGCCCCCAATTGAACTGAATGTTTTATTGGGAGGACTTGTGTACAGTTGAAAATGTGTCATAGGATTAGAAATGTTGATTTGTACCTTGGGGCCACACCATTGTACTCGGACACACCTGCATGAGAAACAATGACTTGAATTGAACTCATCATGATCCCAGGGTACAAATCGACATTTCTAATCCTATGACACGATTTCAACTGTACACACACTGGTTGAGCATTTCGAGTTTTTCACTGAAAATATTGGTGAAAAACTTCCTTCATTTTTCACCAATTTTTCGCTGGAAAAGGTGGTGAAGTGTGCTTCAATTGTTTTGTCTGACCTAACACCCAATTTTCTTGTTGAAGCACCTGGAGCTGATGATGGGCCTGCAGACTCGTCCCAAGAGCTAAGTGGTGTACTTAGAACTAGTTTGTACAATCTTTTGATTTGCTTGAGGCTGCAGTGCATTCAGTGTGCTTGAAGCATTTGGCTCAGGGCCATGGTGCATGTGATACTGTACCGCCACGTATATGTATGGTAGCAACCCATTGTGAGGTGCCGCTCCACATCGCCTCCCCCACTATGGACATAGCAGAGACAGTGTTCTGGAGAAAAGGGTTGACAACATGCTGTGCATAATTCAAGAAAAAGAACACGGCTCTACATGTGCTTCAAGCATTCTGCTTCAGGTCAGTGTGCTTCAGGTGGTTTGCTTGAAGCAAACACAATTTTCTTGTTGAAGGACACGAAGCTAATTATGGACCTGTGAACTCGTCTCAAAGCTCAAAGGATACAATTGAGCAGACAGCTTGAGATTGCAGCACATTCAATGTGCTTTAAGCATTCTGCTTGAGGTCAGTGTGCTCTAGGCAGTTTGCCTGAGGTAACACACCATTTTGTCGCTGAAGCACCTGGAACTAATTATGAAGCTTCAGACTCATGCCAGAGCTCAAATGACTTCAAGCATTCTGCTTCAGGCCAGGATGCTTCAGGCAGTTTGCCCAAAGCAACACACAAATTTATCACAGAAGCACCCAGAAGTGATTATGGAGCTGTGGACTTGTCCCAGAGCTCAGAGGATGCAGTTGGTTCATTGGCTTGAGCCTGCACCACATTTGGTGTCCTTCAAGCATTTGACTCTAGGCCAGTGTGCTTCAGGCAGTTTGCTTGAAGCAACATATGATTTTCTCTTAGAAGCTCCCAGAGCTGATTATGGAGTTGTGGACTTGTCCCAGAACTCAGAGGATTAAATTGATCCATTGGCTTGAGGTCACACCACATTCAGTGTGCTTCAAGCATTCCACTTCAGGCCAAGCAATTTGCCCAAGGCAGCACACATTCACATTCCCCAGCTGTATTTTCACTGAAAAATTCAAAACAGGGTTGGTAAGTTGATGTTTCAAAGTTTTCATCTAACATTATTTTCCATTTTTTACCCTCATTCCTGGTGGAAAATATTTGAAAATACTTTTGAATTTTTCACCCTCATTTCCAGTGAAAAATGCAAAACAAAATCCTTGTAACTTTGTCTGAAAATGTCTTGAGGTTTTCACTTAACACTATTTTGCATTTTTCACCTAGATTCCCAGTGAAAAATGTCTGAAAAATATCTTGCTTTTCTTGGTATATTTGTGGTGAAAAATGAGGTAACAAATAACATCTCTTTTTCACAGATTTTTGAGGTGAAAAAACATAATAAAAGATGATGGAAAATTGGTGAAAATATGGAATTCTGATTTCACATTTTACACCATCTTTTACTAAAGGTTTTTCACTTAGTTTATTGTCTTTTTTCAAGTGAAAATAGCAGTGAAAAAAGTTTTAAATCTTTCACCATCATTTTGGGGCATCAATCTGTGTGAAAAACTTGTATTCCTTTTGCAAGAAAAGGTGTCAATTTTATTTCAAATTTCTCACCTTGATTCTGACTCAAAAAAGGGGTGAAAAAGTTTTGAATTTCTCACCACCTTTTCCAGTGAAAAATTGGTGAAAAATGAAGGAAGTTTTTCACCAATATTTTCAGTGAAAAACTCGAAATGCTCAACCAGTGACAAGTCCTCCCAATAAAAAATTCAGTTCGATTGGGGGCCATCTGGACCTGGTGGCACATGTTCAACCCCAAACCCACCATTTGAGCTGGATTACCAAAAAGATTATATTTTAGGAAATCCGACTCAAACTCAGTGAGATATAAGCAAATCGGTCGCGGGGATCAAAAAAATCCCCAAACAGAAATTTTCTGTTCGCGCCTTAGGTACGGTGAATGGCTGTAAGTGTCAACATAAAGCTTTCAGTCCTCTTCTGATTGAAATAGTGCTGTATGTACGTTTGATGTACGTGTAAAAACATACTTCCAATGCTGGAAAAATTGTGACATCATAGTTTTCTTAATTTTCAGTCTTCTTCCTCTGTTGAAGTGCTTTATTTCTCCTAAAGTGCCAAATTGAATGTTCTATGGACTGTGTATAGCATCTGCTGTTTGACAATTTTTTTTTGCGCTGTCATGCTGATAAGCCGTGTAATAAAACAGGCCTGAAAAATCCATTTTCTTCGGGCTTACCTTTATTATATGCACATCTTGAGGATCTAAGGTACTTCCCTACCTTTAGATCAATACAATAAGCGAAGGGGATATATTACCCACCACAGGTCGATTATCACGAAATCACATACCTGATAAAGGCCAAACCAGTGGTTGACTAAGCTGTATAAAACCTAGTAAGGTCGCAGTAAGGCATTATTGCTATCACAAATAAGGGGAAGAGTTCAGATCCACTCTAGTGATCTATGAGTTTATCACGAATCAAGTTCGCGATAAAAGCCCAAGGCCTTTGTTGCAGTGTATTGACGCGTTGAGCCAGACGCGACGAGTCACATGATCCATTTGGAAGAGCACGAGCCGCCAAGGCAATCCAGGCATTTGCGATCGATATTTGATCGTAACTGTTTCGATTCCCGATTAGGATGCAGAGAGTTCTCAAGCAATTGTGAACTCCACTCTGGCCCCAAACATGAAGTGTTTGGTATCATTGGAAAGCTATAGGCTAGCGCTTTCTAACTAAGGGGACAAGGTTCAGAGAGGAACATTATACCACCAGGATATTATTTGAACTTGGCACTAGGAACACCCCTAGCCCCTCAAATAATATCTCTAGGCAACCATCTTAATTTAGAGTGTCGTTGGAGACGTCTGACTAACTCATGGACATCTGCTGACTGTTTTCTATACATTTTATTCACATGTAAACGAGTAGCTTATTAACTGTTTGTTCTAAGAATAGTTTAGCTCCTATCCTGTACAGTATATAGAGGGAAGGTCCCAGTCTGTTACAAGCACGGAATTGCACCTGGCTAGCATCTGGGCACCTTATACAAGGCTCCTCTTGTGCTGTGGGTTGCATCTGGGCTTGTCAAACTCGGGCTATTCACTTTCATGATAGTGCCAATCTAACAAGCTTCTCAATACAACTATACTTTGGGGACGTGATAAGATCAACAGGATACGACATGTTTATTGTGATATCAGGGGACGCATTTGGAACGGGATACGACATGTCTATTGGCTTGTGAATTCTGTGTTTTGTGTGTTTGATTGTCCCATATTTTGTGAAGGATTCTATTTCAACTTCGTTGAAATCGTACATCTTCCAACCAACACAGACTCATTAGGGTTTCCTATTGGGAAAACCTTCTGAATTGCAACTTGGCTTTGTCTGGTCTCATCCCTCAACTTATATACTCACACTATACTCTGATCCGAGGTTCAGAACTCATGAGATTATCTGTGACTATTCAATCATTTGGAATACCTATTATTGTTGGTGATAGTGGTTTAGGGGTTGTGTTTTAGGATCTGAGCCTACTCTGTAGCTCATATCTAGCCCAACTACCTCATCGCGAAACCTTCCGTAGTGTAGTGTTTTAGTCGTAGAATCTGAGCAAGCCGTTCAACGCACCCCAAGGTCTGTTGACTGATTGACGAAATGGATTTTTTGGTCATGCGTCACAACCCTTGATGAATTGATTGTAACACTACAGTACCTTGCATATTGGAGATGCCGGAACTTAGCAATATCAAATTTGATCTCCGCTTTGTTCCGAGTGAATCCAAGCTGGCCTTTCCGAGGCCGACTTTCTCTCCATTGTCGCTGTGTCTGTTCATATTCTAGCCACTATACGCCAGCGCACCAATGACCATTCTACGGCTATGCTTCATCACTGAGACTGGAGACTTCACGGGCAGATGACAGCACCACGGAAATACAGGCAACACGGGGTGCTCAAGTATGGTTCAATGACACGCGGCGTGGATCTGCCTCATTCTGCAATGGATCGCGGAATTCTTGCTTGGTAGTTTGATTTCTTCACATGCGAAGGGCCACCTATCGCATGCATTATGGGTTCAACGGAGCGACCCTCCCCCCATGGAACGCCCAGCTCACAACTCAGTCCGCACGAGAACCCGAGGAATTGTGGCCAGGATCCCCTGTACCACATGGTTGCCCTCAAAGTGTCATTTTGGACTGATAATAAAGGTCTTGATTGGGAAATGCCGTCAGTGCAATCTTTGGGCTCACAGCCGCTGACAACTCGCTAGAACTTGCGACTGCCAACCAGATGTCGATCAATGTTGTGGTTATGGTAGGTCTGAGCCGAAGAATCCTATGATCTTCAAACAGCAGGGTACCTCGGAATTCTCGGCGCGCATCCTGGACATTCCAATTTGTGCCCACAGAAAGATGTTTAAGAATCTATATGAAGTTTGATCAAGCAATCTGTGTCTCAACACATAATCCTTCTTGAGCAGTGCTTGATTGATCACTGAGGTGGGTGGCAAGGAGCAACGCAGACGGGATGAGTGTGGCCGATTTTGATGTGTTGATCACTGATCAAACAAGATTATGTTCTGCTGAACACTGATTAAGCCAAAAAATCACTGTTCAACCAGTTTCATGAAGGAAAGTTCCCAGTGTGGGATTCGAACCACAGACCTCCAGAAAACAAAGAAGTTACGGAGGACTAGACCATAACCACTACACTAAACATGCTTTATAAGATGCCCTAGACTCTCAAATCCATCCTGATGCTGAAGACAGCTCTTTGTGTTGGTAAAAGTATGTACAAGACAGCAAGTGACCAAGGGATTGACTGACCATATACAGTAATTCATTTCAGAATGCTGTTATAGAGTAATCTCCTTGCAAATGAAAACCAAGTGACAAAGGTCACGGGAAACAAGCCAAAGGAGCATTTTTGCTGTGATCCAAAAATTCCAAGAAAGCTTCTCCCGGGCAGTGTTGAAGTAAAGCCCAAGCATACTTTTGTATGATTCAGACCTTCACTGGAGTTTGGCCATCCAGATAGTCTTTGAAACTCATCTAACTTCTGCAAAGGGAAACTAAGCTATGTTCAGGCATTTGTTGCAAATGTTGGGCACTTCTTGAGACAACCAGAAAGCTCAAGGAGATGTTCATGTGCTCCTAAAAAGTTCTGTAAGCTTTATTAGGCTTTTCAAATAGATCTTTGAGCAGGATAAAAACTAAGCCAAAAGCTCCTTTTATCGCTTTCATAGTCCAGCAAACAACCACATATCAATGACCAATTGAATCTATGCAGTTGCCACATGTTTGTCAAGCACCCATGGAAAAAAGGTAGGGCTCCGACCCGTTCCCGTTTTGACAGGTCTGACAGCCCATCGTGACAGTAACCGACCCCTCCGTTGGCTGGTTCAGCCTTCTGCTTACAGATGGGTGATGGAATAGGTGAACCTGTCAACGGGTGACCCATACCTGGCTGTCAATAGGTTGATGGAGCATGCCATCGGAGAGTCCTTGAGAATGAGAGAGTGATGGCCGCTGAGGACAGGTGCATATATACAGGACACTTCAAAGGCGACTTAGTGAGATGGTTGAGGCATACCACAGCTGTTGACCGATGGTCAATTTTTCAAAACTGATTAGCTGACACTCAACACAACTCAAGGATCCCACATCAAGAAATTTCCCACCACTTGAACACAGTCACATACATCTTACCATCACAATTATTTGTTAACTCACTGTGATTGATACCTTGTTCCTGGGACAAGTTGTATTCCCCAAATCTCGAGAGATTTCAGTGGGGCATGCTCATGGGTTGTGGAGCTAGCTAGAGATCTCATGGAAAGTCTTGAAGTTTTGCAGCATGTGTCAAGTAACTTGAGCCTAGCTATGAAAAGCTCAAGGGGAGCACTCTGAGCTCATCAAGCCTATTTTGATATCTGGATTGAGATTGGATAGCTATCTACACATCTCATACAACACCCCCATTGGACAATAACAGGCTGGCAAAATTGTGAGAGGCAGTTGAGAAGCTCATTCTACAATGGAATTTCAGCAGTAGAATACGATTTTTCTGTGGGCAAGGAGCTAACTAGCTGTGAATAAATCCCCCACACCCCATATCTTATCGGAGTGCCTTGCACTTTATTCTCCATCACCTCACCTATCCCACCACAAAAAATTTCCCCCGAGAGGATGTACTGTCGCTGAGGTATTGCTAATAGAGACCACAAAGCAACTAGGCAGTGAAGAACTGGAGTCCCCAACTCACCATCAGATGACTTAAGCATTACCTGACCTGTCTGCTCTTTGTGAAAATGCGGTGAATCCACATTTTTCTCTGTGCACTTGGCAGCACAAGTGGTTTTGGAGGAACTGGCAACACCGACTCTGAGATGTCGGAGAGCAGATGAAAAGTTAAAAGGCTGTCTGTCTGTAAGGCTTCACAAGCCCTCAAAGAAGGATAATCATCATATACTTTCCCTGGCGAGTGATAAGCGGAATATTGTGGTTGCTCAATCCTCTATGAGAATCAACCTCTTGGGAGTCTTGAATACAGGTCCAGATATTCCCGGTTCTAGTTTATCCGAACTCCAACTCTCCTGGAGATTCTGGTAGAGTAGGGAGAAGGTTGTAATGGTGCAAATCCAGAAATTCAACCTGGAGGACAACTTTGAAGACTCATCAACCTCTGCAAATTCGAAGATCTTCTCATCAAATTCATGAAGTACTGGACCTGCCGCAACCAGCTGATCATCCTGCCATTGCTGTGTCGAGTTTTCTTTGCTGATTTGACTCAAGTATCTCAATGTTGCATGGAACTTCAACCAAGAACATCATCAATTGTTCCTTTATAGTCTACAGATACTGGAATTGTGCATTTTGCAGCTGTATGAATGCTTCAAATGCAACTGCAGGTGAAACCTTTGAATTCGGGTTTTCAACGCACATGTGAGTGATAGGGATCCCCACCGTACAGTATATGGCTACGACCGTAAACTTTTATGGCTGTATATGTGGTCCAACCAGCCGTAACTGTAACCGTAAAGAGCTCTTAGAGGCTCTTACAGTTACCGTACGTCATTTTTACGGTCCGTAACCGTATTTGGGGCTGTAAATCGGTGAATGAATTGAGCTCAGCCCCAACAGCTCTTAATCGGACAGCTAATAAAGAAGGTTCGAATCCAGATTGATTCAGCCATCTTTTGATCCTTTGGGAGACGCTGTGTGGCCAATTTCGAGGCTCAGGTCAGTTGAGCCCGAGCCTATTGGTCTCTACAGTCGCTGCCACTTTATCATAGATTCTCCGACAGAGAGAGGAACATTCTGATCTCATCCTCCTTCAAAACCGCAAACTTTGGGTGCTAAATTTTCGGCCGTAAAGTTATCGTATACGGCCATATTCTTATGGATTTTTACGGGTTACGGACGGTGAAGACCGTAACCGTAAAATGTCGGCCAGGAGGCCTTACGGAACGGATACAGTGACCGTCAAATTCTAACCATACACCGTAATTAGTGATGCTCAGGGCCGGGCTTCAAGCCTGAGGCCCGCCAGGCCCAGCCCGATGAAGCCCAAGCCCGGCCAGGCCTGGCAGTGGGCTTGAGCGGGCTTCGAGCTTGGGCCTCAAAAAGTTCAAGCCCAAGCCCAGGGCTCAGGCCCGGGCTTGAGCACCACCCAGGATCAATGTCACGTTGAGCTCCAGTGTAAGAGAGAAAAACCTTTGAACCTTCAACTGACGTCCCTCCAACGGTAGGATCATGGTGTTGAACATGCCACGGATGCCGAAGGCTATTTGTGATGGATGCAGTGTGACATGCTGTGACGAGGCAGTTAGAAAGTTGGTATTTTTTTCATTGATGACCATCTGGGTGAAGATTGATTAAATTTGTAGTCCTTATTGCGAGCGAAGCGAGCAATTCTACCCTAAATGCACGTGACGACGGGCAGGGCTGGAATATGCAGCTAACATGTGTAAACACAGGAGTGCGTGGCTAATGGTCTTGGAGGAAAAGAATGCCTTCAAAAACGTTCAATTCTGGATCTTTTGCAATGGGAATAGCACCAAATGATGCACCTTGATGGCGTGATTCAACTGATACAAGAATCAGGCCAAAAGACGAGGAAAAAAACTGCCATCAAATAGGAGAGGTGTAAGCATGATTACATTGCAGCGTTCTGTCTGCTTCACAAGCATTTCGCGCTTGCGGCAGATCCCTAGTATAATGTTTAAGACTTTACTTAGTATCATGCAACATCCAGAATGCCAGCAGAATGCATTGTAAAATTGTACAGTGAAGCCCAGGCTCAAGCCCGGGCTTCGGGCCTGGCTCAGGCTTCACCGGGCTTGGGCTTGGGCTTGGAGAATCTCAAGCCCAGGCCTACTCAAGCCAGGCCCAAGCCCGGGTATCCAGACCAGGCCGGGCCCAGAACATCACTAACCGTAATTACGGTTACGGTGGGGATCCATAGTGGGTGACTCAAGAGATGTGTTTCTGAAGGGTGGTCTGTTTCTTCTTTTAACACATTTGTCAATTCAAACAAATCCCTAATGTGAACATAGTGCATGATTTTTTTCTTTGCTGTGCTGCATAACTCTGAGAACACTGCAAATTAAGGGTTGAACTCCAACTTCAGGGCAAATCCCAAACAGCTGCGCAATGAGTTGGCTCTGAGGTACGGAAGGAATTGATTTCGCCATGTGTTCAGACTACATGCAAATAGAATTAGGAGGTAGTCCTATGGTGTAAGTGTGAGGGTTTGAACACTGGATTTTGTGATTTGCTTTCAGGGAGTAACACTATAGAGAGATTTGGCTGAGTATCAATGACAGATTCCTTCCTTAGCAAGTAAAGATTTGATTGTCTTGATTTGCATTTTTGAGTCTGAATGTGGCACTTCTCAAAAGACTTCTTCAGCATCAGATGCATTTGAGAGTCTAGGGCATCTTCTGAAGCACATTTAGTATAGGGCTTCTCTTCAGATCTGTAACACCACCTGGGAGAAGCTTTCTCGGAATTTTTGGATCACTGCCAAGATGTTTCCTTTGGCTTATTTTTCACTTGCAAGGAGATTACTCTATAACAGCATTCTGAAATGAATTACTGTATATGGTCAGTCAATCCCTTGGTCACTTGCTGTCTTGTACATACTTTTACCAACACAAAGAGCTGTCTTCAGCATCAGGATGGATTTGAGAGTCTAGGGCATCTTATAAAGCATGTTTAGTGTAGTGGTTATGGTCTAGTCCTCCGTAACTTCTTTGTTTTCTGGAGGTCTGTGGTTCGAATCCCACACTGGGAACTTTCCTTCATGAAACTGGTTGAACAGTGATTTTTTGGCTTAATCAGTGTTCAGCAGAACATAATCTTGTTTGATCAGTGATCAACACATCAAAATCGGCCACACTCATCCCTTCTGCGTTGCTCCTTGCCACCCACCTCAGTGATCAATCAAGCACTGCTCAAGAAGGATTATGTGTTGAGACACAGATTGTTTAATCAAACTTCATATGGTTACTGGATGTTTCGCAGCAACGAGTTGGCCGCAAGTACTTACCGGTTTGTTTCAGAGTTTGATGACGGATGACGCACGGCGAAGGACCGGGATTAGATCGGGCGCTTATCTTTTGGCCCAATGCAACAACGGAGATTCATGTACTATTCCGACCCCTTATCTTGTCCCGCAGACGTCCACTTCGGTGGACCAACCATTATTTTTATCTTCAAACTGGGCGGCCAGTTTCCGCGGTGATACGGCATCAGTGGAGATGAGCGGGGATTGCAAAGGCTTCAGACAGACAGACCGACAGACAGGAGCAATTGTATAGATAGGGTGATAAATGCAGGCAACTCTCGGTCCGTTTTCAACTGGAAATAGTGCCTATTCCCGGCTTATCAAGACCATAGCCCTTGAAGAACTTGGACCTGTTGGATATTAATAATGCAGCTCGGCATTCAAGCATCTGATTAGTAATATTAGTAATACAGACAGTTCAAGTAGATACACGTAGAATAATCTAGATACATATCTTGTAGTATATAAGTTTGCAGTACAATCCCGCTAGAGCATCTGTTTGCTCTAAAGCAGTCTCCTCACCATCAGTGCTATTGCAAACCTACTCTATCTCTACCTCTAATATTGCCCTCCCTCTTTTACTCCAACAGGACCGATAGTAACAGTTTGTACCGGTGAGTGATACTAATCATCGCTCCCATTATCTGTCATCTTTCTTTTCTTTTCTTCTTCTTTTTTTGTGGAACGATTGGGATACCTCGAGGGGCATAGCTGCCCTCCTTGCGGACCGATCAAGTCGTCCCAACCTCCCCAGTTGTAGTGGCCTTGGACTAAGAACCCGGCCTGACAGATAGTAACCAGCAAATGTGCTAATTAACACCCCGGCGCACGTAATTTTGCTGCGCTTGGTGTAGGGATTAGACTGGACTTCATTGACTCAGATCTCGCGCACCAGATCTTCAATGTCTCCATCTAGCCTACACCCACTGGAACCTCGGTCTCCCTCGTCCAGTCTTCTGGGAGTATGTCTTCGTCACGCAAAACCCTACTCCAGGTTTTGTGGGCGACCGATTTTGGGATGCTCTTTTTCCCATATTTATTAGCATCCGGCATCACGCAGTCTTGGGCCGGCCGGTTGTTTATGCTTGTGCACCACCTGTTGCGAGGCTGGGCCTCTTGCTTAGATCACTCTCTCATTCCTTAGTTTCCAGATCAGATGTGCCGACTCAGATATCAAAATCCTGAACAGTCTTGCTTCACCAACATCCGACTTCTCAGTGGTTGCGCAGGCTATTATTTCGCTCACTGAGGGACGCAAATTGGAGCCCTTTTTCAAGTTCCGCGAGTTTGTTCGCCAGGTCCTAGATCAATTCTTGCCCCGGTTCCCTGCATTGCGTAAGTATATGGGTCATCGACTCAGTTACTCCACATTGGTTGCATTTTCCTTGGTGTTCGCTTCCGAGAATCCTTTCCCAGTAGTGTCCGACTTTGTACGCGTCGTGTGTCAGCATCCACAAAAAGAAACATATGTTCCTCGAGATATCTTTATTATTTAGTAAGTTCCATATCTTATCTGTTGTGGGTGCATTGTTTGCCATATTCGTGGCCGTACCTTTCGCAAGTTTCAGATTTCTTATTGTGCTTAGTCTTGCCAGTGCATTTTGGTATGCGATGGTGTTCCTTTTCCGTCATCTTATGATTTTGTAGGCCACTGAGTGGGTCATATCCTTCAATTTGGCTCCGGGTAGGGCCAGTCTCCTCGGGATTTGTAAGTTGATCTGGTTTGGTAGGTTTTTCAAGCACCCCTCGCCTGCCAGTTTACTCTGTCATCTTTCTGAATAGCTACTGTCCATGATTAACAAAATGCTAGGTGCACTCAACAGTGGGCATCGTTCTTGGGCCTTGTGGGGAAATGTTGGTTGTCACGTAACCATCTTCGGCACGACTCTACTTCCAAAACCCCTTCGACTCAAATGATTTTCAGGCGTCGGTGAGTTTACACCAATCTAAACTTACTTCCCCTCTCCGGTAGGCCCGAAGGCCGAGGTTGCTTTTGACATTTGACGTCGGACACATGTCGCTTAGATTGATTTAGCAGTACTGACGGCAACGAATGTAAACCTATGTAAGCACATACTATTCTCGTGCTACAATATGGCCAGAATTCTGCAGTAAATGGTCCACCCCACCAAAATTCCCGCGTTGAGGCTCAGAGGTAATGGAGGTGTTTAATTATTGAAAATACTGTACTAAGGAGAAACTAAGGTATGTAGGGGAAGATAAAGGAACGTAGAGCTTGTAAAAACGAATGGATTTGAGTGGGATCAAGAGCTACCAGCCAGAAACCAGCCCTCGATGCAAGCGGGCCGCCTCTTTGTCAAGTTTCCACAGCCGCTGATGTTGAACCATGATTGTCGACAATTGTTCGGTACCACTTTGAGGATGGAGGAAAATGTGAAGGCCGCAATGATCTATGGTTTGCTCCGTGCTCCAAGAGGTTGAGCTCACAAATGACTGTCTATTGAGCCCATAAATTACAGCCATAAAATCTTCCTGGAAAAATGACGAAGTAAGACCAAATGAATAAAAGCGTACAAAGATGTTGAAGACATCTATCTCGATCCACTCCTTTCCTCCAAACTGTTTCCTTCCTTTTCTCAAGTCGCTCGCTTGTTCTCTGCCATCGGAAAATTTGATGATGAATTCCCATGGTCACAATGGTCATTAGAATGGCACCCGTATATTTGGCTACATCTCCTGGCTTGCTATCGTTTACTGATAGATGTAAGCACCGAAAAATCTCCGAGAAATCTTCCGAGAAATCCTCCAGCAGTTTGCGACTGATTCCAAGCCACTGTAGGAATGCTATGACAACATGCGCATGCAATACAACTATGGCATCGGGTTTGGGTACTACTACTATGGCTGCTCATTTTTTTTCAGACATGGATTGCAGGAAAACAACATTGAAAAACCTCGACCGTGAGCACCGCATAGTATCTGCGTGCCGGCCGCTTCCAGAACGTATGTGCACCACTCTGAATGCCAAACAAATGGCAGAGAATGTGACCAGAACTGATGGACCAAACGCCATTCAAAGAAGAATTGCTCTTCAAGATGGCGTTCCTACTGCTAGGCAAGTTTATTGGTCTCTTCTTTGTTCTTCTATTAGCGTGTTTCCGGTTTTCAGGGCAAAGTTTTGCAGAACTATGCATGCACTCGATCCAGGTGGCCCTTCCGTGCCAACATCGACCTGTACGGTGCCAATGCCATGGTAGTGGATATATTGTCCACCCGACAGTGGTACCCAATGCGAGATGTGCTTTCACAATTGGTCAGTATCTTGATCTTGTGGAATCAACGGGAGGTGCGTTTATAAAACATATCTAGCTCTTTCTTAAAACCATTTTTCCAGGAATCCCCATACAAATCACGGTAGACGGCGGGACCGAGCCGCAATGTATGTTCCAACTTCATAAACAGCTTCAGTATGCCAATGTTTAATTGCGCTGTTGTTCTGGACAATACACTGTATGTAGGGCTCAATTCCTTCCTGACCTCTCATCCACCAACGCACCTAATCAAAATTGACCCCGTGGCGGGTTTCCTGGTGGAAACTGTTGAAAAAAAAAAAAAAAAAGCGCCTGCCCTATGTTCCGCAAAAGGCTGTAAAAGCTCCGACAATATTCCGATCAAAGCACTCTGGAGTTATTTCCTGAAATACGCGAGACATGACTTGAAGGTAGCCATTCTCCTGGACAAGACAGAGAATTACATCAATGTTGCAAACGAACTTCACATGTGTGTTGTTAAATTTTGTGTTGTATTATTTTTGATTGCATGCGGAATAGACATTGACTGTGGTCTAGAATTGTGCAAAACACTCACAAAACTCGAAAGCAGAGCAACAAGTGTTTGTACCTGCGGAGATCTTTCAGCATCCCGGCAGGCATTCTGGTACATCTCAATGTGGTCCATGACCTTCGAAATACGCTTCCAAAGTCCAGTGGGACTGCTTTCGTTGGGTTCCACTTGACTTTGATTTACGTGCGATTGCAGCTTACGAATCTCTGGGAAGCCCGGAATTGACAATTTCGGCGGGTTGGACCATTACCGCAGAATTCTGGCTATTTTGTAGCAGCAGAATGATATCTACTTACATTGGTTGCCGTCAGTACTGCTACATCAGTCTAAGCGACATGTTGACGTCCGATGTCAAATGTCAAATTGAACCTCGGCCTTTAGGCCTACCCTATCCCCTCATACACCAGCGCGATTAGACGCAACTGTGGCGAAAAGTACGAATACATGTGTATCGTGATTCACACTATAGTATAAAGCACAAACAAGTACAATAACCTTCAGAAGGAGTAAGAACCCAAGCCAACCAAATGGACAGACAATTAATGAGAAAACGAAATATGCAATATTTCCAACCTAGGCCTTCAAGCTCCATTTGTCTTTGATCAATGCCGCAGCTCGTTCAGCGACGATGTAGATTTCCGCCTGAAGGAATCCAGTGACTGCGAATGGCTAGAAGAAAAAAGCAGGCATCAGCTGAATTGTCAGTTCACGAAAAGGAAAACACATACAAAGATGGAAGCGTCAACCACCCTCACTCCCTTGACCTTCTTGACTGTCAAGTCTGGGCCGACGACCCATCCCTGGTCTGTGGTCTTCGAGATTTTCGCAGAGGCGACAGGATGTTTAACTGTTGTCGCGCCTGATCTGATATATGCCTCAATTTGGGCGTCCGAAGTCAGGTTGACCGCTGGCGGGCGAAGTTTCCCCTTGAAAGGCGCTGTAGCCAAATGAGTCTGAAGGGTTCTGACGGCGTGGATGGCAGTGCCGATATCAAAAGCGGTTGTTTAAAATGCTGGGTCAATCGCAGGATGGTCAACTGAGGAGTTGCTGGTGATATCGATGGAGCCAGCTGCCATGCGTGTTAGAGGCTTTGTGTGAAAAATACATCGTTTCACACACTTGATGTGGGAAACTGAACAAGGACAGAAACGGATATCCAGTTTCCGGAAGTTGGACTGGTCTCGCTAACATTCGGCAGGAAGGCATTATAGACGGGACGTCAGTCATTAAGCTAGCGCACATGACCAGAGAACGTAAAACGAAGGAATATTGGAAATGAGCTGAGTTGGGGCCAGCCGCGGGATCGCCGTGTTTCAACAGCATAGAAGTCGCCAGTAATCGCATGAAGCCAAGAGTGTTGAATATAACACTGCTCGCAGCAATGCCGGTCTTATTCGCCTCGTACTGGGTCAACGCAGTCCCAATCGCAGCTGGGTTATTGATGAACGAATCAAGAGTATCGAAATTCGCCGCCCATTTTAAGAAGAAGATAGCCTGATCTTGCAAATTGCGTCCAACATCTGGCACATCAACGATCGGGGTGATGGACGCCTTCTTGAGTGTTTGTGTGGGCCCAATCCCAGAAAGCATCAGAATCTGCGGAGTTCCGATTACGCCAGCAGAGAGGATGACTACGGGGTGCAAATATTAGCCAGTGAGCATGAGACGGAACATTGGATGTACCTTCTTTCCGGGCAGTGAAGGAGGAAGTTGGTCCTATGAAAAAGAAGGAATGGGCATATTGAACACGAATACACATTCGGCGCTACATACCACCTGATTTCTGAGATACCTGAACCCCTGTGAACGTGGTTGCAGGAGGAGAAGTGCGAGTCAACCGGGTTACGTGAGTGTTGATGAGGAGATCAGGGTTGTGTCGAGAATCCAAGGCAGGGTGGAGGAATGCCGTCGACGAACTACTGCGTACACTGTTTCCTACTGACGTCGGCAGCCATCCTGTTGGGAAATGAATTTCAAGGTGAGAGGAATCTATGGGCATCTTAAAGTAATTGATCACCAAAGCCTAGGCCATTGCCGGAGTTGAAATCCAGATTGAACGGAAACTGATTCTTGAGTTGCGGTTGTGCAGTAACATTGAGCACCCCGGGGGATTCGCTAAATATTGATGGCGTGATATATTAAATGCCTAGCCGGCACTGGAGTCGTGCATTTACGGTACAATTTACCTGGCTACATCTGTGTACCAACAGTCTAATGTTTAGGGTTACGGCTCAGAACGCGGACCTTGGAAGAGCCTGCGGAGGCCAACAGGGGTCCTGTGATTGACCTCACGGGGCTCCGACTCGTTTTTGATTAATCGAGCGGTTGAGCAGAGACTTCGGAAGAGGACGGTCCTGAACAGCACAGCTGAAGAATGGGTTTACAGTAGCGCAATGTGTTTACAGAAATGTACAGTCTCCCTATAAGAAACGACGTGGTTTATCTGGACAAAAGGGCACCTGTGGGAATGAAGAAGCTACCGGCTCCACAGTCCACTGTCGAGATGTTGCATTTGCGCAAAGGACTCTACTCAACTGTTGAAGCCCCGTGTACCAGTGAGGTAACAATGCTAGCTTCTTGCATCCGACTCCACAAAATTGTCAAGATGTTAGTTTGTTGTCCGCTGCTGAGTTCGATGCTTTGCAAGCGAACGTGGAGGGCACTTAATTTACGAGGGAAAACTAAATAGTTGGGTTCATATGGCCCATGGTTCTCCGAATTCAGTTCCACTACAGCCGGTTGGATATTTGTACATAGACATGCGGCTCACTCGAGATGCCTCAGAAGTGCCTAAAACTCGTGTTTACTGGCTATGTAGCCGGCAGGCATCAGATATAAGCAGAAGGCGGAGCTTTAGCGAACACGCAGTTGAATTAAAAGAGTCGCTGAGAGGTTTACGAAGGTGGGTGACTTGGACCAGATGATTGTTGAAAAAAAGGGGTAAACCCAAGAAGATCTCCAAAGAGAAAAGAGGTTGAGTTGAAGGTTGAGCAGTCGCATATGGGTAGCAATCATTAATCGGGAAAGAGGACACAGACCAGGTGAAGATAGTTCTTGCGGACAGTGGCCAAAATAACTGTCCTCATGGTGAAAATTTCCTGACAGTTCAACGAGGAATGCAGTTGGCCTCAATCTCGATTTTTGAAAATGGCGCCCTATACCCCGATGCTGAACAAAAGCTGGAGTGAATGGAAGGGTCCTCATTGCACCCAAAGTAAGTTGGAATGATCGGATATGCCCGAGAAGCTGTTCAACTTGGTGTTTGGCAGCATAGAAAATCGAGTGGGAGAGAGGCGGAGGCATGACCGATGTGAGCTAATGTTGAAGCATGGGCAGCTAACTCCGTGGCGAAGCACGGGTAACTGCTAGTTCGTATAAAACACCGTGGTTGATATTATGAACATGCGCAAGAGACGGGACAGCGGAGTTGAGTAGGCAGTATTTCTTGAGGGTTTCACTGCATTCAAGGAGCTCCTAGACTGAGACCTACACAGACCTACACTCAGTTTGCCAAGGATTGTGTAGGTCCTGGCAAGGTAAGTGTAGGCGGCTACACACACTCTGTGTAGCTGAGTCTAGGAATGTCTAGGTATGTCTAGGAGCCTGTGTCACGCCTAAACTCAGCTACACAGAGTATGTGTAGCTGCCTACACTCACCTTGCCAGGACCTACGCAATCCTTGACAAACTGAGTGTAGGTCTGTGGAGGTCTGTGTAGGTCTCAGTCTAGGAGCTCCTTGAATGCAGTGTTTGCGAACCTGTGGTTCTTGGTTAGTTCACGGCAGAGATACGTATCAAATGCAAGACATGCACTCGCTCAAAGACCGTTAATCAATGTGCTGCACTAAACCGGATCCTAGTTGACGGGGCCGAGGGACAAAAGAGGAAGGGGACGAAGCTTGAACCGGCGAAGCTTGGTGGTATGAGGAAGATGACATTTGATCTGGAGAGCCAGAACGTCGCGTGCAATATGGGCCATTCACTTTATCAATCCTTCATTTACTCGTGAGCCAACCATTCCGAAGGCAATCAATTAATGGCGTTCGGGTATGCCAAGGGGTAGAAGCCCTGGGAATTTGTTTGAGCACGCTACAACGCCGGGAGTGAATAGATTTGTATTTTTTGTCCGAGCTCGTAGCAATAGATTTTCCAAGTAAATGAATACCTGGAAAGGGTTTCGCCGTGATAGACATGCATTTTTTGGGGAACAGGTTTTGACGCTGTTTGCTTCTCGCGGAAGTACAAGAGGATCCTAAGTGGCGACGAGGCACTCGAAGTTTCGTTTTGTCAGATGAGAGCAGGTTACGGCTCGTGGTTGGCATAGAAAATGAAAGAAATAGAGTGCGAATACGTCTATAATTCTGGCAAGTAACCCATAGAGAGATTTAAAATGACATGCCCAGTGTTTGCGATTCGATAGAGTTCTGTTAACGTCCGATTGGGGGCCTGCGCACAGCGAGAATACAAGAGCATCACACCAGTCATCGGCGAGGAAAGGGAGGGTGGATGAGTCGCGGGGAAGATTGAGTGCGGATAGCGAATGGGAATTTAGGTGATAGTGCCTCCGGACGGAGTGGTTTAGTCGACCGGCTTGTACGATGACGGAAGCCACCAGTTCGCCCGCGAGCCGTCAGATTTGATTGGGATAACACCGCGAGCTGACTGCTGGAGAAGAAAGCGGTGGTGAGTTTGGGAGGTGGAAGGGAAAGCGAGAGGGCGTCATTGTTGTTTTGGAGGGAGGGTATACATTGTGAGTATATTCAGAGTGGCCGGCGATGTGCGGAATTTCATACAAGGGCTGCTTCCAGAGCGCAGACGCGTCACCAGGAAGAAGACAACGCAGAGCCGCTGCATTGACCAAGAGAGTGAGATTCGGCGTGTTGTGTTAGAGTTGTTAGAGTGGGTCGAAGGCGACATTTTCTATACGGGTGTGATGGGACCACGTAGAACCTGCTGGGCCTTACCTGAAGAGAGAAATTGGTGGCGGTTGTGAAAGCTTTCTTCACTATAGTTAGTGTGGGCATTTTTCAAGGAGACTCAATGGATTATTACCGACTAGCGTTTCAGTCCAGCTGCAAATAGAAAACTCAAACCTGTCACGCTCTCTGTGTGAATGTGATTGTGAAAAAAGTCGCAATGCCTGTCGTCGTATTCAAGGCCGTGATTTATCGCTACATTATTGCGGTACACTTGAACATTCTGAAGGCATAAATATAAGTACAGATCAAATATATGAACTAAAATGGGGCAAAGCACAAGACGAGGTAAAGCCGACGAGGTAAAGCGGTGCACGATATGGAGCAACGGAGAGCGCGCGGAGAGTGGTAGACTCATAAAGAAGGTCTTGCGCGCAAGAATTCGTCCCCCGGAGAATTGAGGGAATGTGCGCGTCCGAGGGGAGGCGCGGAACATTCTGCGGACCGGCATTGTCTCCGTGAGGTTATTTACCGCGGCATCGATGACATTGGTGGAGACAGAGCCAGGGTGTGGGCGAGAGGAAGGTCGCGGGAATACGAGAAGCCGCGCTAGGGTTAGGTTACAGGACACCCCGTCTGCATCGTGGACGTAAACGAAGGCCGCGTCGCTGTAAACCGAGCACGGGTAAAGTGGATAGACGAGTGTCGTAGTAGGCAACAGGAACAAATCCGTTAATGAGGAAGCCAGAGGGTCTTGAGCCAGGTTATAGCAAGGTTATAGTCTAGTGAGCGCAAGAAGGCAAGAGGCATGCCGTCATTGATCCGCCCATTGATCCACACAGCCACGGTCGTCCTCTTCCTCTTGTCTTCCTCGCATGTCTTGTACAATCCATCCTCAGAGGCTCAACAATCTCACCAGCAATCTCCATTCTCCTCTTTTCCTTCCGCGGCCCCTTCTCCCTTCTCCGCCTTCAAGTTACCAACTCTACGCTGGGAAACTATTCGCGCGACATGTCGTGCTGGCAGAAACCACTAGATGCTCCTCGCGGACTCCGACCTCAGCGCGCGTGAATGCACCGTGTCCGCGCAAGCCATGCTCTACACGTCCACCGCATGGCTGGCGTATCTTGCGGTACTTTGACTTCGGCGGGAGCACTGGAAGAGTCAAACCCGTGGAGAGGGCTAACTCTGTCAGTGGCTGTGGGGAAATGGTGCGCGTCACCTTGGAATCAAGATTACGGCTTCTCTGTGTGTTCTCTCCAACATCACCCGCACCAGATGCAGACGAGAGAACTACCGGATGGTGCTGCTCGACGTTGCAGCCGCTCTGATCCTCCTCTTCCCCTCCATTTTCTCTCTCTCAGGGCAAGAAATTGCATGCGTCGCGTGTACTCCACGATGCCATCCGTGGCGTTGTATACTCCAGACTCCGTTCCCACGTCTGCGCGGCCGCCGCGAGGCGTCCATGTCGGGCTCGATGCTGTCGGGAGAGGTACATAGGGTGACTATTCCGGACCCAGACCGCAGTATGATGCCTCGCACCGCCCTGTTGTGTCGATGCACGCGCGCTGATGCGTCACTTAGGCATTGCCTCTGCTTCTATGTCGAGGCCGTGTGGCGTGTGCGCACTCGTTCGGGTACGCTGCAGCTGGTTCGATGTGCGGGATGCATGCGTATCTGAAAACACATCGATGTCGCGCAGCACCAGCGGGGAGGGATACACCGTACATCCGCGGCGCTCACCGTCGCATCTGGGGAATGGTGAGTCGGCGTCGTGTGAGCAGACGTTTTCGATGAGGGAGCCTATATCGCGGCGGCACGCAGGCGTAGATGGTCGTGATCATCCGTCGTGGGATGGCGCGAGCGGGTGCGTTTGTCGCGCTCTAGCAGCGCGAACGAAGCTCGAACACGGAGCATGGATGTCGTGTCGGGCTCGCACATTGATGTGGTATGTGGTCGCCGTTCATTGCAGGGGCATGCTCACGGTATGATATCTTTCACTGGCGCCCCGGCGTCGCGGTACATTTCATACCGTGTCTTTCAATGTATCCATCCATCGATTTCTCTCGTTTAATACCCTTCTTCCTTCTTCCGCCGGGATTTGCGCAGTGTCTTTTCAAAGTTCTTTTTTCGGCTCAAGCTTCGGACTTTTGAGATTGCCACTCACACAGGAAAGCAAGCCTGCTTCGAACAATCAAGAATTTGAAGGGAACCGCATAAAAAGGAGCAAAGACGTACCCTCCGCGCCTTCCCTTGCGGCTCGAATCCTGCGCCGTCAATACTATACTCTCACTTGATTCTGTCGAAGAGAGAGAGCCACATGCCCGACCCGAGACGTGTTTGGCTTCACTCGCTCATTCTTTCCTCGCCAACACAACGCTCCTCAAAGCCAACACGTCAAGGCTGAGGCGACCAAACCAAAAAGAAGACAGGTGCGCCTCCTTTCGATTCCATTCAATGCTTTCCGAACCTCATGCGGCTTGATTATCACACGGGGTACAGGTTCTTCGACTTCGGTGTACAGTGGCGTGGGCTGGCCGTGCTGATTCAGAGGGCGGGGCGGCTGCGATTCGGGAAGCGAGTGCTGCTCTTCGCAACTTAAACGGCTCTGAACCTTGTCGGTATTATTGATCGGCCTCAAAAACAGCACCCTCGCCTCGGCTTAGCATAGCTAGAGCGTGACCATTGGCTGCGATCGGGTGGCGAGAACTTCGGGTGGTCGCAGAGCGTATAAATAATTCTATATAGCTAATAGGTATTTAAAAAAAACATTTTTTGATAGCTATTCTATACCTATTCTGCACTACTACACAGTCGTCTACTACTCCCCGTTACCGCACACTGCAAGTGAAGGTGAAGCGAAAATGAAAGCGAAAATTTGAATGAAAACTTGAATGAAAACAAAAATGAACTGGTGGAGATGAAGGTGAACAAAACAGAAATGATTCCAAACAGCAACTGAGAATGAAACAGCTTGCGATAGGAAACCCAGAGAGTGAAAATTTGAAGGAAAAATGAAGATCGGAATGTTCAATGACAAGATTGAAAGTCGGAAGTTCTCGTACTCTTCACTCGTGAGCTCAATCAGCATTGACAATGGTGACCATCACGGTTCAGGGTTGTGGTTCGGTGGTAAAGATACAATCGAGTGCCAAGCTAGACCTTGATTCGTGTACTTCACACACAGATAAGGAATACAAGACGGGCCTCCGCTTCGCTCCGGAAGCCAAAAATAGCTTTATTGAACTGTATCGAAGAAAGAAGACAAAATTAACGCAGTGACGTAATCCGACTCTCTGTCTTCACAAATGAATTTGAACTTGTTGGGAAACAGTAAAACCGGGGCACTTCTTCCACACATTCATCTGAATACGCGACTTTCAATTGATGAGTGAAGTCCTGCATTTATACTCCTCAAAGAATGGTACTCAATGTCAGAAATTGCTCCGAAAACTGGGTGATTCGCTCTCGCGGTGCAATGATCCTGGAGACAGCTTTGAAATGAAAAACTCCCGTCGGTTACGTCTGAATTTAGGACGTCCGAGTAGGAGGGGGTGCTCACTGTATGAATTTCGAGCCAAACAGAAACGGTAGCAGCAAAAGGTCGGAGAGCAGAAGAATGGCCAGCAGCCCAACAAACACAGGGCTCCGGACTTGCGAGGATCTGTCGACGAGATAGACGGTGCAGCAGACATATAACAATGGGGGAACCTGAGGAGCGTTGATGGACGAGTGAGACCAAAGGCTTGAGATTGAGGGACATCAATGGGAATTTGGAATTCACGGACGTTACCGAACCAGCAAAAAATAATGCGTTGCGCAAATTGAACTGGCACAGAACCTAGGTAAATTGATGTTGAAACAAAAGTTGACCGTCGAGGCGTCCAGCCACAGGCAGCACTTGAGCCGAAATTGATCTCGTTTTCAAAGCAGAGGACGCGCTTGAGAGAGGTAGACATTAACGAAGCAAATTGACCATGCAATCGAAGGATATCTCTATAGGAGGGCGGAAGAGCGAACGGTACAGGTAAGAGAATGAGATCAGCTGTTGAAAATATCTTGAGTCGGGGATAGACCGTCATGGACAGTGCCACTGAATCGAGGTGCAAGAGAAGTGGGCGAAAGATTGGTAACCCGAACGAAGGACAGTGCTCCCTGTTTATATTTCGAGAGGGGGGATTGCGTGGCCTCCCGGCTGGATAACAATCATTGAGCTGCGCCGCTGTTAACAACAGCTGCGATAAACAGCATTCTGTCAAAAGTGGCTGCGCAATGGTCAGCTGTTGCGCTTCGTGGAGTTTTAAAAGTACAAAATTAAACTGCGCAGATGTATTTTGGCGCCGAGATATGAGGACGACGAGATATGAGGACGACGAGAGAGAGTGAAGGAAGGGGATACAGCAAATGGAGATGTGCGCAAACATGTACAATGACACGCCGAGGTAATCGTTAAAGAACGGTTAATGGCGTAGGCAAATGTTAAACCCATGATCAGTGCCGCTCAGACGCATAAGACACAGGCTTACTGAGATGTCACTAAACGAATGCATAGTCTCGACTTTTGGCACTCCCCGTAACATAGGCAAAGGGGTCGCAATGGGGTTGAATAGAGACTTCGAACGAATGCCTGGGTAGAACCATACGAGGTAGGTGTTACGTTTACTTGACAGGTAATCACAGACGCCCGATGTATTTTTATACTTCAACCCATCTTTCCGCCTTGAAGTCAGCCGAGGCTCTGCAGATACTGCAGCTAACGAAGAGTGTGAGTCCGACCTAAAGTCGGAAGATGATGAAATTGCGACACACCTCGGCTCGGTCTAAACCGACTCTGGAGATCTAAACACAGCCTGATGTTGAGCGTGCACAGCATATACGACCGTAACAACTAAGGATTGGGTGAAATGGGGAGACCAACGTCGAGATGAAGGACAACAGTCTTGACGTATGGAAGTGGGGTGCGATGAGATGTCTCAAAATTCCATTGTCAGCGTAGATGGAAAGATTAAATATTGAAGAGGCAGGGCAGGGAGTTGAGGAGGTAAAAGTCAGTACAGCGCGAAACTAGCGGAGTACTGACAAGGCGCACCGTCAATCAACTCCAGGATAGACCCGGCGTCTGAACGCGCGCTGAGTCCCGTAAGGTCAAGCAGCAATTTATAAGTCAGTCAATTTAACTGAAGCCATCGGATAACCAGTGCACGATATCAACTTACCTCAAAGCACTGATCGTCACAGGGAATGGGTGGTCATGGAATAGTGGCGCCTTGTGGTTGGGAACGAGCTAACCTCCCCCGTCAGATGCGATCCTTCGTTTCAATTCATCAGCGCTGGAAAAAAAAGGATTATCAGAAGATGAAATACAAGAGCGTACTTGGGTTCCAACCAGCATTTTGCCTTCACAGCGCTATTCATGCGCCAGAATGAATTTCAACTCGGAACTGATCCGGTGAACTGGCACTGTTGCAACCTCAAAAGCAAAGTTTATGAGCCGAGATGGTCGCCGGTAGGAGAATATTCCAACAAAATAGTCGTCATTGATGGATAGAGTCCTAGCCGAAGGTCCAAGAGCGAACGAGAAAAGTCAGTGAACTAAAAAAGGAACGAGGTTGATTCATGCACCAAACTCCAACCGGACAACCAGCAGGTCGCTCGCTCACGTCCGATTCGTGCTGGATGGTCAGCGAATCGAAAAGCAAGATACCTCAAGTATGTCTGAGTATTCCGCAAAGCCCAGCCCGTAAATCGCCACCGTCATAATTATGAGTCCACCTATGCAGCACCCGTCTCCACTCAGATTCCTAATGTTGATGGCCCGGCCCGCGGAGCGCGAGTCAAACCCCGTACGTTCTTCCGGTATTTCGGTCTGAGTTGCATACTTGCTCCATGGCCGTCTTAACAGGCAAACATGACATCGGTTGAGGTGGGAGAATGTACGCACTGTTCCTTCGCTTCGGTGAAGCGGCCGAAATACCGAAACCGGATGACTGCAAGAAAATTCGCACAGTCACAGAGTCAGAGTATGGCCGTGCATTAGTACAGTGAAATATATCTGGTGGTAATGAGGTACTTAATGGTTAAGATTGACTGACATTGACGAGCGGGTGCAGCGGTGACAGAAAGAATGAAAAGCCTGCTTCCGGAATTATA
The DNA here is from genome assembly GCA_029204075.1 of Mycena capillaripes. Classification (NCBI taxonomy): domain Eukaryota; kingdom Fungi; phylum Basidiomycota; class Agaricomycetes; order Agaricales; family Mycenaceae; genus Mycena; species Mycena capillaripes. The sequence goes on along the minus strand of JARHKZ010000055.1, from coordinate 10,044 downwards.
CAATGAATTGCATCCACTCGGGCCTGGCAGTGATTGGAGCCCGACCAGGATTGAATTATCAGCGAAAGATATCAAGTGGTATAGACTCGCCAGGATGCCACTCGGGATTCTTCCGGTGGCACAGTGACTTAGTCGATGCAGGATCACAGCAGGGCCAATTTTCATGCTGCAGATAAGTTTTTCGCGGCTAGTTGGCCTATTGGAGGGTGCTATCCGAGATACAGGTTGCGGGCTGTGACAGTTTGGGATAAGGATTGACTGACACGTGCCAAGCAGTGCGGCACTGACGGATCACTTAAGACCTGCAGCATCTTCAAATTAGGGGCCGAATCGCCTAACCCTCTCTGACACCAATTTGGCTGAACTTGCCCAATCGCAAGATGCTGGCTCGTACTAGATGCAGGTGCCGCAGACTCCAACTTTTCGGATTTTCAACCTCTTAGAAAAAATCTCTGCTTGGTGTCGAGTCGGTGCCCCGCGGGCCGATGGGCCATCATTAGGGTTGTTCACAGTTCCCTTTTTTGTTCCCTTTTTCACGCCCTCTTTCGTTCCCTCTTTTGCTCCTTTTTTGTTCACTTGTGTTCAGGCTCAAGTTCAGGTCCTAAAGTCTTGTAAAAAATCCCTGTGAAGCTTAACACCTTCAGAATGAGTTATGAACCCTCCAGCACTCTTCGGATATGTTGCATACTCCGATTATTCAAAAAAGGGAACAAAAAAGGGGATACATGTGGGGGGTTTCACAGTAGAGTTTTTTTTCCTGCCTTTTTTTGCACCCTTTTTTCGTGAAATTCTTGCAGTTTTAGAGGTATCAACTTAGTTTCTTCCCTTTTCTACCCTTTTTACATGCTAGAAGCTAAAAGGGAAAAAAAATCCGGTGAAAATCGATGGGAAACTGAAAAAGGGTTGAAAAAGGGGACGGAAAAGGGCGGAAAAAAGGCTACTGTGAACGACCCTATTTCTTATTCTTCAAGGCAAATGCTTTCACTGGGTCCAAGCTTAACACTATTCGAAGTTTCCAATTCACTAAGAACGATGGTGTGTAACTCAGGCATGTCGTTACAAACCATAGCTTCCGCCATCGAGGTCACAGATTGACAAAGCAAGGTACTAGAGCAGAGGCATCGGCCCCCGGATGGTAGAGCATTTTTAGCAAAGCAGTGACAGCTGCTAGCGTCTGCAGTGAGGGAAGTGTGTGGCAAAAATCTTGGGAAGGGATTCCGGTTGTTTGAATCCGCATTCACGAGGATGGACAGAGGACAATTCCGAGATTTATTCAACTACATCCGAAATGTTTGGAGGTGCCAACGTGTCAACGAAGCTTTATGGTCAAATATAGCCCACAACAGGGGGGTACCACTAAAAAGATTATTAAAAGCGACTGGTACGTGGTCACTTGTTTGGCTTTTGATGGGAATGCATCGGCAACACCGGCGCCATCAAGTCCATCAAAGACCAGCGCGACGCGAATTGATAGATTTGATGGCGCCGGTGTTGCCGATCCATTCCCATCAAAGGCCAAACAAGTGACCACGTACCAGTCAATTTTAATAATCTTTTGAGTGGTACCCCCTGGCCCACAAGCGCAAGGGATTTGCTAGAGCAATTTTAGCAATTTCTCACCACAGCTGGCAAATGTGGGTCAAAGTCGTTTATAGACCCTCAAGCGGTGGAAAGAGCGGGTAGATCAGGAGGATGTGGATGAAGATCTCGTCCAGCAGCGTCAAAACCGGTACTTGTAGGGATTGGGCCATTGCTGCGCCAGGACATTGTCGGTGGCAGTGCGGAGAGGGAGCGTTCAAGGACGAGAACTTGGCAAGCTCATACTGTAGCAGGGTTCCGGTTTAAACTGCATCGTGCCCTACGATGCCCCTTGGTTTGAACCCTGACTATTTTCCCTATAGAGCTGGCTGCTAGCTGTGTAGTTTGAACCATCGCTTAAACCATCAAAACCATCAAACCATTAAACTGTGGTTTGAACTGCGGTTTAAACCACCAAAACCATCAAACCATCAGAACCGTAATTCGAACCATCAAACCATGATTTGAACCAAACTGGTTTGAATTGCTGTTTAAAGCATCAAAACCATCAAACCGTGGTTTAAACCATCTAAACCATCAAACCGTGGTTTACACCATCTAAACATCAAACAATCAAACAATCAAACCATGGTCTGAACCAAAGTGGTTTGAACTGCCGTTTAAACCATCAAAACCATCAAACTGTGGTTTGAACCATCAAACCATGGTTTGAACCAAAGTGATTTGAACTGTGGTTTCTCTCTCTTTATAAAATTAAGGGTGTCTGTCCGAAGCCTTTAAACTCCGCTTTTGGGAGATCGGGCCCGAGGCTTTGGAAGCGCTGGGGCCAGACCCTTGGAAGCACTCAATAAACGGCGCTTCATCGGGGCTTTTGGCCCCGTGATCGACTTTAAGCGCATGCGCGCTTATAAAAGCGTACACAATTCCAAACTCCGCTTTTCGCTCACGTTTGAAGTTTCCGAGGCGCCCATTCAAGCGCCAAACCGGCGCCAGTGATTTGAATTTACAGTGGTGCTCTCAAGTTCTGATTTCTTGGTCAACTCATTTTCAACAAAATTCTGGGATATACTTTGAAGAATTCTAAGGCAGTGTGAATGATTTAACCCATACATCTGTATCATTGTCGTGTAGTAATCAATTCCTCACCGATTCAGACGAACTAAAGTGTCCGGGAGGCTCATTTTAGGAGCGCCTTCAGGCCATCTGCACCATCTTTTCATTTACGATGAAATGGCGGAGTTGATTTTTCTAAAAACCCCTATTTATTCTACTACGAGGCAATAGTACAGATATGGTATGAATTGAATCATGCATCACCCTACTTATAAAATTGTCTTTGTCTGTCTGTCCGAAGCCTTTTCAAACCGCACTGATTTCACCATTCAGCTGATCTGTCTACTTTCGGCAAGAGGATGCCGGGGAGTGAAGCGACCCGGCAGCCGCTTGTGAACCATCAAATCAATGTTGTTCAATCTCAATATGGTGCACCATACACAATCAATGCAGGAGCTCATTGTAAAGTCCACGTAGACTTTGTAGCTGAGCTGACCCCACAAGAGCCTTGAGAATTGATAGCTTTCAGTGCAAGTGAGCGGATGAAATGTATGAAAAAGCTAGAGAAATTCATAACTACTTCCTGTTTACAGCCGTTTGCAGTACAACAGGCGCGGTCAGTTTTTATTTTTATTTGCGACATTTTGCTTAGAACACTCCCCACGACCTCAATTCTGGTCGGAATCCTTCGGGAATAGGTGCGTTCGACTCGCACTGAAAATCCGCAGGGGATTCAGTACCGGCTTTTTTTTGATGTAATTATGTAATGAAATTTCTGCCGAAAATTTGGGGTTTCCATTAGAACAGCTGCAACACAATGAATACTGGGCCAAATGACTTAGTTCTTTGATATGTTATGTATCATAGCTAGCTACAGGGGATGTCATATTTTTTTTGGGTGTTATTCCAATCCATTGTGATCTGGCACTCACTGTACCAAAGATCATATTTGTGTACTAACATAAGTAGAGCCTACTATGCAAATTTGAGCGGATTTATATGTGTAAACCTCACAGTCCCCTTGTACTAGTGCTTTGTGGGTGTTGTTCCGCATGCAAACCACATGCATTCATTGCATGTGGTTTTCACATGCGCTGATGGATGCCCCCGGTGAGTGATGTTTTCTATCTTCGAGCACTCTTGCTTCATCGCAGCGCCAGAAGCTGGACTGATTTGCGCACTATTGACGAATTCGTATATGGAACTTACCAGGAGGCTGCTCGCGCAATGGGACTGTTTGATAACCGAGATGAGGGCATCATGGCTTTCGAAGAGCTCTTGGATTCTGGTGCCACGCCGGCTCAGCTCTGCTGGATTTTTGCCGCCCTTGCAGTAGAGGAAAGTCCAGTATTGACACTCTGGGACACTTACGAACATGCCCTCGCAGCTGATATCAAGGACCGGATGTTGCGTGTGACTGCTTCTCCGCCGCCAGATTTGGTGCGCAACGAACTCCTGATTTCGCTACAAATCTTCTGCAAGGCCTAGGGAAATCCTTGGCAGACGTCGGGCTGCCGGAGCCGTCAGAACGCCACGAGGAAGTGGACGCTGAGCGTCTTTGGTGGGCTGGTGACCCAAGTAATCTGTGTGCATTTGAAGCCGGACTCCCAGAGGAACAGGCAACAGAGCGCACCCCCCGCCCACCCACGACAGCCGATAAAACTTTTGAAGCACGTGGTGTATAACCGCATCATGCAAGTCAGTAGAATGGAAGATCCTCTGCCAATTCATGCTGATGGCCGTGCTGGTCGTGGAAAAACCTACGTCCTATATCCAGTAATTGGCACCCTGCGGAAACTGAATGAGATTGAATTACTGTCGGCATCCTCTGCCTTCGCCGCCAAAAATTATCCCGGCGGGCGAACAGCTCATTATCTTTATGGAATCCCCGTAGACGAATACAACCCTCATCTCAAATCATCTGTTGGGCCCCGAAACAGCCGTGCTAGACTCCTGCTAGCTGCTAAATGCCATGCTATTGATGAAATCGGAGGCCTTCATTTCAAGGCTTTTGACTGTGCAGATCGTCTCATGCGGTCCTTGACGGGCTCAAACCGCATCTAGGGTGGGCGTATGCTGATTACTGTTGGGGATTTTCGCCAGGTATGTCCACACCACAGTGGAAATTCCCCGATCGACAGGTTTCTAGGTTGCTCCAGTTGTTTGCTTTGGAGGACGAACATCCATCTGCAACGCCTCCATACGTACACAACCCATGTCCCACCACTTTGAGACTTTGGAACTACAGCAATCAATGTGTCGAAAAGGCGATTTAGCATTCTCTATCTTTCTTGATTCCATCGGTGACAACTACCTTCACAATACAGTCGATCTCGCCTGCCTACAGCACACTCAATCCGTGGACAACTTCGTAAACTTTGTATTTCCTCCCGATGTAGTCGCTGATCCATCTATCTGCATCACGCGTGCCATTCTAAGTCCATTCAACACATTTGTGGACGTGTTCAACTCAGCCATTCTTCGCAGCGTACCTGGTGACTCTCAGTGTTATGTTAGCAGTGATACAATCGAAAGAAGCGGAGATATTTCCAGCAGAGAAGTCTTTTCTGATCCCGAGTTTCTGAACTCACTGCAAGAACCTGGAATTCCTCCCCACGAGTTAATTCTCAAAATAGGAGCAATTTGCCGACTCACTCATAACTTTGACGCTTCCCGAGGTCTCACCAAAAATACCAGGGTGATCGTAAAAAAGCTTCTCAAGCACACGGTGGAAGTTGAAACAATCTCCTCAATAGTCGCAGGAAAAGTGGTTGATCCAGTACGTGATCCCTACATTTTCACTCATCCACGATAAAATGGTATCAGTTTCAACTGCATATTCCCCGTATTAACGGTCATTTTCAACCAGGTGGCTTCGAATTTACAGTTCTTCGAAAACAAATCCCCCTAGCTCTGTGTTATGCGACAACCTTTAATGGATGCCAAGGCCTCACTGTCCAAAAGTTGGGACTGGATCTACGAAAAGAAGTGTTCTCTCACGGACAACTCTACTCCGCCATGATGCGGGTCCCAAATTCTCAAAATGTCTTGATTCTGAAGTACGAGGGTGACGACTCGACATGTACTACTAATATTGTCTGGCCTGAACTGCTTTTGTAAACCTTCAATATAATGTATGATGCTCGCTGCAGTCCGGCAACTGCTTATAAGAAATAAAATAACCCATCCTCAACATGTTCATCGACCCCTTTGCATCCTCTTCTGCATTACGCTCACTGGTTTGCCAAAGAAAATTGAGAAGGCTACCTACGCCGGAGGAAACCTACAAAATAGGAGTAGCAAAATAGCTTTCAGTGCAGAGGACTGAAACGATTGTAATAAATTAACAAACCACACCTCATCCTCAAAGGAACACTCTCATAACACACACCGGATTCAGCCGCCAAAAATTTCCCCTTAGAGGAGGTAACATCTCCGATGTATTGGTATAGACACTACAAAGTGGTCTGGCAGTGAAGGAACCACAGTCCACGTCACAATACCCAGGTCTGGATGGGCCTGGGCACCCCCTATGAGCTGGGACCCCCTTGGGCTAGTTATCCTCCAATAGGTATATATCCCTAGAGGGTACCTCATGGGGGCTGCCCGAAGTGGACCACCTTTACCTATGATACTGTGATATTGGGCCATATCATGCATCACACTACCAAAGAAGCAGCACTGCAAAACACCAATAGTTGATATGGCAGGTTTGAGCACAGTGAGAGGCAATTGCTCCAGTATATACTGTAATACCATAGTTGTCATTGGGTGACTTCCTACCTAAGTACTTCTAAAGTTGCACAGGAAATATCCAACACCTGATGGAGGGGTACATAAGGGGGCCAATGTAAAAAAAAATACAATCATACTCACTACTGTGCATCTCATCTCTTTTATTTTCTACTGGGGCTGGAAACCTGGCACCCCTCTCTAATAGCATGCCAACAATTTTGTTGTGACCACACTTTGAGGCAATCTCCAGTGCAGTGCCAGAAAATCCTCCAGCTACATTGAGGTCAGCAACCTTGTCAAGAAGGATGCCGACAGTCTCTGTGTGGCCTTGAGCAGCAGCAGCCTGCAATGAGCTCCCATAGTCTCCCCCTGCTACGTTGACGTCAGCACCCTTTTCAAGAAGAATGCTGACAATCTCTGTGTGGCCTTGAGCAGCAGCAGCCTGCAATGAACTCCCATATTCTCCCCCTGCTGCATTGACATCGGCACCCTTTTCAAGAAGAATGCCGACAGTCTCTATGTGGCCTTGAGCAGCAGCAGCCTGCAATGAGCCCCCATATTCTCCCCCTGCTGCATTGATGTTGGCACCCTTTTCAAGAAGGACACTGACAGTCTCCGTGTGGCCTTGAGCAGCAGCAGCCTGCAACGAGCTCCCATGAAATCCCCCTGCTGCACTGACATCGGCACCCTTTTCAAGAAGGATGCCAACAGTCTCTGTGTGGCCTTGAGCAGCAGCAGCCTGCAATGAGCTCCCAAAGAATCCCCCTGCTGCATTGACATTGGCACCCTTTTCAAGAAGGAGGTCAACAGTCTCTGTGTGGCCGTGAGCAGCAGCAGCCTGCAATGAGTTCTCATATTCTCCCCCTGCTGCATTGACGTCGGCACCCTTTTCAAGAAGGATGCCGGCTATCTCTGTGTAGCCTTGAGCAGCAGCAGCCTGCAATGAGCTCCCATGTCGTCCCCCTGCTGCATTGACGTTGGCACCCTTGTCAAGAAGGATGCCGACTATCTCTGTGTGGCCTTGAGCAGCAGCAGCCTGCAATGAGCTCCCATGTTGTCCCCCACTGCATTGACGTAGGCACCCTTTTCAAGAAGGATGCCAACAAGCTCTGTGTGACCTTGAGCAGCAGCAGCCTGCAATGAGCTCCCATGTCGTCCCCCTGCTGCATTGACGTTGGCACCCTTTTCAAGAAGGATGCCGACTATCTCTGTGTGGCCTTGAGCAGCAGCAGCCTGAAATGAGCTCCCATGTTCTCCCCCTGCTGCATTGACATCCGCACCCTTTTCAAGAAGGATGCCAACAAGCTCTGTGTGGCCTCCAGCAGCAGCAGCCTGCAATGGGCTCCCATGTTCCCCCCCTGCTGCATTGACGTCAGCACCCTTTTCAAGAAGGATGCCAACAAGCTCTGTGTGGTCTTGAGCAGCAGCAGCCTGCAGTGAGCTCCCACGTCGTCCCCCTGCTGCATTGACATTGGCACCCTTTTCAAGAAGCATGCTGACAATCTCTGTGTGGGCTTGAGCAGCAGCAGCCTGCAATGGGCTCTCATAGAATTCCTCTGCTGCATTGACATTGGCACCCTTGTCAAGAAGGATGCCGACAGTCTCTGTGTGGCCGTTAGCAGCAGCAGCCTCCAATGAGCTCTCATATAGTCGCCCTGCTGCATTGACGTTGGCACCCTTTTCAAGAAGGATGCCAACAATCTCTGTGTGGCCTTCAGCAGCAGCAGCTTGCAACGAGCTCCCATAACATCCCCCTGCTGCATTGACGTCGGCACCCTTGTCAAGAAGGATGCCAACAATCTCTTTGTGACCTTGAGCAGCAGCAGCCTGTAATGAGTTCCCATAGAATCCCCCTGCTGCATTGATGTCGGCACCCTTTTCTAGAAGGATGCAGACAATCTCTTTATGGCCATAGTATGATGCTACACTGATCTCTGGGGTTTCTGAATGTTGTCGCAATGGTGCCTCTTCCAATTCCAGCACAGACTTTGCAGTGCCCACAAGGTTTGCAGCTGCTGCAATCCACAATGCTGAGGGCTGTGAGGGCCAATCTAGATAATTCCATGGCATGGAGTTCCAGCTATACTCCGAGGAAAACTCTCTTGAAGCCAGTATTTTTTTCCATTGAACACCCTGATTTAAGAAGTTGAGAAGAATCCTTCTGAGTTGAACTTCAGGCTGTCCAGCAGCATGTGCAAGGCAATATTGAGAATACTCCACAAGAGGGGGTAGATCATGCTTTGGATTATCCCAAGATGGCTCCGGAAATCCATCAAAATTGAGGAATGTGAGCAGAGTGCATGTTATCTCTGTTTGTGCATCTGGGAATAGGCGGGCCTGAATGCTGTCCAGATACTCCTGTGTGGTGTAGTGAACAAGTCGCACCACAGAAGATTCCTTTTCCACAATGACAAGCCCAGCACAGACAGAGAGAATAGTTTCAATGTCCAAAAAATTATCCTCATTCAGCTGTCGTGCACCTGGTTCAACAGCAAGAGCAACTCGTAATTCTTCCACTGTCAATGGCCTCTTTGCGTTTGCAACCCAAATAATGGCTGAATGAGCAGTGGTCCTGTCTTCCTCACTCTGGTCTTCAATTCGCTTCATTGCAATGTTGTAGCTATCATGAAGATTCTTTGGTAGGACGTTCAGAGCTTCTTCTACAGCTTTGATTGTATTCTTTTTGCTGAGAGATTCAATGTGAAGCTTGGCGAGAAGAAACCTGGTTAAAATTCATTTAGTGGGTTTGGACAATAAGTCACTGCTGCTTACATTCCAGCCACAGTCCCAGTGATTTTGGCATGGATTTCCTCCTGTAACATAGGTTTCTTCTCAATGTGCTTCGACAGGCGTGGAGATAGCTTGATCTGTGCGTTGATGTAGCCTCGAATATCCTCTGGTGCTGCCTGAATATCTAGTGTTTCAAGATTGGGAAACAAGGAGGACTCGGGGGAAATATTTTGCCGTGAAGTGATCATGAAGTTCACATTGCTACTGATTGCTGATAGTTGCTGGAGTAGAATTTGCCGTTGAAACTCGGGATATTCATCCATGGCATCAATAATGATGAAGACCTGTAAAACTCCTTGAGGCTAGACCTGAGTACATTGAAAACTTCTTCCAGTGATGGTAAAGTGGCCTGCTCCCGGTGCTCCTTGTATAAATTTTCTGCAAAGGAGCCGATGTCCCTGTCAAGTACAAGCTGTCTCCAGAGACCTGCCAGAAGTTTGAGTGGTGGTTGCTGGTCAGCTTCCTTATGATTCAAGTACATGCAAGCTACACCAATATCATTGTTGTTTCTGGATGCAGCACTGAGATAATCCACAACCATTGATCTAAGATTGTCATAATTAGTGATGGCCACTTAATGCAGAGAATGGACACACGCAAGGACTGTTTTCCCTGCACCTGCTGTAATTTGAGTTGTTTAGTATGGAAAGCATATGAGGGCAATGATTGCTTACGAATTCCACGGCACCAAAGGGTACTTCCAGAACCAGATCCCATTTTTTAAAGACGGGCTCTGCCAGTAGCCATCCACCAGTTCCCTTTGCCCGCACCCGTGAAATATCTGCCTGTCGTAGAAAGAAATTGATGGGTGAAAGCCAGTTAAGGATAATGTCACGGTTTTCTGCTTCCCCATGGTAGTGGACATGCATGGTTCCAGGTCCAGCATTTACATTGGGACCATACCCAGCACCTCCAGTACCGCCCTTT